>LNAC01000077.1:3719312-3767213 GCA_002007465.1 Ailurus styani | reverse complement strand
AAATAAAATCTTTAAAAAAAAAAAAAAAAAAAAGCTAGAGGGGAAGACATCCAGCTTATCTACGGAAGAGCAAAGTTAAGAATTATATCTGACTTCACTTCAGAAACCAGGCAAGCAAAAAGAGAATGGAGCAAAACAATTAATGTATTAAGAAGAAAAAACCATCAACCTTGATTTCTGTATCCTGCAAAATTATCCTTTAAAAGTGAAAGAGAAAGACTTTCACAAAAAAAAACAAAACTGACAGAATTTGTTGCCAGTAGACTTGGCCTGAAAGAAAATGTTAAAAGAACCTCTTTAGAGAAAAGGAAAAATGATAATAGGTCAGAAAGTCAGGTTTATGTAAAAAAGAGCCTTAAAGAAAGAATAAGAAGGAAAAATTAAAACTTCTATTTTTCTTATTCTTGATTGATCTAATAGATAATAGTTTGAAAGAAAAATGGCAACACTGTATTTGACTTACGTGTACATAAACTTATATATAAGTGAAATGAAAGACAGGAATGATAGAAGGGATGGAGGAATAAGGACTATTTTGTTATTAAAAGGCACCTGCACTTCCTGTGAAGTGGTATAGTCTTATTTGAAAGTGGACATGCCTGGGGCAAAGAATAATAAAAATAAATAAATAAATAAATAAATAAATGAAAGAAAGTGGACATGGATTAGTTGTAAATACATATTGCAAACTCCAAGGCAGTCACTTAAAAAAAAGAAAAGAACAAAATTGATATGTTAAGAAAAAAGAGAAATGGAATCCTATAAAGTACTTAACTAAAACCATGAAAGGCAGAAAAAGAGTGGAAGACAAAAATAGGAACAAAGAACAAGAACAACAAAATAGAAAATGGTATCAAACGCTGTAGCTATTAATTCAACTATATCAATAATCACTTTGAACATCAATGATCTACATATACCAATCAAAGGACTATTAGACTGGATCAAAAAACAAGAGCCAACTTATATGTTGTCTCCAAGAAACTCACTTTAAATATAAAAACACATACAGATGGAAAGGCAAGGGATGCAGAAAGACATACCATGCTAACACAAATCTAAAGAAAGCATGAATAGCTGTATTTCAGAATAAACAGACTTCAGAGGAAATAAAATTATCAGACAGAAAGTGTATTATACAGTGCTACATCAGAGCATTACATTATGATAAAATGTTCAATTCTTCAAGAAGCCATAATAATCCTTAATGTGTATGCACAGCAACAATGTATCTAAACATGTGAGGCAAAAACTGATAGGACTTTAAGAAGTAAATGAATCCATTACCATTGGAGACTTCACCCCTTTATCAGAAATGGACAGCTCTAGCATGCAGAAAAGAAATCAGACATAATTGACATCTATAGGTTACTTCATCCAACAACAGCAGAATACACATTCTTCTCAAACTCACATGGTACATTCACCAAGACAGGCCACATTTTGTGCCATAAAACACATCTATTTAAAAGTACAGAAATCATATAACACACACTCTCATACCACAGTGAAACTAAACTAGAAATCAATAACAGGAAAAGACAGCTGGAAAATCCAAAATACTTGGAGATTAAACAACACACTTGTAAATAACACAGAGGTCAAAGAAGAAATCTCAAGAGAAATTAAAAAATACTCTGAACTAAATACACTTAAAAACACTACTTACCCAAATCTGTGAAGTGCAGTAAGAGCAGTGCTTCAACAGAAATTTATAGCACTGCATGCAAATATTAGATAAGAAGAAAGATCTATAATCAACACTCTAAGCTTCAACTTTAGGAAACTAGAAAAAGAAGAACAAATTAAATCCAAGGAAAGTAGAAGTAAAGAAGTAATAAAATCAGAAGAGAAATCAAGGGCACCTCAGTGGCTCAGTCAGTTAAGTATCTGCTTTCAGCTCAGGTCATGATCTTAGGATCTAGGGATGGATCCCTGCGTCATCAGGCTCCCTGCTCAGCGGGAGTCTGCCCCTTCCTCCCACCTCCCCCTCAAATAAATCTTAAAAAAAAAAAAACAGAAATCAATGAATTTCAAAACAAAATCAATAAAGAAAATCGACTAAAAACTAAAAGCTGGTTTTTTGAAAGGATCAATAAAATCACTGTTTCTAATCAGGCTAACTAAGGAAAAAAATGAAGACATAAATTACTAATATCCGAAATGAAAGAGAGGTTATCCCTACAGTTCTCATCAACATCAAAAGCGTAATAAAGGAACACTATGAATCAATGAATACTATGTTCACAAATTCAGTAACCTAGATAAAATGGACCAATTCCTTGAAAAACACAATCCGCTAAAACTCACAATAGGCAATCTCTAAACAAGATTATGTCTATTAAAGAAATTATAATAATAATTAATAATCTTCCAAAACAGAAAGCACTAGGCCCAAATTTAAGTGGTGAAATTTACCAAACTTTAAAAAAGAAATCATACTAATTTTCTATAATCTCTTCCAGAAGATAGAAGTAGAGGCAACATTTCCAAACTTACTCTATGAGGCGAGCATTACTAAATACTAAAACCAGAAAGACATTACAAGAAAACTACAGACATTCTCTCTCATGAACATAGATACAAAAACCTCAACAAAATATTAGCAAATCAAATCCAACAATATGGGCTTTAAGGGGGCAAAAATGGCTATGGCCAGCGATTTCTACCTGCGCTACTACGTACGGCACAAGGGCAAGTTTGGACACGAGTTTCTGGAGTTCCAGTTTCGGCCAGAAGGAAAGCTTAGATATGCCAACAACAGCAATTATAAAAATGATGTCATGATCAGAAAAGAGGCTTATGTGCACAAGAGTGTAATGGAGGAACTGAAGAGGATTACTGACGACAGTGAAATTACAAAAGAAGATGATGCATTGTGGCCTCCCCCTGACAGAGTTGGCCAACAGGAGCTTGAAATTTTAATTGGAGATGAGCACATTTCTTTTACCACATCAAAAATAGGTTCTCTTATTGATGTAAATCAGTCAAAGGATCCTGAAGGCCTTCGAGTATTTTACTATTTGGTACAAGACCTGAAATGTTTAGTTTTTAGTCTTATTGGATTACATTTCAAGATTAAACCAATCTAAATTGTATGTTTTTGAAGCTGTTTTTATATTTAATTAAGGGATGGGTTTGTCATTTACACTACTGGGATTTTTATAAATGTGAAGTTTTTTTTGTATGCCAACTAAAAATAAGAAAATACATAAACAGGCTTAATGGTTATTCTCAACTGGGGTCCAAGTGGTCTGGATAGTGCTTCCACATGAAATTCTGTAAATGAAGGCAATCTTTTGTTGAGAGTTTGCTCTAATAAAACATATCAAAGCCTGAAAAAAAAAAAACAAATCCAACAATATGTAAAAAAAAGAATTATAATTTGGAGCGCCTGGGTGGCTCAGTCAGTTGAGTATCTATCTGCCTTTAGTTTGGATCATGATCCAGGGTCCTGGGATTGAGCCCCGCACTGGGCTCCCTGTTTAGCAGAGAGCCTGCTTCTCCCTCTCCCTCTGCTGCTCCACCTGCTTGTGCTTTCTCTCTCTCTCTCTCTCTGAAAAATAAATAAAATCTTTAAAAAAAATTAAGAATTATAAAAAAAATTAAGAATTATAAATCAAGATGAAGTGTGATTTTCCCAGGTATGCAAAACTAGTTCATCATTTGAAAATCAATTACCACATCAACAGGCCAAAATAAACAATCACAGGATCTTATCAATAGATGCATAATAAAAAGCATCTGACCAGATCTGACACCTATTATTCATGATAAAAATGCTCAGTAAACTAGGAATAGAGGGGAACTTCCTCAAATTTGATAAAGAATATCTACAAAAACCTACAGCTAACTTCATACTTGCTGATGAGAAACTAGACATTTTCCCACTAAGGTCAAGTACAAGGTAAGTCCCCTCTTAACCACTCTTTTTAAACATCATACTGGAAGTTCTAGCTAATGCAGTAAAACAAGAAAAGGAAATAAAAGGTATATAGATTGAAGGAGGAAATAAAACTCTTTGTAGATGACATGATTATAGAAATTCTGAAAGAATTGGCAAAAAAAAGAATATTTGTGAATTTAATAAGTGATTACAGCAAGGTTGCAGAATACAAGGTTAATATACAAAAATCAATTGTTTCCCTATATATCAGCAATGAAAAAGTGGAATTTGAAATAAAAAACATAATACCACTTACATTAGCATGCCCCCAAATGAAATACTTATGTATAAATCTAACAAAATATGTATAACATCTATATGAATAAAACTATAAAACTCTATGAAAGAACTCAAAGAATTAAATAAATGGAGAGATATTCCATGTTCATGAATAGGAAGACTCAATACTGTCAAGATGTCAGTTCTTCCCAATTTGCGGTGTAGACTCAATGCAATCCCAATCAAAATCCCAGCAAGATTTTGTGGATATCAATAAACTGATTCTACAGTTCATACTAAGGGGCAAATCGAAGATCCAGAAGAGCCAACATCTATATTGAAGTCAAATAACAAAGGACTATCACTACCTAACTTTAAAACTTATGATAAAGCTACAGTAAACAACACGGTGTGGTTTTGACAGAAGAGACAAATATATTAAAGGAAAAGAAAAGAGAGTCCAGAAATAGACCTCCATAAATATGGTCACTTATCTTTGACAAGGAACAAAAGCAATACAACAGAAAGGAGAATATTTTCAAAAAAACGGTGCTGCAACAGGTGAACACCTACATGTAAAACAATGAATCTAGACACAGATCTTTCATCCTTCACAAAAATTAACTCAAGATGGATTAGATCTAAACATAAAATGCAAAACTATAAAATTCCAGAAGAAAACATAGCAGAAAACTTAGATGCACTGGGTATGATGATGACTTTTTATTTTATTCATTTTTTAAAGCCTTTATTTACTTGACAGAGACACAGCGAGAGAGGGAACACAAGCCGGGGGAATGGGAGAGGGAGAAGCAGGCTTCCCCCCAAGAGCGAGGAGCCAGATGCAGGGCTCGATCCCAGGACCCTGGGATCATGACCTGAGCCGAAGGCAGATGTTTAATGACTGAGCCATCCAGGTGTCCCTGATGATGACTTTTTAGACACCAAAGGCAAAATCCATAAAATAAAGAACTAGTAGGGGTGTCTGGGTGGCTTCGTCAGTTACGCATCTGCCTGCAATTCAGATCATGATCCTGGAATCCTGGGATCGAGCCCTACGTTGGGCTCCCTGTTCAGTGGGGAGTCTGCTTCTTCCTCTCCCTCTTCCCCTCTTCCTGCTCCTTCTCTCTCTTGCTCACGCTCTCTCTCAAATTAAATAAAATCTTAAAACAAAACAAAAAAAACAAACAAACTGGTAAGCTGGACTTCACTAAAATTAACAACTTCTGCTCTGTGAAAGATAGTGTTTAGAGAATGAGAAGACAAGCCACCGACTGTGAGAAAATATTTGTAAGCACGTGTCTGATAAAAGACTGTTACCCAAATAACAAAAAACACTCAAGATTCAACAATAAGAAAATGAACACCCTGATTTAAAAATGGGTAAAAGACCCGAATACACACCTCACCAAAGAAGATATATAGAGAGCCAATAAGCATATAAAAAGGTGCTCAACCTCATATGTAATTAGGGAACTTCAAATTGAAACGAGATACTATTACACCCCTATTAAATGGTCAAAATGGAGAACAGTGACAACACCCAATGCTGAAGAGGAGGTGGAGCAAGAGAACCTCTCATTCATTGTTGGTGGGAATGTAAAATGGTACAGCCACTTTGGAAGATATTTTGGAGGTTTCTTACAAAGCTAAACATACTCTACCATACAATCCATCAATCATGCTCCTTGATAATTACTCAAAGGAATTCAAAACTAATGTCCACACAAAACCTGCACACTAAGGTTTATAGCAGCTTTATTCATAATTACCCAAACTAGAAGCAAGCAAGGTGTCCTTCAAGAGATGAATGGATAAACTGTGGTATATACAGACAATGCATTATTCAGGGCTAAAAAGAAATGAGCTATCAAGCCATGAAGAGATATGAGGGAAGCTTAAATGCATATTACTAAGTGAAAGAAGCCAATCTGAAAAAGCCACATACTGTATGGTTCCAACTATATGACATTCTGGAAAATGTAAAACTGTGGAGACAGCAAAAGATCAGTGGTTGCCAGAGGTTAGGGGAGAAGGACAGATGAACAGGCAGGGCACAGAAGACTTTTAGCATAGTGAAACCATTCTGTGTGATACTGTAATAGCAGATACATGTCATCATACATTTGTTGAAACCCACAGAATATACAAGAGTGAGCCCTGATACGACCTGTAGGTTTTGGGTGATAATGATATGTCAATATAGGACCAATAACTGGAACAAATGAACCACTTAGGTGTAGGGTGTTGATGGTAGGGGATATTGCATGTGTGTGTGGAAATAGGGGTAAATGGTAACTCTGTACTTTCTGCTCAATTTTGCTATGAACCTAAAACTGCTCTAAAAAAATTAAATTGAAATTTAAATTAAATTAAAATTTAATTTAAAATTTAATTAAAAATGAAATCTAGGGGTGTGTGGGTTGCTCGTTGCTTAAGCGTCCGACTCTTGCTTTTGACTCGGGTTGTAATCTCAGGCTCATGAGATGGAACCCTGTGTTGGGCTCCTGAGTGCAGAGTCTTCTTGAGATTCTCTCTCCCCTTCTTCCTCTGGACCCCCAGTTCTCTTTCTCTCAAATAAATAAATAAATGAATAAATAAATGGGGAAAAATTAAATCTATTTAAAAAAAGAAAGTAACCACTGCAATAGAGAGAGTATATATAACTTCCCTGTCACTAGAGAAGATAAAGGAAAAACCCAATTTAGCGAAATGTAGACTCATCATAAGAAAGGCAGATAAGAATAACACAGTATAAAAGATGACAGAATACATTTTTAAAAAGTTATCATAATTAGGATGCCTAGCTGCCTCAGTCAGTGGAGCATGTCACTTGATTTCGGGTCGTAAGTTTGAGCCCCATGTTCGGTGTAGAGATTAAAAATAAAACCTTAAAAAAAAGTTATCATAGTTAATGTTAATAAAGCTAGATTTCATTATTCTAAAGTCAAAGACTTTCAAACTGAGTGAAAAATACAGTCACAGGAGACATATAACTAAAACAAAATGACATAAAAAGGTAGGAAAATAAAGGGCTAAGTAATATCAGCAAAATGGTCACTCCATCACCCTTAAAAAGAAGAAAAGGCTAAAATTCAGAGCAAAAAGAATAAACAGGAAAAAGAAGGTAATTTTATGCTGATATGGTATGATCCATTATGGAAATAAAACAACCACCATTCTTTCTTTACATGCTGAATTACATAACAAATAAAGAAAAATATAAAGCAAAATATAAGGAGAAACAAACAAAAATCACAATTACAATAAAGGATAACACCTCAAAATTTCAAAGCTAAAACATATGGAACAATAAAGAGTCTGTGTTTGTAGATATGAACAAAGACTATATGATCTTTAGCTGTGTACAAAATGAAATGTTTATACAAACTTAAATATACTCAGCAAAAGAGATTTTCTTTTTTTTTTTTTTTTTTTTTTTTAAAGATTTTATTTATTTATTTGACACACAGAGAGAGATTACAAGTAGGCAGAGAGGCAGGCAGAGAGACAAGGAGAGGAGGAAGCAGGCTCCCTGCTGAGCAGAGAGCCCGATGCGGGCCTCGATCCCAGGACCCTGAGATCATGACCTGAGCCGAAGGCAGAGGCTTTAACCCACTGAGCCACCCAGGCGCCCGAGATTTTCTTCATAAATTCCTCCAAGAGAATTTTACAGGACACTTTCCATCATTTTCATCATGATTAATTACTGAATCATATGAGACTGCAGTTTTGATTTTCTTTTGGACTCAAGAGTTATTTCAAGGTGTTTACTGTTTCCCAAATTAAATTTGGAAATCAGCAGAATAAGGTACAATTTCCACCTCTCAAAGTAGCTAGGGTAAAAAAGAAAAATACCTTGCAAATATGTAGAAGAAACTGGCATTTTCATGGAGATGGGCTGTAAACAGGTACTCTTCCTAGAGAGCAACTGGACAATCAAACACAAAACTTAAACATATTACCAACAATTTTGCCTCAAGAAATTTATCCTAAAGAAATAACTGGGCAAGTACCAAAACAATAACAACAACAAAAACAACCAAACCGACTAATATTCTTCTCAATGTTGTCCAGAATAATGAAAAATTAGGATCAAACTAAATGTTCAACAAAAAATAGCCAAAACTATGGCATATTTATAGACAGAACTATTATGAGGTCTTTCAAAATAACTACTCATATATATGCCTATTACCACAAAAGGATGTCTGTCCACAATATAATAAGGCAATGAAATGGCTAAATTCCAGTATTATTTTTAAACACACACACACACACGCACATTTATGGATGTTTAAATATGTATGAAATGATCAAAATTTTTTTTAAGATTTTATTTATTTGACAGAGAGAGAGAGAGAGAGAGAGAGAGATCACAAGTAGGCTGAGAGGCAGGCAGAGAGAGAGAGAGGAGGAGGCAGGCTCCCCGCTGAGCATGGAGCCTGATGTGGGCCTCCATCCCAGGACCCTGAGATCATGACCTGAGCTGAAGGCAGAGGCTTTAACCCACTGAGCCACCCAGGTGCCCTGAAATGACCAAAATGTTAACAAAGGTTATCTTTAGGTGATGGAAAGATAAATGATTTTTGTTGTTGAGCACTGGCTATTTCTTAAGGTTTCAGTAACAAGTATAAATTGTGTGATAAAGCAAGTAAGGTAAAGTGCTAATGGAAGAATGTAGGTGGTGGGCATATGGGTGTTTCAAATAAAAGTCATTTAATAAGGCAGTGGGTTTGAAAATTTTTATAATATTGGGGGAAAATGTGAATCCTGAAAATTCTCAGGGAAAAATATTATTTTAGAATCTAAAAATAAGGTACCCTCCTTTCCATCTCAATCTTTCTGAGACTTCACAAATATGCTACCGAAGATAGCAGTATTTTTTCAATTATGTGAGCATTTAAAAAAAAAAAGCAAGAAAAAATTAAATGAACCTAATGCCAAAAATATAAATCTAGTTTCTCTCCTAACTCTGTATTCAAAGTAACCTAAAAGGCTCATACAGTTCATTAACCTCACTAGCATCCTCCTGATGAGGGCACCAGGGTGGACGAGGAATGAATGGGGAGATCAGAGCCCAGTGTTTGGAAACACTCTTATGTGGTCAGGTCATGTTCCACTGTGTGATCTCAGGGCAAATTACTTCTCTTTTCTAATAATAATAGCTAATATTTGAGTTCTTACTGTCTACCTATAAAGCAAATATTATCATGGTTCCTATGTTCCAGATAAGAAAACCAATGTTCAGAGACAGATAAATAATTTGTCAATACTGCGCCGTTAAACAGCAGCACTAGGATATGAATGTAGGTGACTGACTGCAAAGCCTGCACACATACCAAATGTATTAATGCCCTCCTCACCACTGTTGCTGAGAGAATAAATCAGGACACCTTCTGGAGGGCAGGCAAGCTTATATAAATGGAACCTTCAACTGTTTTTTGAATTTACAATTACTGAAAGGGTATTATATAAATCTGCCTCCTAGACTACCTGAGAATCTGGAAAATCAGTTTGAGGGACCAGCTTTAAAAAGGTTTTCTTAACAATAATCTAATCTTCATTTTAAAGGCAGAACTGGCAATTTCAGTTTGAAAGGACAAAAAAAAAATCAAGACTATTAAATATCACCATAAAGGTGATCTTGCTCTTTCTGAGCACTTAATATTGCATATTTTCCACTGGCCCAGCAGAGAGGAACAGTATTTGACAGCAGCAAGCAACTACAATTACATTTCTCCCCCTCAGTCTGCTGCTAAATGGCACCACGTAGTCTTTATTTTAGCTATTCTGATAGGTGTATGCAGTGGTTCTCATTGTTGGATGGCATTAAAAGTCATTTTTTAAAAACTAGACATTAAAAAATTACTCACTTAAATAAAAGGGTTAGTATCTTTTATAAATATACATTCAAAAGAAAAAAAAAAAACTGAAGGCTTGAGTGGTGTAGATGTTTATTTAGCTCTGCTTGACCAGGAGTGCAGGTTTAAACCAGATAACCTCCTGATGTCCTTTTCAACAATGTGATTCTATGACCTATAAAAATAATTTCTGCTTAACCTCAGAGTCCCCATATAGACAGGCACACTCCCTCAGGTTTCTCAAGCCCGTGGATCCTCTCACTGATGTCCGCATTCGGTTTTGCACCCAGAACTCTGCTGCTCACATCGCCATAAATAGTTGATCATCTTTCCTTCAGCTCTCATAAATCTCAGTGAGAGTATGTCACAAAGGAGCTCCTGGTTGAAAGAGATACTGTTCCCTTCCTTAACTGCCTCAGTCTCAGTACTAAAAAGCCCTTTTGCATGTTTTGTTGGCGTACCATGAAACCAAAACCTCTCTCAGAGCCTTACCAGCTCCCTCGAACAGGCTGTTCAGATGGCATCCCAGACTGCCCACTTATGCCATCAGGTCACTCCTCAACCCAAAAGGGAGTAAAGAGGAAGAGCGACCAAGCCAAATGAATATTTCAGAGGTATTCAAGGGATCTTCTAACAACTGCCACTCCACTTGAAGGACAGGACTGTTCAGTGTGGCAAGATCCGGCTGAGCAAGAAAGGCAGGTAGGTAGATGGATGAAAAACAGCATTTCATTTGGCACAGATATAAATGCATGGACCTGCTACTTACAGTATGAATAGATTATATCTGTTTTTTGAAACTGTTAATTTCCCATTCTCAATACCATGACATTTCATCACCAATAAAAGGCAACTGCCATACATATAAGCCATTAGGAAAAACCAGCAGGATGGTCTCTCTCCTCCAAAATGAGTATCTGGGGACTGTGTCAATACCATGATGATTAGGCAAAAGAAACAGCAAGTACAAAGGCCCTGAGGGGAACCGGGTCTGGCTTAGAGGAGAGCAAGGGGGCTACCAGCATGGGTGAAGCACAGAGAGCAAGAGAGAGGTGAGAGATGAGTCCCAGAGGAAGCCAGATCCTAGGGCATTCTAAGGACTTCAGCTCAGAAAGTGACATGATGTTTTGCAACCTGGTTTCTTTTAATAGGATTACTTCGCCTGCTGTGTTGACAACAGACTGAAGGAGGTAAGAACTGGAGGAGAGGTGACAGTGACTTGGACCAAGGTGGTAGTAACAGAGATAGTGAGAAATGGTTGGCTTCTGGATAGAAACGCATTCGGAAGGTAGAGTGAAAAGGATTGGCTGGGAAACTACTGATCGTGAGAAATGAAAAAAATCAAGGATAACTCCTAGTTTTGGGTTAAGCAACTGAAAGAAAGGAGTTACATTTACTGAGATGGGGAAGACTGCTGGAGGAGCAAGTTTAGGAGAAGGTACTGGAATCACAGGTTCAGCTTTATATATATTAAGTTTCAGGAGCCTGCGTGGCTCAGTGGGTTGAGCGTCTGCCTTCGGCTCAGGTTGTGATCTTGGGGTCCCGGGATAGAGTCTGTATCAAGCTCCCTGCTCAGCGGGGAGTCTGCTTCTCCCTCTACCCTTCTCCACTGCTCATGATCTCTCTCTCTCTCTCTCTCTCAAATAAATAATAAAATATTTTTTTAAAAAAGTTTCACCTGCCAGCTGGACAACCGAATGGAAATACCAAGTAGGCAGGTTAAGGAAAGCTGTGGTTGGGGAGGAATGTGCATCTACCTACCCACCCACTAACCACCTCTCAGGTTCAAAACCTTGAGACTGGGCCAGATCACCAAGGAGGAGACAGCAGACACACAAGGGAAGAAATGAAAAAGGAAAACTCCAGGACGTTCAAACTTAGGGGAGGAATCAGCAAAGGCACTCAGATGCAGGAGAAAAATCATTCAAGATTTTTTCCCCCAACAGTATCCTGTTCCCAGCCTTTGATTCTTTCAGCTAAGGCCCCAGTCATCATGGACAAGCCCTCACTGCTGCACCTTGTCTGAATTCATGTCTCACAGAAACTGTGAGATAACATGATTAGTCCTGTTTCAGGTTTTGTGAGGCAACAATAAACACCGTTCTGAAGTCGTAAATGTCCACATAATCAACAAGAGTTCACACAAATCTATCTGACAGCAATAGTCTTTAGTTCTCAGGCTGATGAGCACACGTGACGTTTTTTCATGGATCACTTCTACTCATACTCCTTTCAAGATTTATCTAGGCATCTGGAAACAGCAAACTGTCTGAATGATCTCCATGTGAATCAATCCCTTTCTCAACTATCTTATCTTTACTAATCATTTTAATTCAAATCTTAAAAAAATTCAAAGAATAGCAAGATCAGTTTGCAAAGCTAAAAATAAGCTTGCATCCAAAACTAAAACGAAAACCCAACTGAAGCTGCTGGCTACCACGGCTACCACCAGAGATGGCATTTTCTTGCAGGAGAAGACAATAAAGAACAGAATTTCACCAAGTCTAATTTTAACCTTTCTGAGCTGAAATATATCCCTGTAGAATTCCATGGGGGATTGTGGCTATACCGTTAAGCACTTAAAATACTGATTTTCACAACTGCTTGATGGCTAACATTTCTGCCCAGACTCTGGAAAAAGTGATGGAGTTATTGAGAAACAAAACCAAAAAAAATTTAGATAAAGCAAAATTTCCCATGGGATTCCTAGTCCCACTTTCCTCCCCAGAGGTAATCATATACACATACACAAATATGATTTAGGACATATTATTTTACACAAATCAATCATACTTGCCATTTCATTTTACTAAATGTCTCTGAGAGCTCTCCATGTCAGGATATGTAGATTTCCTTTATTATATAAACTGCTGGATGGTGGTAATAAGTAATATGAATGTGCCACAACTGAGGTATTCATTCTCCTACTGATGGGCACTTAGATCGTTTCCGGTTTTTGCTATTACACATTAAAGCTGGGATGAACCTCCTGTATGTGCTTCTGTGTCCATCAATAAGCATTTCTCTACAGATAGTTAGAAGCAAAAGTGCCGGGCTCCAGTATGAACCAAAAAGTTAGTCACAAGGTTTGGTCAAGGTCTCCAAGCCCATGGTAAGAGAGGAAGGAGAAGAGGTGGGAAAACAGAAAATGAGAGCAAAGAGAAAAGTTAGAAAACCCCTGCCTCCTCTTTTTTGTTTTCTATTTCTTATGAAATAGTTCACTTTTCATATCTGATATGTAAGGATGCCATTGAGAAGCTTACAGTCAAGTCGAAGTCGGAAGGCTGACAAGCAAAAACACACAGAAACAAGAAATATAGGGGCGCCTGGGTGGCTCAGTGGGTTAAGCCTCTGCCTTCAGTTGAGGTCATGATCTCAGGGTCCTGGGATCAAGCCCCGCATCGGGCTCTCCACTCAATGGAGAGCCTGCTTCCCCCTCTCTCTGCCTGCCTCTCTGCCTACCTGTGATCTCTCTCTTTCTCTGTCAAATAAGTAAATAAAAATCTTAAAAAAAAAAAAGGCGAAATACATGTTACCAGTGGGGAGTATGAAAAATTTAAATTTGTTCCTTTTACTTTTCTGTTTTGCAGAATGGCCACGTTGAGTAAGAATACACAGGAAAACATACTTGAAACTTACATTACAATGGGATGGTGGGAAAAGCACCTATGTATCAGCCTTGAAAGTCATGAAAGCTTCCATAAAATGAAGTGGCTGCACTGAAAACGCAAAGAAGTGTGCCCTGATGGCAAGGGGACAGGGTGAGCTTTCTAGCTGGAGGGAATCACGTGTATTACGTCAGATGTGTGGGGTGTTCTGAAATGGAAAGCACTTGCAGTGACTGGTGTACAGCATCCAAAACAGTACAATCATTTTAATTTAAGTAATCTCTAAACCCTACATTCGGCTGAACTAAAGACCTGGAGATCAAGAGTCTCATTCTCTTCTGACTGAGCCAGCCAGGCGCCCCGCAAACAGTACATTTTTTTAAAGGATTTATTTATCAGAGAGAGTGTGGATCCCAGGTGGCTCAGTCAGTTAAGCGTCTGCCTTCGGCTCGGGTCATGATCTTGGGGTCCAGGGATCAAGCCCCGCATCAAGCTCCGTGCTCAGTGAGGAGTCTGCTTACCCCTCTCCCCCTGCCCCTCCCTCCTGCTCGTGCTCTCTCATGCTGTCTCTCTCACAAATAAAAAAACTAATCCTAAAAAAAGAGAGATTTACTATTAGAGACAGAGAGAGAGAGAGCGGACAGAGGAGAAGAGGGAGAGGGACAAGCAGACTCTGTGCAGAGACAACATGGGGCTCAAACCCACAACTGTGAGATCATGACCTGAGTTAAAATCAAGAGTCAGATGATTAACTGACTGAGCCACCCAGGCACCCCCAGTACAGACATTTTTAAGGCTCTTGATATATGCTGGCTCCTTCACCATCATGGATAGAATTAGTTTTTTAAATCTTGGCTAATTTGATAGAAGCAAGATACCAGCTTATTTTAGCTGACATTTATCTGATGACTAGTGGGATGAAATATGTATTTTTTTCCCTTACAATTTCCTCCCCACTTAGAAGTGGGAAAACCCAGGGAAGAATTACTTTTCTTCAATCCTTATGTTTCCCTCTCCATTCCATGAGTTTGCAGGTCACTGAACAGTACTACACATTCATCAAAGTACCCAAGTCCTAGCACCTTCTTAACTATGAACTGCTCTGGCAGGATATCAAGGCTCTCCACCACCCTGCTGTACTCATGACATGTTCTTTCCTTCTACATCATCTGCCATGTTCAGGACATGAGTCCCAACCCAAAGTGAGGAGGAGCCTGACAAACAGTTACCAATTAAGCATGAGTACCTAAGCAACTGGGATCTGGAGGACAAAAGGAACTCCCAGACCATTGAACATAGAGGATTCCCACAAGTGCGACTGTCTCCGAGGGCACTGTGGAAATGTACAAGTGCTTCTGGTTGTCATGACAACTGGAGGGCACCAATGGCACTTAGTAGGAAGGGAACAGAAGTGCTGTACAAGCTACAATAAGAAGGCTGGTCTCACCCAAGAGCTATCCTGTGTGACTTTTCAAACTCCTGCCACACATTTCTGTGGGTAGAAAAGCTCGTTTTAACGATCTGAGCCTAGAGTCCAAATGACAAGCTTGAGAACCACTCCAATTTAAACAATCATTTGCAAATGTAGGAGGACAGGTAGAGAATGGCACAAGTATACTCCCTACACTATGCCTCCAACCTCATCGACACACACAATGGAGGACCTCTACAGACCAAAAATCTACTTGGAAGCAATGCAAACCCCTCCTACTCAGTTCTTAGGTTATATTTCCTAACTTACTTTACTATTCCTATGCCTGAAAGTGGCCCCCAAATGGGGTAAAGAAGGGTTATATTAGGTAACTGTCCCTAATGTAAAGCAAAATATAACCCAGGTTTACAAAGAAAAGTCATACCTCCCTGCTGGCACCAATTACTTCCTCTTTAATATCATCCTGTCATTTACTACCAATTCAAACCAGCCCAGCTCCAAGCCCTAAATAATCCAAATTAGCACCAAGGGTTAATTCTACCCCTAAGATTAGGTACCCCTCCCTAAAATTGCCAGGTTCACATTAAGTAGATTAGAACACATTGTCAGGCTCCTATTACTTTTCCTCAAAGTATCAATGATGCAAATCCATTCAAGTTATTTTATAATATGAAAAAGCGAATAATGTTATTAGAAACCTATAACAATATGAGAATGTTATTAAAAACAATTATCTTAAGAGTAAAAGAGGTAATACATATAAAAGGGAAAAAAACCCTTGTAATGTTAAATTTAAAGTGGAAATATTAACATGAAATCATAATTTTTCTTTTTTAATATGCTATTACTGTCTACTAAGAGGGCCTAGGAGCTCATGACATCTCAGTATCAGTAAGCACACCAAGCCCCAATTTTGGCTTCAAAATAACATTCTCCACTAAAAGGAAACTCTGGAGAAATAGCTGACAATAGGTCTGGGACAGGAAAATTCAAGCTGAGCTTGGGAATAACTTGACTGCATTTACAGAGGAAGGAAGGACTCAAAAGTACATAGGAGACTGCCTGAAAGTACACACTGACCAAATCTGAGACAATTAAAGCAAAGGGAATAAAGACTGTAACTGACCATAATAAAATGAAAAAAAAAAAAATTACAATCCATGAGCCCAGAGGGGCATTTAAGTAAGAAGAAAAGGGGCACCTGGGTGGCTCAGTCAGTTAAGTGTCCAGCTCTTGATCTCAGCTCAGGTCTTGATCTCAGAGTTGGGAGTTCAAGCCCTGTGTTGGGCTCCACGCTGGGCATGGAGCCTACTTAAAAAAAATAATAATACAAGAAGAAAAAAAAATGGGAAGGTGGGGAGCATGGAAAGGGAATGAGGAAAAAAGCATTCCCTTAGGGAAGAATTTCAGCTAATTAAAAAAAAATTAGAATCATTGTACTTGAGTCTCTGCTGTAAGGATCTATTTGGTAAGGATCATCAGGATACTCATACAGTGTGGAAGCATTACCCAATAGATTACTTAGCAATTCTGCTGCATAGGCAGAGATGCCCTGTTAAAATGGAGAGATCTGTTAGTAACGACCAGATCAAACATTTTATCACTAATGGCCAGGCAACCTGATATTATGTGTTTCCTGATGTTAACTATTAGGAAGAACGTGGCATCACCTATGCAGCAACTTATCAAAAAAAAAAAAAATGACTATCCTAAATCTAATCAAGTCGTTAGCCCTGTGCTGTTTAATACGATGGCCATTATCCACACACAGTTAAGGAGCACCTGAAATGTAGCTAGTGTGACTAAGGAAATAAATTTAAAATTTTTGACTTTAGGGGTGCCCGGGTGGCTCACTCTGTTAAATGTCTGCCTTCAGCTCAGGTGATGATCCCAGGGTCCTGGGATCTCCCTTTCTCCCTCTCCCTAAGCCCCTCCCCTGCTCATGCGCTCTCGCTCTCTCCCCAATAAATAAAATCTTAAAAAAAAATTTTATTTGAATTAATTTAAGTAGCCACATATGGCTGGCTAGGGCCACTACACTGGACAGGGCACATACATAATTTCAGAAAAGTTCTACTAGACAGCACTGATCTAAATGAAGTTGCTAGAAATACAGGGGATAAGAAAGCAAGTTAAAGGACACCAAGAAGAAAAAAGCAAAAACAGAACATGAAATATTCTATTAGACAACTACCCTGGACTCTTTTTTTTTTTTTTTAGGGTAGAGAGAGACAGACAGACATTATGAAATTATCAATTTTCTTAGGTGTGACAATGGTATGTGGTAATGTAGGGACCTGGCTTTATTGTTTTTTTTTTTTAACCTGGGTTTATTCTAAAAAGATGCATGCTAAAGAACAGAATTGAGAAATGATATGTCATAACATGTACGACTTCTTTTCAATGGCAGAACCAAAAAAAAAAAGTATGTACAGAGATAAAGCAAAAGTCAACATATATATCTAGAAAAGGATACAGTGTTTGTTTTACTATTTAAATTTTTTTCTTATATGTTTGAAAAATATGATTAAAACATTGAGGAAAATAGAGCCAGCTGTGGAACTATGGTAATATACTGTCTTTTGTGCTTTCTGGATTTTCATTCTGCTAGGAACAGGAATTGTTTTTACAATCAGAAAAATGGTGAGCTACAGTAGTTATCAGTTTAATCAAGTAATCAAACTGGCTATGCTAAACAACCTCACTAAATGCTACAAGGAGCACACAAAAGCCCTCAGATTAAGAGCACTGGTTCAGTAATCCCTACACCCAACATGGGGCTCAAACTCAAGACCTCAAGATCAAGAGCCGCATGTTCCACCGACTAAGCCAGGCAGGTGCCCCTGCAGCACTGCTCAGATTATACTGTTTCTATTTTTAAGTTTAAAAATTTTACAGACCACTCTAATGGAAATTCATAGTCTAATACACTTATATATTTAAACTAAAATGCTCACCAACACAAATATGTAGTAACATTTTGAATATCACTTTTCATAAAGCTGAGAGTATCTAATTCAGTGTTTTTGCAAAAGCCAAAATGATAGTCATTAAAAATTGTCAATCATTTTAAGGTTGACTTTAGAAGTAATCACGGAAGTAACCCAAGGAGGAGCTTTTCCCCATTTCGTAACAGCGGTTTTAAGGTTGACTTTAGAAGTAATCACGGAAGTAACCCAGGAGGAGCTTTTCCCCATTTCGCAACAGCGGAGAGGTGCCCTCCTCTGAAAGAAGACAGAGGCCTCCCTGCTCTAGGGCCAGAGTTGAATTACACTCTCGGCCACGTGAGCACAAAGCAAAAGCTGAGCACGAGGATTAGCACAAGGCGCCTCAGCCAGGCCCTTCACTGGAGGTGGTGTCTATGCCAAGGTCTCCTTTCATCCCTGAACTGTAACTGAGAGGAAAGGCCCTTTCCAAGTTCTCAGCTGCCAGAAACAGGAGACTCAATACGGATTTACTTAAGGGCCTTTGCCAGCGATCTGCAGGATTCATTCTGTCCTCTAACATAAAACAGTCTCACACAGGCTTCCGCACTAAAACATGGTGTGTTTTCTCTGTTCATTTCATGTATTCAAAATTATTTTTTCTAAGGAAAAGCTCTTCTTTTACTGCCTTTTTGTATATATGCTTTCTTTGGAGGTCAGAATAAAGATGCTTCCATACACAAATATAAGTCCATATAAGGTAAACAAAAATTTCCTGAAAGTTTTCATCACTGAACCACATTTCCTATTAAATTCTTTAAAAGGGGTGCCCCTGGGTGGCCCAATCAGTTAAGCATCCAACTCTTGATTTCAGCTCAGGTCATGATCTCAGGGTCAGGCTCTGTGCTGGGTGTGAAGCCTGCTTAGGATTCCCTCCCTCCCTCTCCCCCTGCCCTCCACCTAAAAAAAAATTCTTTAAAAGGAATTAAATATCAGAATAAGATGTTTTAAGAGACATGATGGTTCTTCCATTCTATAATGCTGTGACCAAATGAGCTAAAAATATCTTCTTCCCCAAGTAAAAATAAAGACTCGGTAGTACTTAACAAAAACACAATCTGTCTTAAGGAAAGTGGAATCCAGCATATCGCTGTACTTCATGGCTTCTTTTTCAAGATCTGAATATAGCTGGCACATAATAAGCACTTATGGCTATTTTCTGACCAACTTTTTCTTCTGAAAAAGTTCAAACATACAGAAAAATTCTTTGCCTATTTTTATACCTATTTTTAAGATAAATCTATAGGTGTACATAGCCATACATGCACCTTATTACTAATAACTCATATTCATGTAATTTTAAATTTCTTAAAAATTAAATCCCGGAAATTCAGAGAACAGCATTCAAATGAAACCTGCTTTTCAACAAATTAGGTTGATTTATGGTCTCTCTTGATTTCTAGTAATTTACATCTGTTAAACTGTCTTTTTTTTAAGATTTTATTTATTTATTTAACACAGAGAGAGAGAGAGAGAGAGAGAAATCACAAGTAGGCAGAGAGGCAGGCAGAGAGAGAGGAGGAAGCAGGCTCCCTGCTGAGCAGAGAGCCCGATGCAGGACTCGATCCCAGGACCCTGAGATCATGATCTGAGCCAAAGGGAGAGGCTTAACCCACTGAGCCACCCAGGCGCCCCATGATTTCTAGTAATTTACATCTGGATATATTTTCTCATATTAACATTTCCATTAAACAGTGAAATACTGCCAAGATTAAAAACCTTTATTTGCTTTTACTTATCATTTAGGAGACTGAAAAACAAAAAACTGTCTTCTTCAAAGAGGCTGGAGCTTATCACTTTACAGTTAAAAATAAAGTAAAAATCTGAAACAGCTCCTTTACTCCATTAAGAACACATGTTTTGGTTGTTTTTTTTTTCCTTAAACTTTTTTTTTTAAGATTTATTTACTTTTATTTTAGAGAGAGAGAAAGAATCTCCAGCAGACTCCCTGCTGAGCACAGAGTCCGATGTGGGGCTCAATTCCACAACCTTGAGATCACGACCTGAGCAGAAACCAAGAGTCAGAAGCTCAACCAAATGAGCCACCCAGGCAGCCCTAGCTGTTTTTCATTACGGACCTTTCAGTATTACTACTGTTGTTTTAATCCATATGCATGTATTATTTTGATTAAGGTTTTGGAAACAGTTTTTTTTTGAAGATTTTTATTTATTCATTTGACAGAGAAAGAGACAGCAAGAGGAACACAAGCAGGGGGAGTGGGAGAGGAAGAAGTAGGCTTCCCGCTGAGCAGGGAGCCCAACATGGGACTCTATCCCAGGACCCTGGGATCATGACCTGAGCCGAAGGCAGACAGTTAACAAATGAGCCATGCAGGCGTCCCTTGGAAACAATTTTTAAAAATTAGTTACCTAGAGCGTGCCTGGGTGACTCAGTCAGTTAAGCCTCCAACTCTTCATTTTGGCTCAGGTCATCATCTCAGGGTCAAGGAGATCAAGCCCCACTTCGGGCTCGCCTTGGGTGTGGAGCCTTTTCTCTCCCCCTCCCTCTGCACCTCTCACCCCCTGTGTACTTTTCTCTGTCTTAAAAAAAAAATTTTAAAAATTAGGGGTGCCTGGGTAGTTGACTCAGTTAAGCATTTGCCTTCAGCTCAGGTTGTGATCTCGGGGTCCTGGGATCAAGCCCTGTGTCTTGGGTTCCCTGCTTCTCCCTCTCCCTGTTCCCTCGCCTTATGCTCTCTCTCTCTCTGAAATAAATAAAATCGTATTAAAAGATCAGGAGCTCTCACATGAGGATCTAGCTTTCAAGGTTCTCTTGAAACATCAGAACCATTCTGGGTCTTGATTGCCACATGACAACTCATGGCTAGGCCTGAGCAGGAATTACTTCCCGACCAGAGCCTTCCCTATAAGCTTATGAGGTGGAGGACCCCTGGTCCATGACATCACTTCCCCACCTTTTACCTATCTTGTTAAACTGATTAAAAATATTAATACATTCTTATATATATTTTGTGATTAAAGTCTGGGACTTAAAAAGAATCATGTTATTTCCCTAATAAATTCTATGATACCCTATCCCCACCTTCCATTCACAACAGTCCAGGCCGAGGCCAAAAAATAAAGATGAAAATACAACACAGTCACACATGGCCTTCCTGTATTTCTCCACTCCAAATAGAGTCAAACAGTTATGACCTAAAAAGAAAGGGTGACAAAACAGTACCTTAAATTATTTCTAAGTAGTTATAGGTTTTTTAATGTTCTACTTGTGTATTACAAGAGCGATGAAATAACTGTTTCTCTGTTCGAGACAGTTCTGAGGCTCCATATGGAGCTTTCTAGTCGCCAGGACACATATATTAGAGAGTACAAACTTTTTTTTTTTTTTTTTTGTGGAGACAGGGAACACACAGTACAAAAACTGAGACAAGATATAGATTTTTTTTTAGAGATTTTATTTATTTATTTGAGAGAGAGGGAGGAGGAGGAGCAGGGAGAGAGGGAGAAGCAGACTCCCCATTGAACAGGAAGCCCAATGCAAGGGCTTGATCCCAGGACCCCGAGATCATAACCTAATCAAAGTCAGATAACTTAAGCAGCCGAGTCACCCCGGTGCCCCAAGAAGATATGGATTTTTATGGGGTGCCTGGGTGGTTCAGGTGGTTAAGCATCTGACTCTTGATTTCGGCTCAGGTCACAATCTCAGGGGCATGAGATTGAACCTAAGTTAAGCTAAGTGTGGAGCCTGCTTAAGATTCTCTCTCTCGGGCGCCTGGGTGGCTCAGTGGGTTAAAGCCGCTGCCTTCGGCTCAGGTCATGATCCCAGGGTCCTGGGATCGAGGCCCGCATCGGGCTCTCTGCTCGGCAGGGAGCCTGTTTCCTCCTCTCTCTCTGTCTGCCTCTCTGCCTACTTGTAATCTCTCTCTCTGTGTCAAATGAATAAATAAAATCTTTAAAAAAAAAATAAAAAAAAAAAGATTCTCTCTCTCCCTCTGCCCTCCCCAAACCCCCCACCCTTGGCTTGTGCATGTGCTCTGTCTCTTAAAAAAGAAGAAGAAGAAGAAGAAGCAGCAGCAGAAGCAGAAGAAGAAGTAATAGACTTTAAAAATAAACTTCACTACAGCATCTTCCATGATCTCAAGAAGAAGGGTCACAACGAATTCTTGATAGGATGATGTAAGATCAGTAAGGCTAGAGATAACAAGAAAGCACCTCTGTACCCTTGAGGCAACCGTGACTCTTGATATTATATTAAGGCACCTAGTCATTCAAAAAAATTTTTTTAAATGAATGTGAAGTAAGTCAAACGTGCTGTGATGTTTTTACTTTTTTGTACAGTGTACGAAAAACTTGAGACAGGGCAGCAAGAAATACAGGGAAGGATCAGAAGACCGCATTAAATGGAAGAAACTTCCATGGTGGTGAGTTTACATGGCAAAGCAGCAGGTGGTGAAGAGCCAGAGGAGGAGCAGAAAAGTGTGATATGACACAAGTGAGGAAGTCAGAGAACCTACGCTTTTTTTTTTTTAAAGCTATGCCTATGTCACAGATTCATGATGAGGCTGCCTACAGATACTTTATAGTTGGTGTACAGGAAATGGCTACATGGACACAGGCCTTGTCCAGACATGAAGCAGCAGATAAAAGGAACTGACATTTGGCCACATATTTTCAACTGTCATCACTGACTACACTTCTCTAAAGGCAGAAGGCGTCCATCTTTGTCATCCTCGAAGAGGACGCAGTGGAAGGTATGCACATATTTTTCTCCCGATTCTGTTTTCAGATGTTCTTTATCTTGGTGATAATGCTCTGGGTTCGCCCGAGGTGAGAATGGGGAATAAAACAAATGAACAGAAGACAGAGCGATCTCAGATACAGTTTTTCTCTCTTTTCCTGTCAGCCAACAGTTTTACCTTTCCTATTGAATTAGCAAGAAAGAATAGCTCTGACAACTACACAAAGAGGTGCTTTTCTTTTTGATTACAGAGGGTGTCACATGGCTGGCTCACACGAGCCTCTGCTGCCCTGGGCTGGAGCTACACTGTTACCAAGGCCCCCTGGGTGGCCTTGGGAGAGAGCCTTCCCTCTCACTCTCCGAGGGGTCACTAGAATAGGATTCTGACCATAAGCAGCTAAAAAACGGAGGCCAGTTTCCAAAAGGGAGTATTTTAGCCCTTGAAATGTGATTGCCAATGTTTCAAGTGCTACAGATTTATTGGTTTCTGAAATTCAGCCAATATGCTGAAATTTTTAAGCCGGGTTAAACAAAGCTTCCGAACAGATTGAGTTTAATGGTATCTTGGCCCGACAAGGCCATGAGAGACTACTTAATAATTTCACTGTATTCATGTTTATACAGAACATTTTTCTAGTAATAAAATAAATATATGTTCAATGCAGAAAACCTGATAATCTCTGAGCTAGCCCAAAGATAACCACCATGAACACTTTGGTAGACGTTCTTTCAAGGAGCACAGCATTTAGAGGTGTGTAGGTGCTGAGATTAGATGTTCTGTATTTAAATCTTACCTTGAGCACCCTTGGTTGGGCACAGTTTGTTTGGACAAATTACTTAATCTCACCGAACCTGTTTTTTCTCACCCATAAAATGCAGATAGTAACAGTTCCACTATCTCATAGGGTCTGGAGAGGATTAAATGAGGCGATATTTACAAAATGCCTAGCCCAGAGCCTGGCACACAGTAGGTGTGCAAGCAGTGTTATTTATTTTTTTCTACACAGACACACACATTTCTTTTCCACTAAATGGTTTTATATTATAAATACTGTTTCATAGTCTGCTTTGACCACTTAGGAATGTGTTACAAACATCTTCTCGTGTTAGTAAATATTTTCTTCCTGGATCCCCAAGTCCTTACAGTAAAGCTGCTGCAGGTGTCTGGAGGGTGAGCTGCCACACTGTACAGCACCTGAGCTCGACACTCTGAGCACAGCAAGAGAAACAAGAAATCAACAACTGAAGCAAAGTGAAGGCAAACGTCCTCAAAATGGCCAGGAGCTGATGATGTCACCAGGCAGCTGCGCCCACAGGTCAGGTCATCTTTGCTGGGAAGGCTGAATGAGAGATGCGCAGATAGGTGAATGGTGCACTCAGGAGAGAAAATGCAGAAAGTGGTGAGCAGAAGCCAAGAGGCTGAGGAGAGATTAGAAAGGCAGCTCATCCACCGTGGAAGACAGGGGCTGGGCCCCAGGAGCAGCCATGAGAGCCACACTGCATTCCTGCGGCTGTTCTAGCCATCGTGAGCGGGGCCTGACTGTGCCCTTGAGACCCAAGTTTCAAGTCCTGCACGGCCTGGTCGGACAGCTGCTGTGACACTGTCATATTCTTCCTCATCTAACTGAGACACCTGCAGGTACGTTTATTCCTGCCAACCCAAAAGGGCCTACCTCGTATTCTGGGGGCTGCTCTAGCAGTCTCGTCAATAACTGAAACGTTTATTTTGTTAAGTACTTGCTACATGTTAAGAACTGGGGATTGAACAGTGAGCAAAAAAGGACGGTACGTGGCTACACAGAATGTAAAGTCCAGCACAGAAGATAATTAAACAAGTAGTATGATTACAGCACGACAGACACTACGATGCTAGAAGTACAGACCATAAGGGAAACACAGAGGAAGAACAGTGGGCCCCCTATCAAAGACTTGACGGAGGAAGGACCTCCAGGTTGAAGGACAAAGTGAGCCAGGTGTGCCAGACACTGCAGAGTGTTCGCTCAGTACACACTCCTGCCCAATGTGGACTCTACGACCACCAGCCTTTTGAAGTGACAGAGTTTTGATAGAGTAACAGTGGACTAGATCAGCATTTCCAAACAGGCCGCCCAAGAGTCTTGGCCTCACTTAACAGGAAGGGCCTGGTTTCTTCAGTGGGTAAGTATCTTTCAATCCTGAAAATATTTAGAATGAAATAGAGAAATGTTTAAGAGAATCAAAATCATAAGATATTTCTCTGTTAAGGACACCAGACATATTTTATGATTTTGTAATGTGTAAAAGAATTTGGCCCAGGGCGCCTGGCTGGCTCAGTCAGGAGAGCATGCGACTCTTGATCTCAGGGTCATAAGTTCTGATTCCCACGTTGTGCACAGAGATTACTTAAAAAAAACCCAAAAAACAAAAAAATTTGGCCTATTAGATTGTAACCTCTGTTTTGAAAATATAATTGAATAATTTCTTTCTGCCTTGTGTTTTTAAGTTGAAAATCTTAGTAAGTTTACATATATTATGAGAATAAAGAATCTAAGACTCACCTCATTTATAAGTTATTTTGCTGTTGTTATCGTTTTAAATATTTATTTACTTAAGTAATCTCTACACCCAACGTGGGTCTTGAACTCAAAACCACCTCGAGATCGAGAGTCCCATGCACCACTGACTGAGCCAGCCAGGAGCCCGTAAGTTTATTACATGAGATTCACGGGACATTTTGTTGAAGAGCTTCATCAGGTTTTATTTTTTAAGTCAGAAACTGAAATTCTTTAGAAAGCACTTCTATTTAACTGTATGAATCCAATTTGAAACACCTGAAGCTCTTCAATGAACTGTTCCAGTATTATCCAAAAGTGACTAGTAAAATCTCCTGTTTATATACAGAGCAATCAGAGCTGTAAGCATTATGAAAAAAAAAAAAACTAAGTTTTTGAATGTACTTTACAAAAGTCGTAATATTTTGACACCTAAATAAGCCCCTGAATAGTGATTTCTGCTTTAAAAAGCTGCAAAAAATTGCTTTAAGGGCAATTAAAAAAATATATATATATATTACATACATATCTCTACATCATCCTCTCTGACACCAAAGTGTTGATGGATGTGGGATTGGAAAAACCATCCCCTCTATTTTATTTTGATAGAAGCCACTGGAATGCTTGTTTCTGTAATGACAATTCACTAATTTTTATTGTTTGTGCAAACATTTGATTTATTTGGTGCCGTGTTCTAAAGTTGCAAGCAGTTCACAGACATTTATCCTTTCAGTAATGCTGGAATAAAGTGTAGGGTGTGGTATGACTCTCCTCTGACTTCCTCAGAGTCAAGCAGGGTTGAGTTTCAAGTTCGGGACCCCACGTGGACAAGAGTGAAAGGGGATCTTGCACACGCGAGGGCAGGAGCCTGTTGTCTGTGCTGTCACTACCCTCTGCCCCACCCCCGCTGCAGCCTCCCTCTCACGGTCTGAAGGGCTGGATGGCATTTCCAAGAACAAAGGGTGAACAGGGCGCCCTACACCCTTTCCTGCCCCACACTGCATTTCTACTCCAGTCACCTAGTTCTCTCCATCTTCGCCGTACATGTATAACCACAGATAACTCAACCGTAATACTCAGAATCCAACAACAACAGTAACGGCAACTGATGTAAGCTTTCCCAAAACAGACGCCAAATCCGTCTATGCTCCACAAAGGTACAGCGGTCACTGCCCCCATAACTCCTAAAACCAAGTAGCAAGTTTTGTACAAAGTCTCTGAACTTTGCCCTTTCTCTTTATTCTAGAACCATCACTCTATTTCAGGTTTTCCAACCACCTTTCTAATCTACAACTGCCACGGAAGCTCTTTCAAACATCACTTTTGCTTTAGGAGCCTTAGATCCTATAGGCGTCAACTGGATCTGAATTCAAGTTATGCAGCTTAGGTCCGTCAATGGGCCCTGCCACGTGTAACCTGAATAGTCCAGCCTCTGAGATCCTCCAGAAAGGAGCAGGCAAAGATTCTGGTGCTCTCAGGCTTAGGAAAGCAGAGTGCAGAATCACAGCTCCCCACCCCCCACCACCCGGGCCACCCTACCCCTGGGCAGTCACCATTATCCCAGGTCTGGTAAGAAAGGAGTACACCAGTTCTGACTACCATGAGAATGCCTCTCACATCCTCTCTGACAGTATCTATCGCTCCCTATGCTCAGATCATTTCCACTGGTATCTCTTTCGCACTTTCACTGTTCCATCCATTGCTCCGCCTGTCACAGAAGCGTGTAGTAATTACTTGCTCTTCACCTAGCTGTGTAATGGGAACACGCAGGGAGGATTTCAACTACAAAACATACTTTTTGCTCTCAGAGATCACAGCCTGGTTATGGACACCAGATATATGATAAAATGATAGGGATGCGAGCCAAAACAAGTCTGCAGGAGTTCAGAGCGGGGAAAGAATTCCTTAAGTATACCAAGGGTAAGATTAGTTTCAGAGACTTCAGCAAGGGCTGAACCCAAAAGAAATGTAGGATTTAGACTTGTTGTTAGGGCTATTTTATATGTCCTTGGAATCAGTTTTAAATTCCCTCTGGAACAAAGAGAAGGATTAGCCATGTGGCCAAGGCAAGTAAATGGGGGTGGTGACACGTATACCACCAGGTTAAGAGTCTTCCCTGAAATAACATAAGCAGAGCACAGCACAGCGTCACCACCAACGGGCTATGGAGGAAAGTTACTCCCTCCTCCTGGTTTTGAACTGCAATCAGTTTCTCAGTTTCCCCAATCAAACCGAAGCCCTTGAAGTAAAGGAACGAAGGGTCCCAGACTTTGCTTCTTCTGACTACTTCTACTAGAGGATCTAGTAAGATATACTGGGCATGGCCCAGGAACTCAGTACTTACATGCTGACTATTTTGTGGCTAAATAACAAAGAAGATACAATTATCTCTCTAATGGCACTATTAATAATAGCTTCTGGCTAACAACTGCTGCTTCAGCCATTGTTCTGTGGCCAGGACCCAAGAAGTAGAGGAGAACAATAGCCTCTTCCTCCTCTTCCTCATCACTAATGGGAATGAACCATTTATATCAATACTGCCCGTCTCTCTTATTTCTTAGGGCTGATGAACTATTTGTTCTTGATCTTCTGCCACAGGTAAGAGAGGCAATGCTGAAAGAGCTCCACGGGAAATCACAAAAGACTGTCTGATATAATTAGATACAGTCAGTACTAGAGCCCTCTCCCTGCACAGAGTGCCCGATAAACATTGCCATGTCACAACCTGATCACCCCTTTAATCAAGGAAGCACATGGTAACTGTTAAATGCCTTCTTTCTGTGATCATGAGTATGTTTATTCAGTGAGTGGTGATGAATTAAAGAACTACCCAGACACAACAGATTCATGATTACAAGGTCCTGCCATGCCCTTTTTTCTCAGCGCATACCTCCTCACAGACTTCACGGACTGCTGCCACGCTCGGCTCCTCCTCAGGCTCCATGCCTCCCCCAGGGACAATCCAACGGTCTGGATGGCGACTACTGCTCACGAGTAGCACCTGAAAGTCACAGAGGTCACGTGGGCAGTTAAAAAGAAAAAAGGCACATTTGTACAAACTCTAAACGACATGAAAGTGTAAGCACCTGAGACCTATTTTTTGTTTCTACCTCTCCAGGTCACTTCTCGTAAGGTGGCTTTTGTTTCTAGTGGAAAGAGTAGACAATCCACCTTGTAAAAGCAGAAAGGCATCTGAACTAGTGGCCTTTACTTCTACTTTCCCTCAGGCTCTCAGTCACTTGCGCTATCTATCCTCTCCTTTGTCCCTTTCCCTAAAGCCCTTTGAACACAGAGCTGACAAAGACTGGGGGGAGGGAGGGGGGGGTGTCACTGATAAGCCTGGGAGCGCCGTGAATGGCTGGCCAGAAGGAAAGAAGTCCTTAGTCCTGGTTGGCATCATAGTCTCAACACCTTCTCTCCCAGATCGTCACTCCCGTGTGTCCCAGCCCCTGATCCATCCAAGAGCCACAAGCCAATACAACGTACCACCCTGAGATCTAAGTGTGCACTGAGAACCCAACTCCCTCATCTACAGACAAAGTTGTAAAATTTCATCATGCTTTCAGCTGAGATAAAACTAGGATATTTTTTACGAGGAAGTTTTACTAAGAAATGAGAAGAAAACCAACAAAACACACACACAAAATCCTGATGCAGACTATGGTTTATTAATGCAAAATTAACCAGCATTCTAGTTATAGCAGAAAAGAAATCCTAGAATGTCTCCAGATCCTTTTCCTTATCCCTCTCTAGGGCAGATGCTAAACAGTTAGCTGGATTCCTCCTTTGGAAGTAGAATTTAGGTTGGCATTACTTCCAAGATGAAAAGAATCCTCTACAGCTGCCCACACCATCGTTTTCTGACGAGATCTTTTGAGCCCTCATCCCTATTCTAAACGTAATCCCCCTGTGCACTTCACTTCTACTCTGCAGTCATCCTTGCTGCCTGGAAGAAAATGCTACATTCTCTGTAGCCCCTACAGATTCTACCACTGACTTCCAGTGACCTATCTTCTGGTCCTCTCCCATCTCTCCCTTGAGTTTCTGCAAGGATATGGGCCCTTGGAAATTCTACTTTTTTTTCATCCTTAATCCCTCTTCTTCATGTCAAGATAGATTGTCTTGATGCTCCTCTACAAAATTTGTGATCTGTTGACTCAGAGGGGACTATGGAGTAAGAAGGAAATCCATGAATCCACATGGAGTCACCACTATATAGTCCATGGATGGAGAAAATAATATCTTTATATTTACAAGTACTATTTTTTAAGTGTATGTAGATTCTGTTTTGCACAATTCAGCATAATTTAAAATAATATGAAACCCATAGGAGTTTTGGGGTGGTGTATAAATGTTTAGTCTAAGGGCTATTAAAAGAACAATATGGAAGGTTCTATGAAATTTTGTTTTTAAAATAAAAATCCTTACTGCACTCCCACCTTATGCCATATACAAAAATTAACTCCAACTGGAACAACGATCTAGATGTAAGAGCTAAAACTATAAAACAGTGATAAATCTGAGGGGCCTGGCTGGCTCAGTTGGTACAGCATGTGACTCCTGATCTTGGGGTCACAAATTTGAGACTTACTCTGGGGGTAGAGTTTACTTTAAAAAAATAGTTAAAAAAATAAATAAACAAAACAGTGACAAATCCTCATGACCTTGAATTTGGTAAGATATGCCGAATTCTTAAACATAACATCAAAAGCATGAACAAAAACAAAGATTAGATAAATTGGACTTCATCAAAATCAGAATTTTCTGTGCATTCAAGGACCTGATTGAGAGTGTGAAAAAAATGACTTACAGAATGGGAGGAAATATTTGCAAATAATCTCTCTGATAAGGGTCTGCTGTCTAAAATATGAAAACATAAAAATATAGAAACTCTCACAACAACAACAAAAAAAACAAGCAGCACTTCTCCAAAGAAGATCTACAAATAGCCAAGGAGCACATTAAAGATGCTCAACATCATTAGTCACTAGGAAAGTGCAAAGTAAAACTGGCATGAGATACCACTTACGCCCATAAGAATGGCTATAATTTTAAAAATAACAAGAACTGCAAGATGTAGAAAAATTGGAACCCTCAGACCCTGGGTAAGAATGTCAAATAGTTCAGGTGCTGTGGAAAATTTGTGGTTCCTCAAAAGTTAAATAAAAAACGACCATAACGGGCGCCTGGGTGGCTCAATCAGTTAAGTGTCCAACTCTTGATTTTGGCTCAAGTCATGATCTCAGGGCTGTGAGACTGAGCCCTGCAGAGCCCGGCTCTGCGCTCAGCAGGGAATCTGCTTGAGGTTCTCTCTCCCTTTCACTCTGCACCCCGACCCCTGCTCTTTCTCTCAAAAAGAAAAAAAAAAAATTACCATATGACTTAGCAATCCCACTCCTAGGTATATACTCCAAAGAACCGAGAGCAGGTGCTCAAATATTTATACACAAATGCTCACAAAAGTATTATTCACCGTAGTCAAAGCATAGAAACAACTTGAATGTCCATCAAAGCATGAATGGCTAACATGGCATACACATGTGCAGAAGAGTCCTCCCATAAAAATAAAGCACTGATACATGCTACATAGCGGATCAACTGTGAAAACATGATGCTAAGTGGAAGGCAGACTCCAAAAGTCACATATCGTAAGATCTTCACTGATGTGAAATAGGCAGAATGGGTCAATCCACAGAGATAGAAAGCAAACTGCTGGTTGCCAGGGACTGGGGGAAGGGAAGACTGGAGAGTAACTGCTTCATAAGAGTACAGGACTTTGTTTGGGAGTGATCAAAGTGTTCTGGAACTGTAAAAAGGTTGCTAAAATGCCACTGAATTAGTAGTACTAAATGCCACTGACTTGTTCACTTCTAAATGCTTAATATCATGTGATGTGAACTTAACCTCAATAAAATAAAACTGGTTTTAAGATCACAATAAATTTTTTAAAAGCTAAATTTAGGAGTCAGTGCTACTACTTTCTACGTCAGAGTCTACACTCCAGGGAAGTGGCCTCCCAGAAAGTTATCCTTAGTTTTATAAACTATTAAATTATAGAGCTGAAATAAGAGAAAAGGGGATCATTGCCATACTCCTTCCATCTCTGATAATTGTGGCAAATCTTACATTTTAAAAAAATTGGGGGCCTAGGTGGTTCAGTCGTTAAGCATCTGCCTTCGGCTCAGGTCATGATCCCAGGGTCCTGGATGGAGCCCCACATCGGGCTCCCTGGTCAGCGGGAAGCCTGCTTCTCCCTCTCCCACTCCCCTTGCTTGTGTTCCCTCTCTCACTGTATCTCTGTCAAATAAATAAAGAAAAAAATCTTTAAAAATAAAATAAAATAAAATAAATTCCTTATTGAGTACACCTGTGATGGGCACAGGGTGTTAATACGTAAGTGATGAATCACTTAATTCTACTCCTGAAACCAATATTACACTATATGCTAACTAACTAGAATTCAGAAAAAAACTTGCCAAAAAATTCCTTATCAAAATAAAAATAAACCCAAACACAATCATGTTTGTTAATGTAAAAGTTTTTTTTTTTTAAAGATTTTATTTATTTATTTGATACACAGAGAGGGAGATCACAAGTAGGCAGAGAGGCAGGCAGAGAGAGAGCAGGGAGCCTGATGTGGGGCTTGATGCGGGGCTCGATGCGGGGCTCGATCCCAGGATCCTGGGATCAAGCCCTGCATCGGGCTCCCTGCTCGGCGGGGAGCCTGCTCCCTCCTCTCTCTCTGCCTGCCTCTCTGCCAACTTGTGATCTCCCTCTCTGTGTGTCAAATAAATAAATAAAATCTTAAAAAAAAAAGTCGTCCAAAGACTACATAATGGCATTTAAGTCAACAATCCAATCTTCAAGGAAAACTCAAAAAGAATAGGAAAATGGGTTAATCTTTCACTGATTTGTTATATAAACAACATGTAGTCTTTCTTCCTAGAGTTCTCCCACTTCTTGGCAAAGTGTTGTGCAGCCATTCTAAACCTAAGCATTTGCTTGAAAGGCTGGCTAGGGCCATCCAATTAGGTTATAGACCAAATGAAAGACTTTACAGGGACAATTCCAAGCCAAAGCAAAGGAAACCTCTAACATAAAGTATAATTTAATTTCTACATTTCAATCAATGTGAAATATTAATCATAAATCTAAGAAGCGTTATTACTTTGCACATTCAAAGTATGACTGCATGAGGTAATACTACATATAATACTGACACTGGGAAAAACAAGCCTCATTACTTTGTAGTCACACTTCAAAGCAAACGCTATTACCAGTAAACAGTTCTCCCGGCTAAGTTTCCTTGACAACCCATGGCAAATTGACTGCAAAAAACCAAAACATTCTTTACTTTATTTTTTTTATTTTTTTATTTTTTAAAGATTTTATTTATTCATTTGACACAGAGAGAGAGATTACAAGTAGGCAGAGAGGCAGGCAGAGAGAGAGGAGAGAGGAGGAAGCAGGCTCCCTGCTGAGCAGAGAGCCCGATGTGGGCCTCGATCCCAGGACCCTGGGATCATGACCTGAGCCGAAGGCAGCGGCTTTAACCCACTGAGCCACCCAGGCGCCCAACATTCTTTACTTTAGCCGGAGGTTTTACTCCTTCCTATCTTATAAAACACTAAATGGTGTTTCTGGTCAGTAAATTCTGATTCTGAAGCTTGGTTTTTAAATATAAAATTATCTGAAAAGAAATTAAATGGCAAAGCTCCTAAATCTGAAAAATGACATACTAAGAAAAAACCCCCCACAGAACTTGCTGAAGCATCATTCATTCATTAAGCATCATTATAAACCAGGAATGACAGTTGCAGATTAAGCCCCCTGCAATTTTAAGGCAGATCAGAGTGGGGGACTGGATGAGGAGGTATTAGACCTTTCATGAAACTCTTATCACCAAGACAGATGATATTGGTACAGAGATAGATAAATGTACCCATAGAACACACCACACCCAACTCCTGGATTTATGATACAGGTGGTCTATAGGGCAGGGAGAAATCAACAGGTAGGGCTGGGACAAGTTGTCATCCATATGGACACTGAGGAAAATCATTATATCGATTAGGGACACATGTATGCAAGGAAAGACTAACAAAATCTGTGGGAATAATAAATCTAATGGGGGAAGATTTACATTAAGGGTTTAATTAGGGCGCCTGGGTGGCTCAGTGGGTTAAAGCCTCTGCTTTCGGCTCAGGTCATGATCTCAGGGTCCTGGGATCGAGGCCCGCATCGGGCTCTCTGCTCAGCAGGGAACCTGCTTCCCCCTCTCTTTCTGCCTGCCTCTCTGCCTCCTTGTGATCTCTCTCCCTCTGTGAAATAAATTTTAAAAAAAAAGGGTTTAATTAAGCTTGGAACAGTAATGTTTTATTTCTTAAGCATTATTAAAGCAATTTTAAAAACCTTAATACAAATTTTCAGAAGAATATAAAAGAGGGGCACCTGGGTGCCTCAGTCTTAAGCCTCTGACTCTTGGTTTGGGCTCAGGTCATATCTCAGGGTCCTGGGATCAAGCCCCACATCAGGCTCCATGCTCAGCAGGGAGTCTACTTCTCCCTCTTCCTCTGCTGCCCTCCCCACCACTCATGTTCTCTCTTGCTCGCTCTGCTCTCTCTCGCAAATAAATAAATAAAATCTTTAAAAAACCAAAAAAAGAACACAAAAGAAAGCCCCTGCCCTAAAGGAAATGAGTATCTAGAGGAGAGGGGGAGAAAAAAAAGAAAGAAAAAGAGTAATAATATAAGGTGAGGAATGCTTTGGTTGAGGTGGGCATGGGATACCACGAAGATTGAAAAGAGACACCCAACCCAGGCTGGGGGTCGGGGAGAGGGGGAAAGGCAGTAGGCAGATGGTAAGAGAAGATTTCTTAAAGGAAGTGATCTGAGTTAAATCCAAGCTCAAGAAGAGCATTTATTCAATAAAAATCAGAAGCCTACTGTGTGCCCTTGTGCTTAGGACACAAAAGCAAAGTAGATACAGTCTCAGCTCTTGAGAAATTTAAAGTCCAGTGGATAAGGCAGACAAGAAGTCAGGTAACTATACTTCAGTAACTGTGCCAGAGACCACAATGTTCACCAGATATTTTATGTTCTTGTTTATGGTATTCCAAGCCCTCCTGCTATTAGGTGGGGCCATCTGACTAGTTCTGGCTAGGAAATGTGAGCAGAAGGGACACACATCACTTCTGGGCTGAGGCAGGAAGAAGCCCAGCCTCTCTTTTCCTCTGTCACAGCGCCCAAGGACGCAGTGAGCTCCAGCTGGTGTAGCTATGAGCTGGGGCCTCTGAATGAAAGAGTTCCCATGTAGAGCACAGCCTCTGAAAAGTGGCTTGTAGCAAGCAATACAACTGTGTTGTGTTAAAACAATGAGATTTCAGGGTTATTTTGTCATTGCAGTATAACCTAGTCTATCCTGATTAACAGTGTGAGAGATGAGTGAAATGTCTAAGGATCTCTTCTGTTGACCACCTCATACCCAAGCCTTAAGCACAGAACTTGCCCCATATTAGCGGCCAATAAAAGTTGAGTGAGCAAATGAAAAGAATGGTCCAATGACGGAATGAACAAATGAGTGCTTTAAAAAGGAGTGCAGAAAGCATACAGAAGGGGATTACTACTTAGGGAGGCTGAACAAAAAGACAGGGGTCTAATTATCAAGAGTTTGGATTGAAACCTGAAGGCAACAAGTAAGTCAAGGAAGCTGTTTTAAGCAAAGAAATACCATAACCCAATTTGTTTCTGTTTTTAATTTTAAAAGTTTATGTAAATAAAAATTAATTCCTCCTGGGCAGCACCAAACTAGAAGTGGCTAGGAGCACTCCTTCCAATTTGGGTTTTAGAAAGGTCACTCTGACTTGAGCTGGACGTGGGCAAGCTTGGTAGCAGAACAGGTTTCTGCATTTAATTCAGGTTGAGAAGGATGAAGACAGAAGTGGGAGTTGGAAGGAAGTTACAGGTTCTCAGATAAACAGAAAGAAGCATCTACGGGACCAAGTGATTGACAGATTATGGGCTAGGTCAACAGTGGAGCTGCCCTCCACCACTGAAAATGTGAACGGTCAGTGGAGGAGGGAACCTCAGGGAGGATATCCTCTGAACATATGAATTGAGAGTACAATGAGATGTCTAATGAATATTTCTAGTGGACGAGCGCATAAATGTGAGACTGGAGCTAAGAAGAAAAAAGAGATTTGGGGAAAAAATGGTCTTCGACTCTTTGAGCCAAGATGAAGACTAACACAAGAGAGAATACACATATTTGCAAAGTTCTAGCTAGGGGAGCTATCCCCACTCTCCCCACCTGTTGGTCACTCCCCCTGGTGTCAGAGATGTTTCTATTCCCATCACCAAGAGCACAGTGTGACATATATATTCCATGTATCCCAGGTTAAAGTTCTGGAAATATTTTCCTTAAAAAATTAGATTATCTATGGTGACAATCTACATCGTGGGAAATCCTGACAAACAAGCGATAGATCTTAGACATATTACTAATTTCCAAAAAACTACATTCAGTAAGACACCCAACATGATCTCATTTCCACCAGTGCAGTGCCTCTGACATTCAGCAGTCCCTCTGCACTGGCATTACTGCTGGAGAGCTCTGCTGGGATTCCAGATGGCATGAGGGCGGCACCCCGTCACATCTATGATATGCCCTGCAAACTGCTTCTGCAGACAAACCCCACCTAATCATTTCTGTGTCCTTTCTTAAAAAAAGACTAGGGGTGCCTGGGTGGCTCAGTTGTTTAAGCATTTGCCTTCGGCTCAGGTGTGGGATCGAGCCCCACATCGGGCTCCCTGCTAAATGGGAGCCTGCTTTTCCCTCTCTCTCTGCCCTGCCGCTCCTCCTGCTTGTGCCCTCTCTCTCTCTCATCAAATAAATAAGATTTTTTAAAAAGAAATAAAATGTAAAAAATAGGACCAAAATAACTGGGAATACTGAACCTGCTTGGATTCCAGATAAATAAAAGTGTTACTATTTTTTACAGACTATATTTGATATACACATGTACACCCAGTGTGGAGTCCAATGCAGGGCTTGAACTCACAACCCTGAGATCAAGACCTGAGCTGACACGAAGAGTTGGATGCTTAACTGACTGACCACCCAGGTGCCCCCCACACAGTATTTTAGAGAACGGCTGCCACAAATTCTTATAGACAAGGACCCTATAAAAATATTTAAAAGATGAGTAAAGCTCAGCAAGAAGTCAAATAACTTGTTCAAGTTAAATCTATAAATGAACACAGCGCCAAGCATTAGTAGGATCAGTGCCTAGAGTTTTGAAGACATTTTACCCTTTGACCATCTTTTTCCTACACAAGAGCTCAAAATACTGCTAAAGTAAGGAACAAGCAGACATAAACAGTCAGTTTACAAAATGCCTTATAAACATCTCTTCTCTTTAGCACATCAGGCTGTTTATTTAATAAAAGGAAATTCCCTGTCTAGTACAAAGAAACACCATATTGTGCTGTGAACAGATATTCTCACAGTTTTACTTTGGAAACAACAAGGTATTTTAAGAACAATATGAAAAGGTGGTCAGAGACACAAACTCTCCTGCATGGCATTCTTAAGTGTGGGTCCCAGGGTACACAGTGTAACATTAGCCTTCTAAGTGAGTGGCCTACCAGGTCTTCCTCAACTAAGGTCCAAATGTTACGATAACCACACAAAGCATTTATATCACCTGGTAGTCAATGACTTTATTTCTAAAAAGAAAACTAATGAAACCCATAAACTTGGCCAAATTTGCAGGTTATATGAAAAAAGACTGAGAGTTGTTGGATTACACCGTTTCAACATAACTTACTGGAATGTCCCAGGCTATTTCTATAAACCATGACCCACTCCCACAAGCCTTGCATATACTGAAAGAAAACAGACTAATCCTGGGGGGAAATAAATACCAACAACAGCAGGCATTATTTATTCGGTGCCTATGTTGTGCCAGGAGCTAGCATTTTACACATTCTCTTTTTAGTATACTCTTCCTAATTTTCAAACAACCACACAAGCCAGGTATTTTTCAATACTTGCCATTACAGCAATGAGGAAACCAAGTCTTGGATGATTTGGTGATGTGGCAAAGGGCACAGAAAAGGTTGGTGCTGAGCCAGGATTTGAAACCCAGTCTACATGTCTGACTCTGACCACTAGGCCACTGAGAGCCTGTCATACCCATGAGGCAGTCAGCCCTATATGAAAAAATCTCTGAAAACCTAACTGCCACTGGATAAAAGGAAAAGATGAAGAAGATATTCTAATCTCATCTTGAATTCAAATCAAGGATTTGGACCAGTTGTCTGAGCAGAAACTATTTGTGTTTATTATATCTTCCTTGGCCAGAGATGTCTCCTACAGAGAGGGAGCCTGTGAACTCCATGTTACACAACTTCCGTTCACTTTCTTTTTTGAAAATGTTTATTAATAAATATAAAAAATGGCTACTAATTCACAATATGATGCTCCATTATTTTTCATGTATTAGACACTACCACAATTCAAGTAATTCCTCACTGAAGCACTTATTCCACAAACAACTGTTGTTATCACTTGCTTTAAAGGAAGTGAGGCATGGAGGAAAGGGGGGGTGAGTGGGAGGCAGAGATGTATAAAAATATATAAAGCTCACCCCTGAACAGCCCGCTCTCTCATGCAAGGATTGGCAAACTGTGGCCCATGGGCCAAACCCAGCCTACCACCAGTTTTTGTACGGCCAATGACCTAAAAAAGAAGTTTGAAAAAGTCAAAGAAGAGTATTTGGGAACATGTGGACTTATATGAAATTCAAATTACAGTATCCATAAATAAAGTTTGTTGGAACACAGCCATGCCCATTCATTGACCTACAGTCCATGGCTGCTTTCAAGCTACAAGGGCAAAGCTGAATAGTCCTGATAAAGATCATATGCCCACAAGGCCAAACATATTTTCTATCTGGTCCTTTAGAGAAAGTTTGCCGACCCTTGATCTAATGAAAGGCCCGAGTAGCTACAACATCATGTTGATAAGGACTATGAGAGAGGAGAAGACTCTGAGAGGGTCCCAGAACACTTCTCAAGGAACATGTGAACTGGGCTGAGGACTTTCCCAAGCCCAGGAAGGAGAGGAGCTCCAGACAGGGACGCTGCAACTGCCGGGGCACATATGTGAAAACAGTGTGTTATATCCAGAGAAGGCTGAGAAATCCGTGTAGTTTGATAATGGTGTAGGGTGCATGATGGGAAAGAAAAAGAGGGGAACGGAGATGGCTGATAAATTAGACTGGGACCTGTAAAAAAAACCTCCTATAGCAAACATTACCAAAGAGTAAGTAACTGCAACTGAAGGCAACTGGGAATCCTCCCTAGTGTTTGAAGAAGAAGATGGCAATTTCATTTGTTTTAGAAGCCAACTGAATCTGGAAGGTGAATGAGTGATGGGCTGGAGTCGGGACAGAAAGGTCAGGTAGAGAGGATAAGGGCTATAATCTGCATCCCGGGAGATGGGAAGTGACAAGTGGCTAAAAGTCATATTTAGGGGACAGTGATGGCAGGGACTGGTAATTAATCAGAAAGGATTAAAATATGCTGTGAAAGGGTGCAGAGGCTAAGGCTTTTTACTGGGGTCAACAGGTGGTCAGAAATACCCGTTTTTCAAGAGACAAACAGGAGGCGAGCAGATGGGAAAAGAAAAAAAGTTTGAGGCACCTCTAGGAGAAGTTAAGCTTCCTGCTGATGGGAACTTCACCACCTCAATCTAAATGTCCAACTGGAAGCATTCACCCCAGAAACAATGACTGCCTCTGTACAGTACAATTGGTGCCACTAAGGAGGAGAAGGCATTTCTTTAAAACCTCGTGTACAGCTTGAATATTTTAGAACAAGCATGTAAGATTTTTATAACTGGGCCAGAAGAATGCCAAGCATTATTCCCTAGGAAATTTCTGAAAGCCAAATAAGAGTGAATGAAATATTTAGAACGTTCAAGTTTCTTGAGGTCATTAAAACAAACGAAGCCACAGCAACAACATTCCTGACATCTATAAACTGCATTATTTTCCCACACATGATCTTAGAACTATAGGAATACACTGTAAAATCACTGTTCATCAATACACGGGTTTTGCTGAGCCATACACAAGTGAAGTCTTCCAAACTACAGGGTCATAAAAAAAGACGCTTACTGCAGACTCAAAGGCAGGTTATGTATCGTGTCCCCAAAGTAGGCTGAACATATCAATCACATTTCAATCTAACTTGAGATGGCAAAGTTTAAAACCACAGTTGTATGCTGTCTACTTTATAGAGGAGGGCAGTCAGAGACCTGGCTTACAAGTTGGCCTCACACCAATCAGCCATGTCACTGAAAAAAAAAAAAAAAAAATCCAGACTTCAACTTTCTCAGTTTTAAAATGAGGTTGTTCGAATAATCTCAAAATCCCCACAAGCATTAACATTCTACTGTTCTCAATTTACACAGGTGTGTGTGCCTGGAAGAGTGGGTCCTAATTTTCCTCTTTTTTTATAACCTATTTTTTCAATAGTACACGCCGCACTTGTTAAAAAGGTACAAAAGGACATTCTGTGAAAAGTAAGCCTCTCCTAGTCTGTCCCCAGAGGTACTTCTTATGAAGGCTTCTTGAGATATCTTAGCATATATGAGTATAAATAGATACACATTTATTATTTTTCCCTCTTTGTTATCTCAAATAGTAAGCCATTACGCACACTGTCCTTAGTTTTTCACTTAAATCGCAGCCATCACCTCATCACTACATACCAAAGAACCTCTTCTTTTCTCTTTTAATGACCATGTGGTAGTTTTAAAATCTCATTTTAGAAAATTCCAAACATACACAAAAGTGGAGGAAAAATATAATAAATCTCCAAGTATTCATTACCCAGCTTTAGTAATTATTAACATTTTGCCTATCATGTTTTATTTACCTAAACCCCACTCCCAGAGTATTTTATTTTCATTTTTTTAAAAATTTTATTTATTTATTTGACAGAGGGAAACACAGCGAGAGAGGGAACACAAGCAGGGGGAGTGGGAGAGGGAAAAGCAAGCTTCCTGCCAAGCAAGGAGCCCGATGCGGGGCTCCATCCCAGAGTCCTGGGATCATGACCTGAACCGAAGGCAGAAACTTAACGACTGAGCCACCCAGGCGCCCTGCCCCAGAGTATTTTAAAGCAAATCTCAGATATCAATATATTTAATCACTAAATACTTCAGTTACATTATCATTAACAGATAAGGACTTTTAAAAAATATGATCACAGGGCTCCTGGGTGGCTCAGTCAGTTAAGGGTCCAACTCTGGATTTCAGTTCAAGTCATGATCTCATGGTCGGAAGATCAAGTCCTGCTTCAGGCTCCCCACTTCCCAGGCTCAGTCTGCTTGAGATTCTCTCCCTCTTCCTCTGCCCCTACCCCCACTCACACTCTCTTCTCTAAAATAAAGAAATAAATCTTTAAAAAAATATAACCACAATACTATCATTAAACCTAGCAAACAAACAATTCCTTATAGTCATCTAATAAACAGGCCATATTCAAATTTAAACAACGTTATTTTACAACTGATTTATTTAAATGAAGATCCCAACCAAGGCCACACATTGCACTTGGTTGCTATGACTTGTAAGCCTTAGCCTAAAACAGTTCCTCCTCCTGACCCATTGTTTTCAAGCCATTTACTTGTTGAAGAAAACAGATCACTTCTTTATCTTGCAGGATTTCCCACATTGCTGCATTTTTTAACGCCTTCCCTCAGTGGTAATATTCAACTTGGTCCTTTCTCTCCCATAGTTCCTGTACCCAGGTGGGTAGATCTTGAAGCTTAATCAGGTTTGGATTTGCTTTGGCAAGAAAACTTCTCTGCCTGTGCCACACACTTGCTACAGTATGGCACTGTCAGATAATAAGATCTGACATCACCTTTAGTGATGAGATGACACTGGTGTCAAGTACTGTCATATGATTTGTCCACAATAGAGCTCACCATCAGCCTTTCTCTGACTGGCTTTAGCATCTATTAATGACACTGATCTATTTCCATAACTGCATTAGGGAATGCAAATTATAATTTTCTAATTCCATTGTCCCTTTCAAATATATCAGATGAAATTTCTACTTTGAAGAAACTTCCCCATTGACTGATTACTCTAACATAGGAAAGGCAAGACAAATGCTGTTTTCCCCTCCTAATTTACTAATTTTTAGAAAAATGAGATAGTGTGCAAGCAATCTCCTAATATTTTGTTGTTACTGTTGGATCACGAACTAGTAAATTTTAATACTTCTGTGTTTCAATTGACAGCAGGCATTATTAGTCTTTCAATGCTCCCACCTTTAACTAGCAAGATCTACTTGAGGTTGGCTCCTGCCTCTTTTTTCATCCAGCACTTAATTATAAAAATTTTCAAACATACAGCAAAGTTGAAAGAACTGTACAGTAACCACCCATATACCTACCACACATATTCTACCAGCACTGCTTCACAAATCTTGTTTATCTCATGTATCTTTTGGAAATAAATCTTTAATCATGGATAGCTGTCTTGTTTTTTTTTTTGTCAGTGTAACATCTCAGACTCATTGCAAGCAGTGCCTGCCCCATATCTAAATTCAGCTGTTTCTCTAAGAAGCCCTGGTTCTTAGTGGGAAATGATATTCAGAGACCTCGATTTAGGTACTGGTACTGTTGTGTTGTCATTGCTTCTGAGGCTTTTCGATGGCAGGTAGGAAATACGTGTTATTAGAACAAAAACAATAAAGAGAATAATTGAAGAGAAAAATGAATTATGGGTTATACTGATATTTCCATTTCAGATTTAAGGTTACTGAGCTTTAGGGGCACCCAGGTGGTCCAGTCGTTAAGTATCTGTCTTTGGCTCAGGTCATGATCCCAGGGTCCTGGGACAGAGTTCCCCATCAGGCTCCTTGCTCAGCGGGGAGCCTGCTTCTCCCTCTCCCTCTGCCCCTCCCCCTGCTTGTGCTCTCTCCCTCTCTGTTCTTGCACTCTCTCAAATAAATAAAATCTTAAAAATAATAATAAAAAATAAAGATACTGAGATTTTGGGGCACCTGGCTGGCTCAATCGATGGAGCATGCAACTCTTGATCTCAGGGTTGCAAGTTCAAGCCCCATGTTGGGTGTAGAGATTACTTAAAAATAAAATCTTGGGCGCCTGGGTGGCTCAGTGGGTTAAAGCCGCTGCCTTCGGCTCAGGTCATGATCCCAGGGTCCTGGGATCGAGGCCCACATCGGGCTCTCTGCTCAGCAGGGAGCCTGCTTCCTCCTCTCTCCTCTCTCTCTGCCTGCCTCTCTGCCTACTTGTAATCTCTCTCTCTGTGTCAAATGAATAAATAAAATCTTTAAAAATAAATAAATAAAATAAAATAAAATCTTAAGAAAAGTTACTGAGCTTTTTAACTTCTTGGATTTCATGCTTATATATTTTTATGCTGAAAATGACATTAATATAATTATCTGAGTTGTCCTATAATATAATTTAATAGTTTCAAGTTAATAGCACTATTAACCATAAAGCCACTAACTACAGTTCAAGGTTTCGTTGTAGTTCTTCTCAGCCTAAGGATAGATCCCACTAAAGAGGTTCAATCAAAACACTGTTTAGAGTTACATGGAAGATTTATTTTCTGTACGATTATGCCACTAGGTTGATACACAAATTCATTTGTTTTTTTCATTTTTAGAAAATGCATTTTGTTGCAACTGAATTATAATTCACATTCACTGGAATTTATAGATTGTCAGGGTACAGTTCAATGAGTCTGGCTAATGCATGTACCTGATTCCATGCACAGACCTATAAGGATACACATTTCCATCTCCCCAGAAAGTTCCCATCAGTGTCCCAACCCAGAGGCTATCGCTATTTGTGACTTATACCATCACAGATTAGTTTTGCCTGTTCTGGGTCCTCATATAAATGAAATCATACATATCCCCACTGGGGACTGTATTATATGGTTGTACCACAGTTTATTTAATCAGACCTCGTGACGGACGTTTTGGGTATTTCCAATTTCTGCTATTAAAACAATGCTACCATAAACAGCCCTGTACATGAACCACTTCCCAAATGTGAATATATTGGTAGAATTCATACATTCATTCACTCATTCATTCAACTAATATCCACTGAATATCTACTCAGTGCCAATCACTGTTCTAGGTACCGTGGATACAGCAATAAGCAAAACAAAGGCCCTGTTCTTTTGGAATTTACAATCTAATGGAAGAAGACAGGCAATACACAAAAATAAAGTCAGGTGGTCAGAAGTACTAACAAGAAAAATAAGACCAAATAAGGAAGCAGAAATTAACAGAGTACTCTTTTAGACAGAGAAGTCAGAGAAGATCTCTCCTAAGAGGGGATGTTTGAGCACAGATCTGACCGAAGTGAGGAAAACAAGCCTTTGGCTCTCTAAGGGTTCACAAGAATCCTGCTCTGAGGCCACGATGTCAAAGTAAGAAGGCCAGAATGGATAGAGCAGAATAATAAGCAAAGGAAAGAATAGGAGGAGGGGGACAGGTCACAGAGGGCTTCACAGAATAAGCTAAGGAAGTAAGGACTTGGGATCTAATCCCAAGTGAAGAAGAATGCCCCCCAGGGCTTCTAAGCAAACATGTGGAACAGAGTCACTAGAGGACAGCATGGAGAACAGACTGCAAGGTCGAACAAGGGTGGGATTAAGACCGTTAGGATTTCTGATAGTCCAAGGAGAGAACTGAAGATGGTTTTAGACTAAAGGGGTACCAGGGAGGATAATGAGAAGGGGTAACATTCTGACTCCTCTTCTGAAGGTAGAGCCAACAGAATCCTTGACATGGGCAACGAGAAAAAGAAGGAAGTCAAGGATGACTTCAGTACCTAGACCTGAGTAAATGGACAAAATGGGAAAACAATGGGAAGAGGAGCATGTTTGGCAGGTAATACCAGGAGTTCAGCTTTGCACATGTTAAGTCTGAGCTGCCTATCCAACACAAAGATGGAGCTGCTGAGAAAGCAGTTGGAGAGATGAGTCTGCTGTTCAGCAAAGAGGTCAGAGCTGGAGATGAACATCCAGCAGTGTGCAGAATTTGGGGCTGGATGGGATCACTTAGAAAGAAGTCCGGAGCACTCCTGGCTTGAGCCCTGGAGCTCTTCAATATTTTGCAGGATCCAAGAAAGGAATCCAAGAAGGAACAAACAGTAAGTGCGAAAGAAAACCAAGCAATGGTGCATGCAAGGAGCCAAGTGAAGTGTTTCAAAGAGGAGGGAATGATCAACCGGGTTAAATGCCACTAAGAGATCAAGTAAGAGGTGGACTAATAAGAAATGATCACTGGATTTGACAACACAGAGGTCATTTGTAAGAGGATAAAGCTATTTTCTTTATAGGACTTAAGAACTCCTATGTCACAGATAAGACACATTTGTAATTTTAATAAATGCTGACACTTTGCTTTCCATAGAGGTTGTATCAGTTTATACACCTGCCAGCAGCACAGGAGACGGACTGTTCCCTCACGTTCTTGCCAACACATGGTGTTCTCCAACTTTTTAACACTGGCTGACCTGACAGGTGAAACATGGCATCTCCTTTTAGTTTCAGCTTGCATTTCTCTTCGTATAAGAGAGGTGACACATCTTTCATACATTTGAGAGTCACTTGTATTGCCTTTTCATACCCTCTGCCAATTTTTCTATTGGGTTATTGGTCTTTTTCTCACTGACCTGGAGAAGCTCTTCATGTATTATTAAGTAAATTAGCCTGGTGATTGTTGATTTGACTTTAGGGTGATTTTGCCATGCAGAATCTTTCTATTTTTATGTAATTAATTGTATAATTTTTTAAAAGATTTTATTTATTTATTTGACAGAGAGAGAGAGATCACAAGTAGGCAGAGGGGCAGGCAGAGGGAGAGGGGGAAGCAGGCTCCCCGCCAAACAGAGAGCCAGACGCGGGGCTTGATCCCAGTACCCTGAGATCACGACCTGAGCCAAAGGCGGAGGCCCCACCCACTGAGCCACCCAGGCGCCCCTCTTTTTTTTTTGCCAGTCACATGATTGCTTTTCCCCTCAGCTTTAATGAGGTAATGTTTATTTACTGTTTATTGACCAAAAAAACTGCATAAATTTACAGGGTATGACATAATGATTTGATGCTCATATATATCGTAAAATGATTACCACAATAAAGTTAGTTAATACATCCATCACTTCATATAATTACCATTTTGTCTGTGTGGTGAGAATATTCAATTTCAAGTATGCAACACAGTATTAGTAACTATAGTCACCATGTTATACATCAGATCTCCAGAACTTCATTTTATAGCTTAAAGTTTGGGTGCCTAGTTGGCTCAGTCCGTAGTGTATGGGACTCTCAGTCTCTGGGTCGTGAGTTCAAGTCCCCAGTTGAGGATAAAGTTTACTTAAAAACAAAATAAAACGAAACCCAAAACTCTTAAAGTCTACACTTTAGATCAACATCTCCCCACTTCTCCCACCCCCACACTCTGGTAACCACCATTCCACAGTGTTTCTGAGTTTGACTCTTTTAGATTCCACGTGTAAGTGAGATCATACAGTATTTGTCTTCCCCTGTCAGACTTATTTCACTTAGCACAATGCCTTCAAGTTTACCCACAGCTGTTAAAAATGGCAGGATTTCCTTCTTTTTATAGCTGAGTAATATCTGTGAGTGCATGTGCACCACATTTTCTTTATCCACTCATCCATCAACAGACACTTTGGTTATTTCCATGTCTTGACTACCGTGAATAATGCCATGACGAACATGGGGGTGGCAGTTATCTCTTTGAGATACTCATTTCATTTCCTTAGGATGCACCTGGAAATAGGACTGTTGGACCACAGGGTAGTTCAGTTTTTGGAGGAATCTCCACACTGTTCTCAATAATGGCTGTACCAATTTACATTCTCTCTGGTGAGTGTTTAATAGCATGTCATTGTGGGGGTTTCTGCATTCCTTTGATTACTAATGAGGTTGAGTGCTTTAAAAAATGTTCTCAGGCCATCTGGGTTTCTACTTTTATCACAGGCTTGATTAATCAATCAAGTTTAGGGTCCATTTTTGTATTGTGTTCTTTTCTGATGGGTAAGAATTCTTTATAGATTTTTGTTATACATTCAAATATTTTCTTCCATTCTTGAGAACTTCTCTTTTCATTCATTCTTTTATATCTTTTTTTTTCTTTCATATCTTTGGACGAACACAGCTATTATTTTCATGAAGACACATTTCTCCTTTATGGTTAATGTTTTCTGCTTCTTATGTAAGAAATCCTCCCCCTCCTTGAGATCATAAAGTTCTATATCAGGGGTTGGCAAACTTTTTCTATAAACAGCAAGGTAGTAAATATTTTCAGCTCTGTGGGCTGTATGTACACTCCGTCGCAACTATTCAGCTCTTCCGCTGCAGCACAGAAGCAGTCAGAGACAACACATAAATGAATGTGGCTGTGATTCAAGAAAACTTTATTTACAGGGGTGCCTGGATGGCTCAGTTGGTTAAGTATCCGACTCTTGATTTTGGCTCAGGTCATGATCTCAGAATTGTGGGGATCATGGCCTGTGTTGGAGTCAGGCACTGGGCATCGAGACTGCTTAAGATTCTCACCCTCCCAGGCAAAATCAGAGAGGGAGACAAACCAGAAGAGACTCTTTACTGGAGGAAACAAACTGAGGGTTGTGGGAGGGGAGGTGGGGGGGCGGAGATTGGGTAACTGGGTGACAGGCATTAAGGAGGGCACATGATGTAATGAGCACTGGGTATTGTATGCAACTGATGAATCACTAAACTCTATCTCTGAAACTAATAATACATTATATGTTAATTAATTGCATTTAAATTTAAAAAAAGATTCTCTCCCTCCCTTTCCCTCTGCTCATCCCCTCCTCCCCCCTCCCAAAAAAAAGGAAAAAAAAGAAAACTTCATTTACAAAAATGAGTCATCATTTGCCAATCCCTGGCCTGCACCATCTTGTGATGTTCTTTTAAATGGTATTTTTAAAATTTCAATTTCTGTTAAATACTACTATACACTAACACATTGATTTCTGCATATTGACCTTGTTACCCTGTGCCCACACCAAAATCACTTAATAGTTCTAGTAACTTTTTGATAGATTCCTTAGGATTTTATACATAGATGATCAAGTCGTCTGTAAATAAAAAGTTTTACTTCTTCCTCTCTAATTTATATATCATTCACTCATTCATTAATTTTTGCCTTACTGTACTGGCTAGGACTTCCAGAATAATGATGAACAGAGTGGTAAGAATAGACATCCTTGTCTGGTTCACCATCTTAGGGGGAATGTATTTATTTTTTCAATACTAAAATAATGAACCACCTGGGTGGCTCAGTCAGTTGGACCTCTGACTCCGACTTTAGCTCAAGTCATGATCTTGGGGTCATGAGATTAAGCCCCAATTTGGGCTCCGTGCTCAGCCCAGAGTCTGCTTGGGATTCTCTCTCTCTCCCTCTCCTTCTGCCCCTCCCCTTGCTCACACTCTCTAAAATAAATAAATAAAGACTTAAAATATATATATATATATATATATATATATATATATATA
>LNAC01000077.1:3677488-3710847 GCA_002007465.1 Ailurus styani | reverse complement strand
ACTTGTAATCTCTCTCTCTGTTTCAAAAAAAAAAAAAAAATCTTTAAAAAAAAAAAAAAAAAAAAAAAAAGAAATACACACAACATAAAAATAACCATATTTTTGAAGTTTTTATTTATTTACTTAAGTAATCTCTCTATACCCAAAATGGGGTTTGAACCCCCTACCCTAAGATAAGAGTCACACGCTCTTCCAACTGAGCCAGCCAGGTACCCCTAAAATTAACCATCTTAAAGTGAACAAGTCAGGGGCATTTAGTCCATTCACAATGTCATGAAACTACTTACCTCTATCTAATTGAATGGATAAACAAACCGTAGTGCATGCAGAGAGTGGAATATTATTCAGCACTAAAAAGAAATGAGCTATCAAACCATGAAAAGGCATAACATACTGGTAAGTGAAAGAAGCCAATCTGAAAAGGCTACATACCGTACAATTCCAACTATATGACATACTGGAGGAGGAAAAACTATGGAGACAGGGAAGAGATGAACAGGGCAGGGAAGGATGAACAGCATGAGCACAAAGGACTTTCAGGGCAGGGAAACTATTCTGTATGATACTATAATGGTGATACATGTCATTAGATATTTGTCAAAATCCACAGAATGTATAAGACCAAAAGTGAACCCTACTATAAAGTCTGAATTTGGGGTACTAATGATGTGTCAATGTAGGATCGCTGACTCTAACACACATACCACTTGGGTGGGGGACACTGACAGTGGGGAAGGTTTTAAGTGCATGCAGACAGAGGGCATACAGGCACTTTCTGTACTTGCCACTCAATTTTGTTGTGAACCTGAAAGTGCTCTAGAAAATAAAGTCTATTTAAAAAGTATTAAAATATTTTTTAAAGGTACTGGATATATTTTAAAACACAATTGCTGGCTTACTTAAACGGATCAGTAAAGGTTCAATCTAAGCTTACAGAATTAGTAACAGTTGTAACTAATATATCGATAGCAATTTAAAATGTCCTAAATGCTGCATATATAAATACAGTCTTACTTAATTCTCAGGATAACCTTAGGAATTAGATGCTGTTAGTGGAGGTACTTCTATTTAACACTTGAAGAAACTGCGGTTTAAGGAGGGTAACTCAGACCTTAAGTACAGACCTGACTCTAATACCATGTTCTTTCCACCACTCTGGCCGAATGCTGCAGCACTACCGGCAATTAGCTAACACTCATAATGAGAATCCTGGGAGTCTGTGTCTGTATAAACAACAAATTACGCTTCTAGCTTTGGTTCTATAGCACATGGTCTTCATTTCCAAAACATGCTCAGTATATGATAATGATTAATCACAATACTCAAAGAATACCAGCAAGAATATCATCTTTCTCTCCATTTTTCTGAGAAACCAAAAGTTGACAGATGTTCATAGCTGGTTTATGAACTATGCGGCCGCATTACATGCTAGCAGCCTACCAAGGTTCATTCTGTTCTAAGTCAGCAGAGTCTGGGAGTCCTCTAGGTCCACATACTCACTTTAACAAGGAAAAAGGGTTACTTGGGTCCTTTTGCAAGTTAACAAGTACAAGCGTTTCGTTACTTCCACTAGAGGAAGTTAGCTATGTAAGACAGAGCAGCAAAAGCTGCAAATAACCAAAAGAAAGAAAAACACGAAGAGCAGACTGAACTCCTTACCCACCCACAGCACTGAAAAATAACTCAGTTTTTATCCTTGCCCATTAAAAGGAGTGAGGGAAGCAGGCCTGTCACTTAAGGGTAAGAAGCAAACTCAGCAGTCATGGGAGATTAGGAAGTCTTGGCAGCAGGAAAAGAGGGCCCAAAATAGATGTATTAAACATGGCTAGGTGAGAGTTCTGATCAGCACATATTTTTAGTAATTGCACATTTACAACACTCACATGTCCAGTTCAAAATTAGTTTAGCTACCAGTCTTTTAAAGTGCCAGAAAAATTATTCCTGCCCTCACAATTGTCTTCACAATGGGAATAACTACCAGATCAAAGCCCAGCCCTGTGGCTGATCAAAAGCCCATATGCCATTGCCCTGTGAGCTTGAAAAGCCACCCTGACAGGTACACTGTTCACTCCCACCCTTCCTCCTCACTCACCCTGCACCCCCTGCCTCCAGTCAAAAGGAACTTCCTCGGTGCTCCACATCTGATTTGTGGGTGGACATGACCGTGGGGCAACCTAAGGAAAGCAGGAAGGCAAAGAAGAGAAATATGGCCAAGACTCCTAGCTGTCACCCAGGATCTGTTCCTGGCTTCATCCCTGGGAGGCTAAACAAGGAAGCTATTTGCTAAATAACCGGATTGAGTCAAGCTCTCAAGTAAGACCAAACTTGACCATACATTGTCTTAGGTCACACATTTATCAGCTGGCTGGTTTTATCTACCTCTGCTGGACATCAAGAATCAAGAGACATATTTTAGAGGACTTTAAAGTCAGAAAACAAGACTGACAGAAGACATAAAAATAGTGCTTGAGTTGCCCTGTCAATCACTGCAAATATAACTAAATTTAAATGCTCTCATTTAGGGGCACCTGTGTGGCTCAGTTGGTTAAGTGACTGCCTATGGCTCAGGTCATGATCTCAGAGTCCCAGAATCGAGTCCTACATCGCGCTCCCCACTCAGTGGGGAATCTGCTTCTCCCTCTGACCCTCTCCCCTCTCATGCTCTCTCTCTCTTTCTCTTTCTCTCTTCTCTCAAAAATAAAATAAAATCTTTAAAAATAAATAAATGTTCTCCTTTAAAAGCTCAGTCCCTTTGTTCTTCAGCGCTGAAAAAGCTCCTGCATTATTCCCCACATTTCCCAAAGCAGTTTAACCTGTGTACCCTTCTACAGAAGCTTTAAAAAAAGGTAAGTACTTTTTTGCATAGTGAAGAAAACCATCAACAAAATGACCTACTAAATAGGAGAAGATATTTACAAATGATATGTCCGAAAAGGGGTTCATATCCAAAATACATAAAGAATTTATAGAATTCAACACCAAATAATTCAATTAAAAGATGGGCTTGAATAGACATTTCTCCAAAATACCCAGATGGCCGACACATGAAAAGATGCTCAACATCACTCATCATCAGGAAAATGCAAATCAAAACCACAATGAGATAGCACCCCACACCTGTCAGAATGGCTAAAATCAACAACACGAAAACAAGTGTTGGTGAGGATGTGGAGAAAAAGAAATCCCTGTGCACTGCTGGTGGGAATGCAAGCTGGTGCAGCTGCTATGGAAAACAGTATGGAGGTTCCTCAAAAAATGAAAAATAGAATTATCATATGATCCACTACCAAGTATTTACTGAAAGAAAATGAAAACACTAATTCAAAAAGATATATGCACCCTTATGTTTAGTGCAGCATTATTTACAATAACCGAGATATGGAAGCAATCCAAGTGTCCATCCACAGAAGAATGGATAAAGAAGACATGATATGTGTGTGTGTGTGTGTGTGTGCGTGTGTATAATGAATGATGAAATGTTACTCAGCCATAAAAATGAATGAAATTTTGCCACTGACAACAACATGGGTGGTTCTAGAGGGTATAATGCTAAATGGAATAAGACAGAGAAAGCAGCAGTTATCGAGCAGCTAGCTGGTACAGACTCCAAAGGCAGGAGACTCCAATCCTGACCCCTTCAGGAATGACTTACACATGCACCTGTGCTAAAATACAGAATACTCATAATCTTGGGAGACAAATCTGAGATTTTCCTAGAGGCAGTTTATCATAAATTTATTACCTGAATAAGGATCTGAAACAGAATATTTAGAAAGTGTTACTTTTTTTTTCTGGTTTATTTTTAAGAATTGGTGACTCTAATAAACAAGTCAAAAAAGAAATAACAACCAAGAAGTAAAGAAACAAAGACCCAGTGCCAAAGACCATGGCTCATAAGGACCTCTATGGTCTGGCCCCACCAACCTCACTTCAGGCTTGTACCTCTGCACCACTGGCCTAACTGCAATTCTTTAAACACTCCATTCCCTCTTGATACAGAGTGTTTGTACATGTTGTTCCCTCAATCTGGAATGCCCTTCCCAATGCCTAGTTAACTCCTACTCATTCTTACCAGATCAGGGCAGCCTTCCGTAATACACCCCTGCCTGCCATGTCCACATCAAGGTTTTCTGTCAAATGCATCACTTGACTGATATTCTTTTCCTAGACAATGTCATTTCAGTTTGTGATCAAACATTTCTGAGCATGATTAACTCTAAAGTTCAAAGAGCAGAGTCCGTATTTTTGCTTATCGGTGAATATCAAGCATCTGGCACAGGACGTGGCAGACAGCCAGTGCTTTAAAGATAGTTGGTGAATGATCTATTTTACCACCTAAGACTATGAAGGGAACTGCTTTCAAACTTCCCATAACAAAACACATTCTAAAGTTTTTAAAAATTTGCTATTTTGATCTCAGTTTCCCTCAAGTGGCTACACAGAAGTCATCCTTATTTATTCCCTTTGCAGTCTTTCCTTTGAGATACTGGAGTCCTTAACGTTCCTGATGTAAGTATCCTGATTACCCACCAAAAATAACCACATAAATACACAGCCTGGTCTCTTTTCACTCTTCTTTTATAGTTGCTTCTCCTCCCTCCCCAAAATCAAGATCAAAGGACTGGAGGACACGTGGGGATAAATTCCCTCCAGACCCCAGGAACTTCCCTCCACATCCTGCTCCAGATGGCCAGACAGGCAGATTTCTATTAGGGATGCTTCAGCGGAGGCCCCAGGACTTCACTCCATTCTGCTTCCCTTGTGATCACCACTAACATTCCTTCTGCAATGTATTCCAGCCATCATCACAGTGCCACTTAACTTGTACTTTGTGGTAAACTGCCATTAAAAGAGTTTATCTTTTTATTTTATCAAAACTTCTGGGTGATAGGCAGAAAATAGAAGAAACTAGAAATTAAATCAGATTTAAATCTGATTATTTTAACATGTTAACATTTAGTGTAACAATTCATGTAACTAGACAGTGACAGCTTGAATGTTAATTTCAATACTTCTTAGAACTACAGAGCTATGGTGGTACCTGGGTGGCTCAGTCATTAAGCATTTGCCTTTGGTTCAGATCATGATCCCAGGATCCTGGGATCGAGCCCCGCATTGGGCTCCCTGCTCAGTGGGAAGCCTGCTTCTCCCTCTCCCACTCCCCTTGCTTGTGTTCCCTCTCTCTCTCTCTGTCGAATAAATAAATAAAATCTTTAAAACAAAAAACTACAGAGCTATTAGGATCCTAAAAAATGAATGGCCAGCCAGGAGACTAAATTATAAAAGTATCTTTTGAACAAAAAACTGCATGAAGCATGTGGAACAGACTTTACCAATTAATTCAGCTATCATTAATCCAAATTTATAGCTAAGGAGCTGATTACAAATTTAACTTTTATTCTATGACCTGCTAAGTAAATCAACAGTAGGGTCCAAAAAATTTAAAGACCCTCAAGCACTTGCTCATTTGAAAATGATCCATGTTAACTACTAATCACTCTTGTCAATTACAGCTAGATAGCAAGGACCTTCATTCACTAGGAAATACTCAAATGCTATGTGTGTATGTATCTATGAAAGCTCTACAACACAAGCTTATCTCCGAGATATCAAGGGTTTGGTTTCCAGACCATCAAAATAAAGCAAGTATTTCCATAAAGTGAGTCAAATGAGTTTTTTTGGTTTCCCAGTACACATAAAAGCTATGTTTAGGGGCACCTGGGTGGGCTCAGTCGGTTAAGTATCCAACTCTTGATTTTGGCCAAGGTCATGATCTCAGGATTGTGAACCACCCAGGTGCCCCTAAATCATATATTTTTTTAAGATTTTATTTATTCATTAGAGAGAGGAAGCACGAGCAGGGGAGAGAGGCAGAGGGGAAAGCAGACTCTCCGCTGAGCAGGGAGCCCGATGTGGGGCTCGATCCCAGGACCCTGGGATCACAACTTGAGCTGAAGGCAGACGCTTAACCATCCGAGCCACCCAGGCGCCCCACTAAATCATATTTTTAAATACAAAACTGGCCCAACACAGAGCAAGAGAGTAAGCAAACTTTAAAATTCTTTTTTAAAAGTTCGGGGCAATGGCTCTTCATAAATGTTAAGCAACTGCTAAACTTATATGAATAAGACTATCTACTCAAAAACTGAGTAAGGGCATTAAAAGATTTTCATTCATATTTAGAAATTTTTCACGGGGCACCTGAATGTCTCAGTTGAGCATCTGCCTTTGGCTCTGGTCATGATCTCGGGGTCCTGGGATCAACCCCAGCATCGGGCTCCTTACTCAGTAGGGAGCCTGCTTCTCCCTCTCCCTCTGTCTGCTGCTCCCCCTGCTTGTGCGCTCTGTCAAATAAATAATTTTTTTTTAAAAAGAAACTTTTTCGCTAAATTCAGTAAAACGGCTTAACAGAAATTCTAATCTAATAAGGAGAGTTCTTAAGACTCCTTTATTATTTGCTAATTGCAAAACCAAGGCTAAATGGCAGAACTTCTGAAGACCAGACCATTCTCTACCTGCAGGAAAGGCTGCATTTCAATTTCAGACAGTGGGAGCCTATTGTTAAGGAAAGACCTGACAGCCTATGACAGTGTTTATTTGTTTATTTGATGATTGTCACTAGGGTCGGATGTTTGCCCTTGTATTTCACTAATCCCACCCCCCTCCATTAGTCCCACTCTGGTCTTTACTAGAGGTTAAATTGGTTACATATTCCAGACCACTTCTTGAGTAATCCCTCTTCTGTTTTTCTCTTTAAGAAGTGTGGCTCTTCACCTGGTGGTTACTAGAAGTCTTAAAGTGGTACCCTGTATTGTCAACTAATCATATGTATGGTTCCTAGATGGCACTGACCAAATGTTTAAATAACCTGTTCAATTTGTCTGTGCCAGCCTCCAAGATCAGGGCCCTTAAGAAGGTTGTTCATGTCTATCGTTCCAAAGAACTAACTTGATGTCACAGTCACTGTACAACTTGCCTGCCAATCTTTTAAAGTGTGTGTGTGTGTGTCTTTTTTTTTTTTTTTAAGTAGGGTTATAGGGACACCTGGGTGGCTCAGTGGGTTAAGCCTCTGCCTTCGGCTCAGGTCATGATCCCAGGGTCCTGGGATTGAGTCCTGCATCGGGCTCCTTGTTCAGCAGGGAGCCTGCTTCTGCCTCTGCGTGCCACTCTGCCTGCTTGTGCTCTCTCTCTCTCTCTCTCTGACAAATAAATAAATAAAATCTTAAAAAAAATTTTTTTTAAATAAATAAAGTAGGGTTATAAATAAACTTTAAAAAAGGGGGGGTTGCCTGGGTGGCTCAGTTGGTTAAGTGTCCAACTCTTCATTTCTGCTCAGGTCATGATCTCAGGGTTGTGAGATCGAGCCCCATGCTGGGGTATGTAGTGAGCACGAGTCTACTTCTCTCCCTCACTCTCACCCTGTTCCTGTGCCCCTCCCCCACTTGCCTCTCTCCCTCTCTCTCTCTAAAATAAATAAATAAATCTTAAAAAAATAAAGTAGGCTCTATGCCCAACGTGGGGCTTGAATACTCCAAATGAGTCGCACACTCCAACTGAGCCAGCCGAGCACCCCACGTAGAGATTTTTTGATCAGTCTTCTACTTCTTTATCTTTCAGCTTATTGCCTACAGGTGCAGTCAGGTGACAGCTTTGAGTTCTTCTGTACTCCCAGTGAGCAGCTTTGCCTGTACACATAATTTTTCCGGGTCTAAGCTATATGCCCAGCAATCTTCAGGATGACTATCAGTCCACAATACGGTGCTAATTCTGCAGCATGGGCTGTCATCTTCCTGCACACAACCAGGGAAATTACCATTCTCAAGAAACTCCTGCATCATTAATCCAGGTACAGAAGAAACATGTTAAGGGCACTGAAACCCAACCTACAGCAATGTAAGACTTGTGACATGCAGGGAGAGAAAAGTGACAGCTGATCCGCCTGACCCCTTCAGAAGGGCCGTGCGACCAGTAAGAGGTATCCATAAATCCTGGAGCTGGCCACATTGCAACGAAGTCTCTCCACATCACAGTGAGAAAACAGCTAGTCACCTGTGTGTTGTCTTTTCACACATATGCACAAAATAACACCAGTTTATAGCTTCATTTGCAAATACAAAAAACATGACAATACATGTATGACATGCTAAGGATCATGAGCAAAGAAAAAACTGCAAAAGCATGAATGATGCAGGGCTGGGTTTTGTTTTGTTGCTTCTCCTAAAGTTAACTGCTTAAAGACTTTCATTATATACTTTAATAATGAAGATGAATCTGGGTTTCACACAGAAGAGTAACTATTAAGCAATACAGTTTCAAATGTATAATAAATCACTCTGATTAGGCAAAGTCCTTAAACAGTTCAAGGAGTGGATGACTTGACAAAAATGTGATCTATGGTTCTGCTTTTCCTTCACTAGAAAGTAACTGGCCATTGGTTTTACAGATCTGCATCGTCTATCAAAGTTCAAAAACATGTTTTACGTAACTCATGGCTGTTGTTTTCACTAGTGCTATTCGCATATAAAACAGACTTGATGTAATCAACTGTTTTTGCCCTTTTGCTTTCCAGTTAATAAAGTTTAACACCTTTGTGTATTATTTACAAGAATTGTGAAATATAATATGACCATTAAAACAAGGATAATTTTAAGGTACAACTGGACTGCAAAAGTTAATCCTTTGAACACAAATAAAACGTCATACACTAATCAGCTAGTATGTTTAAAAATATTCCTTGATATGAAAGGTAAGATATAAGAGACTTAAATAAACTCAAAGAAATGTAAGTATATCTCATTTAGTGAGAACATGCAACCAAAATGGAAGCTCTGTAACAGTTAATTCTAGAATTCACTTAAGATAATCAGATATGAAATTCACATGTGCCTATTTCTTGTCATAGCCCAGAGTGTCCTTCTGTGGCTTCTTTTCCATTCCACATCACCCTTAATTACCTCACCCTCACTCTTTTGGTTTTTGTTTTGCTGAGAATATTGACTCAATCTAAAAAGAATATCCACATTTCCATCTCTACATCTGCTTCCTTACCTGCATCTATGCCCATAAACCCTGCCTCTCCTTCCAATCCTACAGAGACACTATCTGTAGCTCCCAGTGAAAACCAATCGCTCCATTTGTGCACAGGATCTTCTCTCTTTCCTACTTAAAGACACTGCTCCAGCAATTCTCCTCCTCTCTCTTCTGCATCATACCATTTTACCTCTTTACCAGATTAGATCATTTCCATCAGCATAAAACATGCTGTATTTCTCCCTTCTTAAGAAGAGATAAAACAAAATTCTCTTGACTCCATATGCCCTTCTATCTACAGTTCTTCTTTATAGCAAAATTATTCACTAAAATTCTCTGTAACTACAGATACATATTGTTCTTTTCCCACTTGGTCCTGAACCCACTGCAAACAGAATTTCTCCCCCTTATTAAAGTCACCAATTACCTTCTTGTTGCTCAATCTAATGGTCAACTGAGTCTTCATCCACTTGACCCATCAGCAGCCCTTCTCATGGTACATTCACTCTGTGCTGAATCAACCTTTCCTTGGCTTCCGGGACACATATCTTTTGATTTTCTTGCTCCCTTGCTCGCTACTCTTTGCTACCTCCTCGGCCTCTAACATGCAGTGTTGTAGGGCTTAGTCCTCAAGGTGTCGTCTTCTTCTATACCTACTCATTCTCTTTGTGATTCTGTCCAGGATTGTGGCTTAAAATACTACTGATAAGCTGACAACTTCCAAATTTATACCTCCAGCCCATTCCTCTCCCCTGAAGGCCATTTTCTATATATAGCTGGTCTTTGCCCCGTCCCAAACCAGCTCCTTCAGTGCTTTTCTTCATCCCAGGGAAATGGCAGCTCTACCTTTCCAGTTACTCTGGTCAAAACCCTTAAGGCCACCCTTGACCTGACTCATATCTTACACTAGACCAATCATCAAAAACCCACCTTCATATATGACCCAGTTTTGACCTTGTAACACTTCCACCGCCACCACTACAAAGATATTGACTAAATGAGGTTGTATCTTGTAAAGTTCCTAACACAGTGTCTGGCACCAGAAGCACTTGACTAATGACAAAGCCCTTCCTCCCACCGGAGTTTCACATCAGGCTGCAGTCAGAATCACTTAGAAACAGCAGTTCTCAAGAGATTCCTGGGGGACCACAGGCCCCTGAGGGGCCAATACTATTTTCATATTAATACTAAGATGTTATCTGCCCTTTATACTCCTATTCTCTCCTGTGTGTACAGTGGAGTTTTCCAGAGGCTACGTGACAGGTTAACGATGCCATCACTCTGACCGTTAATGGAATGTGTGCTTGCATAGTCTTGTGTTATCTAGAATTTTCTAGGATAACAAAAGCTTTAGGGTACAAATATGTTTTTCAGAGACTAATTCAGTTTGATCTCCATTCTGTGCTCTTACTAGCTATTATCATTTACACCTGCTATAAATTCCTGTAACCTGAATATTGCCCTACATATCATTAATTACAAATTCTGAAGCTTTGCTTATGCCTCCACAAAAACACAAGCAGTACATTTTGTTGTCTTGTTTTACAATGTACTTTTCAAATTTTCCTAAATTTTTAAATTGTATCTAAAACTTACTTTAACATTTTATGACTTTAACAATATTTTATGCTCAAATAAAATGTATAACTTTTTTATATTTAAGGATGATCATTTCTTTAAAAAGGAAAGATTAGAAGATTTGATTTCTCAACCCACAGTTGCACCATCCATGTCTAAAGATACTGAAAATGATGAAAGTGACCACATCAGTGAGTTGTCGGATTCATGAAAGGGAGGAGTCTACTCCAAGGGAACTGGATGAAACTGTAAGTAAGAAACCAAAATATGATGGAAGCCATCTTACCCTTAGCTTTATAGATATTAGTAATTTACCTTATTATGTCTTATGCAACAAGATTTTAAGATTTCTTTATTTTTAAGTAATCTCTACACCCAATGTATGGCTCAAACTCACAACCCTGAGATCAAGAGTTGCATGCTCTACTGAGTGAGCCAGCCAGGTGCCCCAACAAGGTATTTTCTTTCTTGAGCTTCAATTTCTTTAAAAAATTTCCTTAGGGGCGCCTGGGTGGCTCAGTGGGTTAAAGCCTCTGCCTTCTGCTCAGGTCATGATCTCGGTCCTGGGATCAAGGCCCGCGGCAGGCTCTCTGCTCAGCAAGGAGCCTGCTTCCTCCTCTCTCTCTGCCTGCCTCCTGCCTACTTGTGATGTGATCTTTCTCTCTGGTCAAATAAATAAATAAAATCTTTAAAAAAAAATTTCCTTAAGTAATCTCTACACCCAACATTAAAGACTTTAATGTGTGACCTGAAATCAGAAAACTCCTAGAAGAAAACGCGGTGGGGGTGGGGGGTAAGTGCCTTAATATCCATCTTGGCAATGATTTTTTAATTTGACACTTTGCAAAGGCAACAAGGCACCTGGCGGGCTGAGTCAGTAGGGCATGCAACTCTTGATCTTAGGGTCTTGAGTTCGAGCTCCACGTTAGGCAGAGAAATAAATAAATAGATAGGTAGATAGATAAATAGATTAGACAGATAAAGTGGGACTACATCAAACTAAAAAAGCTCCTGCACAGCAAAGGAAACCATCAATTAAATGAAAAAGCAAACTACCAAATGGGAGAAAATATTTGCAAAGTGTATGTCTGATAAGGGTAATATTCCAACTATACAAGGAACTCATACGATGCAACAAAACCAGAAAAAAACCCGATCTGATTTAAAAACAGGCAGAAGAGGGGTGCCTGGGTGGCTCAGTCGATTGGGTGGCTCAGTTGGTTGGGCGTCTGCCTTCAGCTCAGTCATGACGCAAGGGTCTGGCGATCGAGCCCTGGTTCAGGCTCCTTGCTCAGTGGGGAGCCTGCTTCTCCCTCTCCTACTGCCCCTGCACCCCTTGCTTGTACGCTCTCTCTCACACAAATAAATTAAAAAATCTAAAAAAAAAAAATCAGAAGAACCAAAGAAATATTTTTTCGAAGATGGCACACAAATGACCAACAGGTACACGCAAAGATTCTCAACATCACTAATTGTCAGGGAAATGCAAATCAAAACCACAATGAGATATCACCTCACAACTGTCAAAATGGTCATCATTAAAATGACAAGAAATTAGAAGTGTTGGATGTGGAAAAAATGGAACCTTTTTACGCTGCTCCCGAGAATGTAAATTGGTTCAGCCACTATGGAAAACAGTATGGAGGTTTCTCAAAAAATTAAAAACAGGGGCGCCTGGGTGGCTCAGTGGGTTAAAGCCTCTGCCTTCGGCTCACGTCATGATCTCAGGGTCCTGGGATCGAGGCCCGCATCGGGCTCCCTGCTCAGCAGGGGGCCTGCTTCCTCCTCTCTCTCTGCCTGCCTCTGCCTACTTGTAATCTCTCTCTCTGTCAAATAAATAAAATCTTAAAAAAAAAATTAAAAACAGAACTATCATATGACATAGCAATCCCACTTCTAGGTATATATCCCAAGGAAACAAAATCACTACCTCAAAGAGGCATCTGCACATCCATGTTCACTGCAGCATTATTTACAACAGCCAAGACATGGGAACAACCTAAGTGTCCATCAGATGGATGAATAGATAAAGAAAATGTGACATACACACATAGGCATATTATTCAGCCAAAGAAAAGGGAAACTCTGCCACCTGTAAAAACATGGACGGACCTTGAAAGCACTGTACTTCGTTAAATAAGTCAAAACCAAATACTCTATGATCTCGCTTACACCTGGAACCTAAACAAGCCAAGCTGGCAGAAACAGATAGGTGGGGGTTGGCAAAGGTGGATGTGGGAGGATGAACAAAGTCAAAAGCCACCACCTTTCAGTTACAATTTCTGGGGATGTAATGTACAGCATGGTGACTATAGTCAACAATACTCTCCTGTGTAGGTATTTGAAAGTTGCTAGGAATATAAATCTTAAAAGTTCTCAACACCAGGAAAAAAAAAATATTTGTAACTATGTTACAGCAGAGAAACCAGACAGACCTCACCTTAACCAAACAATCAAGGTTAACATCACCGGTAATAAGATACATTGACATCATGTACCTTTTTTTTTTTTTTTTTTAAGATTTTACTTATTTATTTGACAGAGAGAAAGACAGCAAGAGAGGGAACACAAACCGGGAGGGTGGGAGAGGGAGAAGCAGGCTCCCCACTGAGCAGGGAGCCCTATGTGGGGCTCGATTCCAGGACTCCAGGACCATAACTCAAGCCGAAGGCAGACGCCTAATGACTGAACCACCCAGGCGCCCCATCATGTACCTTTCGATAGGATGCACTGACGAGGACACATTACTTCTATGACACTATAGCCAAAGATGCATGACCTCAATCTAATCATGAAAAACCATGAGACCCAAATTAAGGAACATTCTACTAAATAATTCACTACACATTCTGTGTAGACTCGATTTTCTTCAGATACTTCAAAACAACATACCAAAAGACACAGAATCTGTACTAAATAGCACATAAGAAAACCCAGCTACCAATTATCTAAGGGTATTTGGAGATTTGTAAATCTAGGAGACTTGTAAATCTAGATTTGTAAAAAGTACAAAATACCAGCACTCTTTTCACTAAATCTCATACTTGCTTGTTCTTAATGAGCACTGGGGGAAGAGGGTGGCAAAGGGAGGGTGGTAATTCTTTAAGATGGTTGGCGGTCATATTTAAAAAAAATGTGTACTTCATGAGACCAGAGAAAGGTAAAACAGTACTTACTGTGGTTGCCAATATTACCTTCTTATGTGATTTAACAATGTCATTTACAACAACAGCAGGAACACTGAAGTAAATGCTTTCATCCATTCAATGGGCACACAGCCATTAAAATGTTTATGCTGAGTTCAGATTAGGGAAAAAAATGTTTATGTGAAAATCCAGTTTATAAAATGATATTTAAATCACTCACAATGTTGTAAAAACCAAAAACCATAATGATTAAAGAATTTCCTTCTGTGTTTGGGAAGAAATGATTTGGAGGTATTTACCCTCCCAACAATTGTAAACCTGCTATGTGTAAGGCACCATGCAGGCACCAGGAAAGGTGAACTATATAAATAAGCAGGGGAGACATGTGAGAACTCTGGTAACTTACAATCTAGTGGCTCAGAAGAGGGGATTTTTTCCAAATTCACTACAGTGAGCATGAAAGAGCTTTATAATGGAAGGAAGACTAATAAAACTGCCTTCAAAAATAAGTCTCTGGCATTCAAACTCTGCCCAAAATATCCATGTTTCTGATAAATTCAGCTTTCTTCCCACAACACACATGTGCTGGCTCTGGGATGCGTGATCAGCTGCAGCCAACGTGACAATAAGCAATAGATGCTGCTAAAGTCAGTACAGATTATACTTCTATAACTGTAACATGGCCTCTCATTGTACCTGCTTTGTTTTGTTTTGTTTTCAATGCTGGTGCTGGGAATCAGCTTTAGAAATATATTTTTTATTCAAATGTCCTCCTTTCCACTTATTTAACTCCTTCTTGTGGATCTGTCAGGAAAAAACCTATGTTCTTTTCTACCTGGGTTCGCACTATTTTACCAGAAAATAGCACAGGAGCCAGATGTGAACATCTTCTTGGTTTCAGTTCCCTTATCTCACTGAAATGGCTGGACAGATTTTGTCTAAGGTTACTTCCAGGTTTACAAATTTCAATATTCTATAACCTCAGGTCTTACCTCCTTCCATAAAGCCCTTTCAAAGTACACTCACACTGCCCCATTTGCTGCATTTAAATCCTTTTTAAAGTTTACTCCATTAAATTCTTTCCTTCCCACTTCGATGTTTTTAGACCCTATACCACACTGAAGTCTATCTTTATGCAGCTGTGGTAGGTCATTATGAATAGGATCTGATGTGATTTGTTTAAGGTCTGTATAATCTGTATTAACGTAGTGGCAACAAACTTTCACTCACCCTTTCAACACCCAGATTTACTCCTTTCCCACTATTTCCAACTTTCCAATTCAGCATTAGTCACTCCGTTCCTTAAGCATTCTGGACGGGGTTCTGTACACCACCTCTCTCACTGCATTGTAATGATCTGTTGACCACTGGGATTCCTTCAGTGGTTCCTGTCTTAGTAACACTGACTAACAATTCTTGGGTACTCAGTGTGTACTTGGGAAGGACTTTATCTTCCCTCATTCAAGTTTCATAGAATCTCATGAATTAGGTGCCACTTATTCCCATTTTATAGATGAAAAAACTGACTCTTGGTCAATTTCCCACTCCTCTGACCTTATACAACACTCCTGAATCAGTCCCTAAACTTTAAACATTTCCTGTTTCTTTTCCTCTCCAGCTCCTACATTTAAAGGGATAGGGAAATATAGAAAATGTACACACTATAAATTCTATCCTCTCTTCTGAAGATGGAGTTTAAGTTTCCAGAGTTCTAAAACAGTCTTTCCTGGGGTGCCTGGGTGGCTCAATCATTAAGTATCTGCCTTTGGCTCAGGTCATGATCCCAGGATCCTGGGATGGAGCCCCACACATCGGGCTCCCTGCTCAGTGGGAAGCCTGCTTCTCCCTCTCCCACTACCCCTGCTTGTGTTCCCTCTCTCCTGTATCTCTCTCTGCCAAATAAATAAATAAAATCTTTAAAAGTAAAGGAAGGGAGGGAGGGAGGGAGGGAGGAAAGAAGGAAGGAAGGAAGGTAGGTAGGTAGGTATCAGTCTTTCCTGCTTGAAGTTTATCCTCTGTGGTCCACAGCTGCTTGTGAGGATACATACCTTTCGATCTCCAACCTTACAAAACTATCCTTTTGATCCCAACCATACCAGTCTGCCAGACTTTTTCTTGCCCCTGAAACTCCTATGATCAGACCACTTTTCACTTCTCAGAAAGACTGTGTGACATGAAAGGAGTTTCTCAAATTCACATCAATATAATTCAGGCTCTAGGTTTTTTCTTTTATCTACCCTCCAATCTCAGATGAAAATGTACTTCTTTCCTAAAAACCTGTCCTAATCAACCCAAATCCATGCTGGATCACCTTCTATACATACCCATCCCCCTCCTTCCTACCTGCCTACATCCTATCCTTTCCTAAAGCCCAAGACTGATGACTTCAGTGTTTTGTCTCCAACATGAAGTCCCTCAAAAGAACAGCCTCTACACTTTTTTCTAATTGCTCCACATACTTTAAATCCTGTCTCTTCCATTCGTCTATCTGCCCCCACAGAAGACACATGATAGCTGCTTGTTCAACTGCACCAAAATGGCTGAAGTAAGTTAAATTAACCACTTTGGAAAGGCCTTCTTCCCAGAGACCAGGGAACACTTCCTCAGTTTTAAAAATCATCCCTGCATCTAGAATAGTACTTTATATAAAGGACTCAATAAACTCTTGTTGACCAAGATAGAACTTGGAGACTATAATGTGTGTTTTAAGAAGCATCCTACAGTTTTCATAAACTTGCATTATTAAAAAACACTTTTGGGGCGCCTGGGTGGCTCAGTCATTACGTGTCTGCCTTCGGCTCAGGTTATGATCTCAGGGTCCTGGGATCGAGCCCCACATCAGGTTCCCTGCTCAGCGGGAAGCCTGCTTCTCCCTTTCCAACTCCCCCTGCTTGTGTTACCTCTCTTGCGGTCTCTCTCTGCCAAATAAATAAATCTTTAAAATTAAAAAAAAAAAAAAAGTGGGGGGGGGGGACTAAGAGCTGGCTCACTCCATGGAGCATACAACTCTTGATCTCAGGGTTCTGAGTTCAAGCCCCATGTTGGGCGCAGATATTACTTAAAAATTTTTTAAAAACACGTTTTTTATCTGGTCCTTGACATCCACAAGGTTTAAAATATTTAAAAATTCACACATTCGGGCGCCTGGGTGGCTCAGTGGGTTAAAGCCGCTGCCTTCGGCTCAGGTCATGATCCCAGGGTCCTGGGATCGAGGCCCGCGTCGGGCTCTCTGTTTAGCAGGGAGCCTGCTTCCTCCTCTCTCCTCTCTCTCTGCCTGCCTCTCTGCCTACTTGTAATCTCTCTCTCTGTGTCAAATGAATAAATAAAAATTAAAGAATAAAAATAAAAAAAATAAAAATTCACACATTCTCAAATATTCTTTAGAACAATTCTAAAAAGAGAAACTACAAGCATCAAGGGTAGAGAGGGCATGACAATGCTCATTACCAGCATGTCATAAAAATATCAGCATTCAGGGCAGTGTTAGTTATACTTGCTCAAATTTAACTGGATTATTCTTTGGCCATTTAAATCAAGTTTACAGACTCTAGCAAGAAGAAATTTTTACCATAAAAAATGGAAAAATATGGGTGCCTGGGTGGCTCAGTGGGTTAAAGTCTCTGCTTTCGGCTCAGGTCATGATCTCAGGGTCCTGGGATCGAGGCCCGCATCGGGCTCCCTGCTCAGTGGGGAGCCTGCTTCCTTGTCCTCTCTCTGCCTGCCTCTCTGCCTACTTGTGATCTGATCTCTCTATGTCAAATAAATAAATAAAAATCTTTAAAAAAAAAAAAAAAGGAAAAATGTTAAAGCCTCCACCATGAATAAAATGAAAAAGCTCTCCCAGGGAAAAAAACAGAAGTGCCTGGGTGGCTCAGTCCGTTAAGCATCTGCCTTCAGTTCAGGTCATGATCTCAGGGTCCTGTGATCGAGCCCCAACTTAGGGAGTCTGCTTCTCCCTCTCCCTCTCCCTCTGCCCCTCCCCCTGCTCATGATTGTTTTCTCTGCCTCTCTATCTCAAATAATGAATAAAATCTTCAATTAAAAAAAGAAAAAGAAATTAATAAAAAATTGGACTCTGCACATACACATTTCTTCTGGTAAACTGCATTAGTGAGGAGGTTACCTTAAAAACTACCCAGGGGGTGCATCAGACAGGGTTCTTGGGCTGAAAGAAATAGAAACCAAGTCTGGCCATCTGTAGCCAAAGGGAATGTACTGAAAGAAATATCAAAGGCTCAGAACACTGGAGCGGCAGGGACTAAAAGGCCAGGCTTGGAAGATGGGCCCACGCCATGGCACACAAGAGCTGGCAGCAAAAGCGCAAACATCTGGTAAGCACATAGCCACGGGCCTTCTCCTGTTCCCCCCTCCCTCGCCCCACCCAGCCTTCTCAGGACTGGAAGCACTGAGCCACCAGTTAACTAATGGAGCCCGAGTCCTGCATCCACACAAGCACACCAGAGAAGGGAGCTAGCACACTGGCCCATTCAGTTCTTGGGATGGTACAGGGGGCCGTTCCTCCTCTCCAAAGGAGGATTTCTCCAAAAAAGAAGAGAAGAATGCTCTGAGGAAAGAGGAGCTGACCAGAGACCCTAGAAATAATAAGCATTTATCCCTCTCCTCAAAGACAGGCACGCGCTTGCAAAGTCACTCACAGGATGACTCTACATTCTATTCTCTGATTTTCTGCCAGAAAAATCAATCATTTGGTACACTCCACATCCCTGCACCAAGGCCCACAAACTCTCCAGACGCTCTAATGCGTATGTATGCTACTGCCTCGGCTGCTCTTTGCCTCTTTGCCCAGTTTGACCGCAGCAGACCCTCCCCCAAGTCCCTTGATCCAGTCCTCTGCCAAGTCCTTCCCAGACACACACCTTAATTATTAATTTTTTTAAAGATTTATTTATTTACTTGACAGAGAGAGATCACAAGTAGGCAGAGAGGCAGGCAGAGAGAGGAGGAAGCGGGATCCCCGTTGAGCAGAGAGCCCGATGAGGGCCTCAATCCCAGGACCCTGAGATCATGACCTGAGCCGAAGGCAGAGGCTTAACCCACTGAGCCACCCAGGCACCCTACACACCTTAGTTATTTTTTTTTTTAAAGATTTTATTTATTTATTTCACAGAGGGAGAGAGATCACAAGGAGGCAGAGAAGCAAGCAGAGAGAGAGAGGGGGAAGCAAGCTCCCCGCTGAGCAGGGAGCCCGACGCGGGCCTCGATGCCAGGACCCTGAGATCATGACCTGAGCCAAAAGCAGAGGCATTAACCCACTGAGCCACCCAGGCACCCTACACACCTTAATTAAACCGAAGAATTCATCTCCCGACTTCCTTCTCCCACAGCACTGTATTTCTAGTTTAAAAACTTAAGTTTTTAATCAAAAACTTTTTTTAATCAAGCTACAGGGATTATTTTAAATAAAATTCAAGGTGCTAAAATAAATCAGTTTTATGCATTTAAAATATTTTCTTAGGCCTGCCATAAAGTACAAGTTTTTAATTGTACAAAGTATTAATATCATGAAATACAAAGAAAATTCAAATTTGAAGGATTTTCCTGGTTCCAGTGGCAGCTCCAAGGTTCCAAACTGGTAGGGTTCTCTGCTGAGCTTCTCATTTTCAAGTCCTTGGGAATGAGAAGTATCTTTACTCCTCTCCTAGACACTGGCTGGACTGGACCCTCTTAATTTCTCTTTCTCCAAGTACAGATTTGGGACAGAGTGGGGGAGGCAGGCTGAGGACAAGAGCTTTCTTTATCCAGAGAAAGGCTTCTCTTCCTCTTTTCTCTGTCAGGCTTGGACATTTGCCTAAATGATGGTAAGTGCTCCATAAATGACGATGTGAGGAAAGGAGAAGGCAAGATGGCGGAGCGCTTACCAGTGCCATGCTCTGACGAACAGGGCCCACCATCACCAAGTACTCTGCCCTGTCTGGTACCTCTCCTAACACTAAAACGGTCGTAAAAGATGAAACCAGAGAAGCACTGAAGTACTCTATTTCGAGACCTTCTACTCCAAATACCGCACTGTATGGTAACTGCTGGTTTGTCCTCTACCTCCACTGCCAGACTGTAGGCAACATGAAAGCAAGGGCTGTGTCTGCCTCGTTCACTGGAACGAAGCACAGTACCCACTGCTCGAGAAGCACAAGCTGATTTAATTAACGAATGCAAGCTGGGGCTCACAGATTCCCATAACCCTCTTCCCACCACAGTTCACTACAAGCCCAGTTGCAATGAAGTTAGAAATTGCCTTTTTCTTAGCTTTATATTTGCAAAGCTGACACCAAATGTTAAGTTGTGCCAAGCGCTGGGCTAAGCGTTCTATATATTAAGTGATTTCACTTAGTCCTCCGACGAGACAATAAAATAGGGAGGAACTATTATGGTTACAAGTGAGAAAATGAGGCGAAGAGATGTAAAGTAATTTGCTCAAGATCACCAGACTAGTGAGTGTAAGAGCCAGGGCCCCAACCCAGGTGTGCCTGACTCCAGGGCCTAAGCTCTTAAACACAACAGACACTGAAACTCAAACACCACTCTATGGGGCCTGGGCAGGTGCACAAGCGTGTGAAATCAGTCAGAATCTTCTAACACTGACTCGTCATGTGTCTAAAGGAAAAAGGTAGGCATATTTTCATCTCCACAAAGAAATGCACTCTCCCTATTTTTCATTTTTATTTATTTATTTGTTTGTTCGTTTATTTGACAGAGAGATCACAAGTAAGCAGAGAGGCAGGCAGAAAGGGGGGGAAGCAGGCTCTCCACTGTGCAGAGAGCCCGATGGGGGGCTCGATCCCAGGACCCTGAGATCATGACCTGAGCCGAAGGCAGAGGCTTAACCCACTGAGCCACCCAGGCGCCCCCTCCCTATTATTCTTGAAATTTACAAGGGTAAAATACCTGACCATCCTCTTAACTCTACCTTCAGAAGGCAGTAACACCTCAGCCACCACAATAAATATTAGCTGTCACTGGGCCTCAATATCAAGGGAACCACAGGGAGTGTAAGGACTGTGGCCCACTGAAGAGAGGTGGGCAGTCCAAAGGGTGGCCACCACACAGCTCTGGCCACAGTCATCATATAGGAAAGTTGGCCCAGATCTTCTGATTTTTCAAAAGAAACCTAGAGACCAGTTTCCTTATTTGAAAATTTTCAAATTAAAATGTTGGCAACTAATTTTAAAAAACTGTTTAATCTGGGCGCCTGGGTGGCTCAGTGGGGTAAAGCCTCTGCCTTCGGCTCAGGTCATGATCCCAGGGTCCTGGGATCGAGGCCGGCATCGGGCTCTCTGCTCGGCAGAGAGCCTGCTTCCTCCTCTCTCCTCTCTCTCTGCCTGCCTCTCTGCCTACTTGTAATCCCTCTCTCTGTGTCAAATTAAAAAAAAAAAAAATCTTTAAAAAACTGTTTAATCATCTTGCATCCCAAACACAGCCATGAGCCATCAGCATGTGGTCCTCACAACACTCCAGGGCAAACAGGCTTTCAAAGGCTCTGATATTCCATGAGGTCACCTACCCGGCCCAATGTCCTCCACCTGGAATCTTCTCCATCAGCTACCCAAATCTAACCAAGACATCTAGGTGTGGCCCTACACACCATAAAACTGTCCCTGACACTCCAGCTCATCTTCACAGACTCCTCCAAATTCCCATAAACACTCCTCTCCATCGCTTCTTTAATTAGCTTACATTTTACATTCTACACCACATCCTGCCAACAGCTCACAGCTCCTCAGCTCCCTTTCTATTCTACACATTTTAACCTCCACGGTTCGGAGTGTTCTTTATAAATACAACAACTACTTTTGTAATTAAAAAAAAAATTCCTTTTTGAAAAAAAAAAATCACTCATGGTGTCTGGCAGGATGACCCCCAAGCTATGTCCTTTTGAAATAGTTGTTGAATCTTTGAAAATACCATAGGAATATAATTATTACACAAAGAAACTCTCCGGTTTGTTTTTTTAATTCATCTTACCAATAAAATTGAAAAGTTCTACCTTATTATTATTAAAGGCAGTCTACCCAAACTGCAAAACTGCCCAGGAAAACAATTGGTGCTGCAGTGGAAGGTATAAAAGCCCCAAGTCAGGACTCAGCACAGTTAGTAAGCAATGAATGACTAGAAGTCTAACAACCAAGTTATTTCTGCAAAGACGAAGAAAATGAAACATTAAATAATTAAAGTTCCAGTTATTCAAGATATATTAATTCAAGCTACTTACACCTACAAAGTGTTCTATAAAAGTACCTATCTTCTCTTAAAGAAGTTTACTAGGATTTCTGAATATTCAAAGAAAAAAAATCACTATCCTTCATCCTTTTTTTTTTTTTTTTGTAATCTCTATATCCCTACACCCAATGCAGGGCTCAAACTCACGACCCCGAGATCAAGAGTCACATGCTCTACTGACTCAGCCAGCCAGGCGCCCCCGCCCCAGGCAGTTCTTTAAAAGGACTTTACTGTTTTATGAACAAAGAGATCAACTAAGTGTATACAAAGAAAGTCTATTTAAGGGATCATTTCTTTTCTATGTTTATAATAGTCTTGTCTTCTCTATAAGTTTGTTTCTACTTGCTTTAGATTTAAGTTTTTAATGTTTTTGTAATCATTTTCTCTACATGGGGTAGAAATTCACTCTCTATCTCCTTTATAAAGGAAATGCTACAAAATACACAGATGTAAGATAATGTTTTATGACAATCAAGTTAATAACTGGCCATCTCAAAAAAGAGTTAAGAACACTACATCAGGGAGCCTGGGTGGCTCAGTGGGTTAAAGCCTCTGCTTTCGGCTCAGGTCATGATATCAGCATCCTGGGATCGAGGCCCGCATCAGGCTCTCTGCTCAGCAGGGAGCCTGCTTCCTCCTCTCCTTGTCTCTCTGCCTGCCTCTCTGCCTACTTGTAATCTCTCTCTGTGTCAAATAAATAAATAAAATCTTTAAAAAAAAAAACAAAAAAACACTACATCAAAAACTAATGATGTACTATATGTTGGCTAATTGAACATAATAATAAAAAATAAACATTTAAAAAGCTCAAATACTTATTAAAAGAATCATGATGTTGGGGGGGAGAAAACAGAGTTAAAAAGTGTTCTAAACTAAAGATTTTTTAAAGTATATATATATATTTTTTTTTAAGTATATTTGAATAGAGCACACAAAAGGCATGATCTTACCTGCCTGAGATATATAACCAGATTGGCACACAGTCTACTTCTCACTATCTGTGCTAACAAAGCAGCAGCAGCACACACAATATATGATAAAATGTCAAAAACAGAAAAAAGAAAAAAAAAAACCACTCATGTTTGCTTTGCAAATACTTTTGGTGCTCACATCTGAACATGGCTGTATCAATCTAGTAATTTTTTTCTATTTCATAAATAAGGAGGTTGCACTGTGATGATCTTCTTCGTTCAAGTTTCCCATTCCCAGCTCTGGGATGGCATTTGGGGGGACTAGTGCGAGGAGATAGAAAAGAAGGTTAAGGCACAGTCTATTAGAAGGAAGAATCCCCATTTTCTTCTTCCTGAAAAGGGAAAAACCCAGTTCTTCCCTACTGTGTTTCTTTCCTGCAAGTCACCTTCACTACTCACAGAGCATACTTCACTTTTGATACTTCTGGTCACGGAATGTGAGGGGTTCCCCTACACCAAGCAGGTCTCTGTAACACCAGCTGGCTGTCCTACAATTAACTCAATTCTGACACTGTTCCTGGGTGGCATCGCTCTACCCAGAGATAGCACCAGATCCTGCATGTTAAGAGCTCAGTCCCACAAGTCTGCCACCACCCTTTCCGATGCCAGTCGAAAGCCGCCATTATTACCAACGCTTCTGATCAACTAGCTACAGATGAGAGGTTCCAAAAGCCCCCTCCATGGGTTCAATTAATCTGCCAGAGTGGTTCACAGAACTTAGAGAAACACTTCCCACGTTTACCAGTTTCTTAAAGAATGTAGTAAAAGACACAAACAGCCAGATGAAGAGATGCATAGGGCAAGGAGCTTCTGGCCCCCATGGAGGTGGGATGTATCACCCTCCTGGTGTGAATATGTTCACCAATCTGGAAATTCTCCAAATCCTGTACTATTGGGATTTTTATGGAGGCTTCATCACCCACACATGATGGATCATAAACTCCACTTTCAGCCCTTCTCCCTTCTCAAGGCAATGGGGGGGGCAGGGCTGAAAATTCCAAGCTTCTAATCATGGCTTGGTCTTTCTCGTGACTGGCCTTCATCCAGGAGCCATCCAGGAACCCACCCAGAGTTGCTTCATTAGAACAAAAGACACTCCTATCACCCAGAAAATTACAAGGGTTTTAGGAGCTGGTTCAGGAATAGAGGACAAAGACCAATATTAGAACAAAAGATGTTCTTATCACTTGGGACATCACAAGAGTATTGAGAGCTCTGTGCCAGGAACCAGGGACAGAGACCAATACATGCCTTCTATTATCTCACAGTCCCTCAGGAAGAGCTGAAAAACCACAATTTCACTCAGAATTCTACCCACTCCCCATTCCACAGCTGGGGACAAAAGCATATGGCTAAAGTGAACAGCTTCCTACCAGTACTAGGAAGGTACTTTGGCTTAAAAGGTCAACTCTGAGTAGTCTAAACAATGACAGTTTAGAAATCAGCAAGCCCAGTCCGACCCAGACAACTGCTAAGCTGCTTTTCAGGGGCTTGAAGGCCAGTGAGACAAGCAGCTTCCACATCACAGCACTTTCCTGATATACACAGCCCACTGCCAACACTGATTCTACACACACGCACGTGTGCCTGCACACATGCACACCCCTCCATTCCCAGCAGTTCTCCCATTCTAAAAGGATCCCTAGCACTTAAGATAACCAAACCCCAATAAAACTAGTAAGTGCTGAAAAAGCACAGGTGCTCAAGTGGCCTGGGTTCAAATATATTTCTAGGAAAAACTAGCAAACCTTTATTTTATTAAACAAAAATACCCCCCAATCTTTCATTTGCAATGCACTGCTGTATTATCTTTTATAAGTTAACTATCTGACTCTCTGTACCTTTTGAATTTTGTACTGTGTGCATATATTACCTATTCAAAGTAGCCTTTCTGACTAAATTACCCTAAGAAAGTGTAAAGAAACTTTAGGGTCTTTTCTTTGGGTTCTTTCAAACTCATCTCTTTTTTTTTTTTTTTTTAAGATTTTATTTATTCATTTGACACAGAGAGATTACAAGTAGGCAGAGAGGCAGGCAGAGAGAGAGGAGAGAGGAGGAAGCAGGCTCCCGGTTGAGCAGAGAGCCCGATGTGGGCCTGGATCCCAGGACCCTGAGCCGAAGCCAGCGGCTTTAACCCACTGAGCCACTCAGGCGCCCTCAGACTCATCTCTTAAAAAGATGACAAAACAGTACTTTCATTTCCACTTGTACATTTCTTAAGCACAACTTTTTGTAATCAACTGTCATCATCGCATCTACTCCTCACATACAAGGGAAAGAAAGTGGTTTCATGGGATGTTACTGTGTTTGCTTGGTTGTTATAAGTGACAGATGCAGGACAGAGTAAAAGAGAACCAGGAAAACTGGAAAAGTAATGAAGCCCCACAGGAAATTGTGGCCTCCCACTTCTGCAACATCTCCCACCACTCTTCTCCACTTGGCCTTCAGCCGCTCTGGCCAGCTTCCTGCTTTTCCCCCTTGCCAAATTCATTCCCACCTGGGGCCTCTGTAATTGTTCTTCCCTCTGCCTCACCATTCAAAGATGACCTGACCCCAATTTGCCAACACCCCTACCGCCACTTAGTCGCATCACACATTCATTTCCTGCCCAGCACCACCCCTGCCTAAAATCATCAAGTTCACTAATATTTTTGCTCATTTACTGTCTCCCTGCATCAGTTATCAGAAGCTTCACTGGAGCAAGAGCTTCCATTCTGCCTTGGTCACCACTGCATTCCAAGAACAGCACCTGGCCTACAAGCAGGCACTAGATAAAAAGTTTATACAACAAATGAATGACTTTAAGAATGAACATTTTTCGGGGCACCTGGGTGGCTCAATCAATTAAGTGTCTGACTCTTGATCTGGGCTCAGGTCATGATCTCAGGGTCCTGGGAGTGAGCCCCGTGTAGAGCTCCATGCTAGTGGGGAGTCTGCTTGGGATTCTCTTTCTCCCTCTGCCCCTCCCCCTGCTTGTGCTTGCAGGCATACACTCTCTCTCAAAATAAATAAAATCTTAAAAAAAAAAGTACCTTTTCCCTACTCAAAAGCTTAGTAAGTTAGGCAGCAAGGGTTTCAAGAAGGCTGGGAAAAAGACTGAACATTCTTGAGGAGCTTTCATGTCACTTTAGGACAGAAATTCTCAAACTGGATTCAAGGAAGTCTTCTTGGGTATCAAGAGGATGTTACTCAGCAAGTTGACTTTGGGTGCATATGTTTTATTACTAAATTTTAAAGTTTGGGGACTTTATTTCTAAATTCAATTCCTTATTCTTCTTTTATCCACATATTACCTTCTTTGCCTATGATGGTTCCTTTATTCTGTTTCATACATTAACCACTGTAACTCAAATGCTTCAAGACTCGACACAAACTTTACATCAGGTACTTTCACTTTGACCTAGATAAAGAATAAAACGATAATGACAGAAAATGTTATGACCATCCCTATCAACCTTCATTTGCAAATTGATTACTCTACCACTAACTAAACTTTGGAATCCAGATTTGATATACATTGTTGGCTATGAACCACCATTGACAAGTCATTAAAACAGTATCTACTACTTGATTGTAGTTTGTTGATGTATTTATTTACTTATTAATAAAAGGTTCCAGGCTATCAGCAAAATGAAAATCCTTTTTCCTCAGGCAATCCATTACTAGGGTTGAGGATCAGTACATTATATCAACTACCCAACACAGATCCTGCAAGATGGCACAGGCTCACAAGTTCAACATGTGAAAGAAATCCTAAGTGCCCTATCATGAGAAGATCCAATGAGATTCAAAAAATATTTACAACCAATTACACATACACTCCCATTGGGCTGATACTCAACATTACCAAATACCCTGTCACTAAGACATTGGAAATAAGAGCTAGAAGACTTCCCTGAAACATTTTTATCAACACGTTATTGGTAGACACTAGCATCCAGTGTATTTTGGGTATTTTCAATTCCTCTACTGGACCATAAGCTTCTTAAAAGCAGGGACAATGTGTTCATTTGTTCACTCACACAGTCAACAAATAATATTGAACATATACTAGTTTGAGACGCCTATCAGAGATCCAAATGGAAACGCAGAGTAGGTTGCAGGATATTCAAGTCTTGATCTCAGAACAGAAATTAGGGCTAAAAATAGACAGTTGAAAGTAATCAGTATAAATATGGTATTTATTTTTTTTAAGATTTTATGTGTTTATTTGAGAGAGAGAGAGTAAGGGAGAGGGAGAGCACATGAGCAGGAGTGGAGGGAGAAACAGACTCCCCACTGAGAGGGAGCCTGATGCTGGCCTCGATCCCAGGATCCTGGGATCATGACCTGGGCCAAAGGCAGAGGCTTAACCAACTGAGCCACCTAGGAGCCCCTAAATATGGTATTTAAAGATGGGATTGGATGAGATCACCTACTGTATGGCGTGTGTTGGGGTGATGGAATAGTTCAAAGACTGTGTCCTTGTGCATTGCAATTAACGAATTCAGGAAAATGAGGAGGAATACAATACTAGGAAGGAACAACCAGAAAGAAAGGAAGAACTAGAAAGATGTCCTAGAGGCAAGGTAAAGAAAGGAATGAAAGGAATGATGAGGTAACAAGGATTCAGGACCGGCCACTGGATCTGTTAACTTGTTATCTTGAAGACTGGCTCCAGCAGAATAAAGTGCAGGACTGGAATGAATTCAAGAGAAATTGGAAGAGGGAAGGCGGACACAGCGAGTACAGAAAAATGTTTCTGTGAAATGGAAGAGAGAAATGGGATAGTAGCTGGAGGGAACATAGGGCAAGGGAGCATTTCTTTTAAGATGGGAAATCCTTTAGCCTGTTCACTCTGGGAATGATAGAGAAGGAAGGCAACGAAGCAGGAAAGACGCCCTCAGGAGTGAGGCTGTGGGGCCAGCAGGAGGGGATAGACAGAAATACACAGCAGACAGCTTGACTTTATGGGGGACCATAGATTTATTCACCTGTGTATTCCCAGGATCTTGTACAGAAACTAGTCCATAACAGGGCTCTCAAAAAATGAATAAACTAATGTATTCTTGCACAAGGGCTCTTCCTTTTTGTACTACGCTATGAAGAAAAACAGAGATTGCTTCACACAAAGTAGATACGCAACACCATTATTTACTGAGAAATGAGAATCACTCAAGAGCAAAAAAAGGTTAAGGCAAAGAATGGAAAGAAGAATGGAGACTGCAGTATGATTTCAGCCCAGAAGTCACATCTCAGGATATAGCCAGAAAAGGAGGTAATGGGAGAAATGTCTAACTGACTAACCAGTATAGGCACAAGGGAAAGCACACATCCCCAGAAGCCTCCAGGAAAGACTGAGAGAAATGAGCATCAGAAATGTCCAATCAGATGACTGGATCAATGCACCCACCATGACCTTAGAACAATGGAATACTGGACAATGACCAACATACGCTACAAAAAGACTCTCCAACCAGCCTGGGATCTACTGGAAGCTCTTCGTCATGGTTATCGCCGCTGGGACTGCCATCTGTGCTTTTACTCCCCTCTCTAGAGCCCAGGGGAAGGTGTGGTCTGCAGTGACGTCCTTCCACCTGCTCCTCTGGGACACTTTTACTGACAAACACTCAGGCCACCAGAGTCTCTGCCCACTGAGGATCTTCCATGTCAATCATGTTCCCACCCAACCTCATGAGCTCAAGGAGCTGAGAAAATGAGAAGCAGCAATCCCTTGCCAAGAGACAGAAAAGCTCAACAAACCAACCTAAGACCCTTAGGGACAGTTTTGTCCTTTCTTTTTAAAAGCAGTTTTAAAACACATGGAAATCTGGGCGCCTGGGTGGCTCAGTGGGTTAAAGCCTCTGCTTTCGGCTCAGGTCATGATCTCAGGGTCCTGGGATCGAGGCCCATATCGGGCTCTCTGCTCGGCAGGGAGCCTGCTTCCTCCTCTCTCTCTGCCTACTTGTGATCTCTCTCTCTCTCTGTGTCAAATAAAGAAATAAAATCTCTAAAAAAAAAAAAAAAACACATGGAAATCTGAAACAACCCTATCAGAACTCAATTTTTACCTTGGGTAAAAACAGACCTTTTAGGGGCGCCGGGGGGCTCCGTGGGTTAAAGCCTCTGCCTTTGGCCCAGGGTCCTGGGATGGAGCCCCGCATCGGGCTCCCTGCTCGGCAGGGAGCCTGCTTCCTCCTCTCTCTCTGCCTGCCTCTCTGCCTACTTGTGATCTCTCTCTGTCAAATAAATAAATAAAATCTTAAAAAAAACACCAAAAAACAGACCTTTTAGGCACAGCTTTAACTAAGCACCGTGAAATCACTTGGTATACAGCCTGTGTCACTGGCCTTTCTAAAAGGGTATTTCACACTGCTAGACATTTCGGCCGTCTAAAATGCCTGCTACACTCCCCCACTGCAATCTGGGAGGGTACAAAAGTACAAGCAAGCCAACCTCTAGTATACTTCACTTCCTGTCATCAGAGAGGCTCCAAAAAAGAGGGAAGAGGGAAAATCTCAAACGGAAGTGCTTTCGGAGAGCCAAAGTTGAATAATATGACAAAGAGGAGTGTCATATTACCCAATCCAGAACAGTAAAATCTTACTCAAGAAACCAGTTTCAGTCTTCTGCACTGTTTATGATCAAATGTTATTTGGACGATAAGGCAGATTAAAAACATAAATGTATATTTATTTGCTAATCCTTGTTTGTAGGTCCAAGACCTTGTCTTGAGTATAGGCCTATTGTTGAAGGGGGAGTTGTCTTTCATATACCACTCCCATCATGCATGACCTATGTTTTCCAGTTCAGGGGTTCTTTTTTTTTTTTTTTTTAGAGATTTATTCATTTATTTTAGAGCGAGAAAGCACATTTGTGCACATGGGCAAGTAGGGGGAGGTGGAGAGAGAGAGGAGGAGGAGAAAATCTCCAGCAGACTCCCTGCTGAATACATGGGGTTCAATCCCACAAACCCCGGATCATGACCTCAGCTGAAACCAAGAGTCGAATGCTTAACCAAATAAGCCACCCTGTGGCCCCTCCAATTCAGGTTTCTATAAAGAAAAACAAAAACCTGAAAACACTCATGAAGTGATCTATGTGCAGAGTCCTTCCAGACTTTTAAGATTCCCTCTCCATCTTTTGCAGTTTGCTTATCCATATCATTGAGCAGTAATTTCTTTTAATGACTTGAAATTATTGAGTCATTCCAAAGCATTTAGGATACTTCTCACAAAACCATTCTTTTTGAACTCAAATTTCACAGGCTTACATCATATTTAACTACACTACATAATTACAATAACAAGTATGATGAACATAAAGGAATACGGGAATAAAGACAACTCATTTTTTAAGTGTGCGATTGGTCGGGAAGCCTCGTGGTTGGGGATATACGAAACCCAGCGGCTGGCAGAGTAACAACGGCATTCAGTGTACCAAGTTGGTTTAAGTGGAGATTGGGTATGAGACCGTCTACTGTATATCAGTAGGTTCAAAGTATTGTAATAAATACGTTAGTTATCATGAATGTCCCAAACTTAAAGGTTTTAATTTATCAAAATGTCAACAACTAGTAAAACTTTGAAGTGAGAGAATTTTCCTTTTAATTCTTGCTTACTAACAGGAAAAGCAGCCTGAGGTCTGAAGCGAAGGAAATGCATTCCCTTCATGCTATTGGGCCTGTTCTTCTGTCTCTCCCTCTACACTTTAAGCTCCCTACATACCTGTCTCTGTTCTAACAGTATCTCAATGAACTGGCTCCATAACCTTGCCGAATATGTTCATACATCCTAACCTGGGTTAAGTGTTTCAGCTATCACTGCTGGCATATAAATAAGATCTCCTGGGGCTGAAAAAACAGAATGTTAGAAGGTTGGATTCCGTCTGTTGTCTGCTAATATTTTCCATCTCCTTCTCTTTACATTGTATGTATGTTTCCTGACACTGGTAAATTAAATTTATTAACCAGGGTCCCTTTATACTTACATTACTATTGTATTCAAGCTAATAATATTCTGTAAACTATTCTATCTTGATTAAAGCCATTGGTTCCCATTAAAAAATAAAATTGGGTTGAATGTCCTATTGAGTTTGAATTTCACATTCCCACAATGTGTGGCAGCTAATACTTCCAGTTTCTGGCACTTCTATTGAGAACATAAAAGTTCTCCCGGAACTAACAAATTACTTCCCTTCTAACACAATTATGTAATCTGAGAGTTGAACGGCACCCTAGAGATTATTTTGTGGTCCAAAATCCCTCCCAATTAAGGGATCCCATCGAAAACTACTCAACTTTTTTGGACAGGAAGGGATGTTTACCTTTAAATCCCACATTATAGAGGGCTACACCCATAGTAGGCTCTTAACACATACTTGTTTAATTGAACTGAACAAGTCTAAAATAGGTGCATTTCATTAATTTTCTTGTTCTTTCTGGGCTTTTGCTGTAACATCCACTGAATCTGTAATTAAAAATTTGCATGAATCTTCTGCTCATTAACCAATGTTCAAAAAGAAATTCAGCAGAGGAAACTCCACAATCAGTCAAATGTTTTAACATTAAAGCTGTTAATGTCAGTACATAATAAAACTAACAGAAAACGGAAAATCAAGTCTTAGTTTGCTTATGATCTATGAAGAGTTTCCAATTTATCTGAAATACTCACATGTTCTCAATTTCTAGTATGATTTTTTTTTAACAAATGAAGTCTTGCATCATTCATACAACTAAATTATACACCCTTCTACTTATAATTGGGGCGCTCACAGACTTAACCACAGTACTGCAGTAAGACATGTTATTATGCTAATTAATTTTCCCTCCAGTTAAAACAGACTGTGATCCCATCTGATTTCCCATAATATGATATGATAATGAAGAGAACAAAGCCTCTGGAGCAGTAAACACCACCAACAATTGTACTTTACTCGAGTATGTATTCCAAAACTACATAATTCACAGCATGGCCCTGCTTAATACCCCATTACAATACATCTGTTTTGAGGACTTTTACAATATATGATAGGACACAAAGTATACATTTCCAAATTCCCTTTCCTTCTGTTTTGCCGAAAAGAAACAGACACAGACACACACACACACACAGTCCCTCAATAGCACAATTACTGCTTTGCTAATTTTTTTCCGGCAATAATTTAAAGTCCCACTTCCTCCTAAATATCTCTGGACAGCAACTCTTGGCAATCCATCTGTCTCTTTCATCACAGCTTCTTTTCATAACTAACGGGTCAAGTTCCTCTCCCCCCATTTCAACACGCTGCACTGTACTTGCAGCCCTGCCACGAGAGCCCACTGCTGAATGCCAGAATATAGCATATTGAATTTCACTGTCCTTCATTGTTTCCAGTTTAACTGCCATTTTACCACCATGCACAGGAGAGAAACGCTTTCCCACAGGCATCTTATGAATTTCCAAAGCAGCTATTCTTTGTGGATTTACAAAAACGTTTGCCGTCTCTAAATTCCCTTTATCACCACAGAAACGACTATGGGAGGCTGAGATTTTTTTTTTTTAAGTACCCCATGCAAAAAGAAACTGATTCTAAGCATTTTCACTTTGCTAGCAAATTTAATCCTAAAGGCCTTACTATAGGGCAATGTCAGGGCAAAGATCTCTAACATTGCTTTTGGCCTTGCCAATTAAAATGAAAAATTTTCAGGTCATAAAGATTATCTTATCAAATGTCCTTTCTTCTCAGCTACACCAGAAGGCTACCCGGCGCACTGTAAAATAAACAATTGGCTTTGGCGTTCGTACAACGCCCTAAATCTGCCTAACCAACCGCCCCCCCCCCACTTAGGCTCACAGACACACATAATCCGTCGGCACCCCCAAAAGCTGCCAGTGAAGTGGACTATTTCTCTGGCACAAAGGGCCGGCCTGCGCCTCGTGCACGGCGGCCTCTGCACACATGTGCGGGCTGACAAGTGCGGAGCTGCCCTTCCTGGACCCCGAGCTGGAGGCCCGGCCCGAAAGCCACACACACTTCCCCATCCACCGCCTTCCCTCCGCGGCCACTGTCCCCTGTGACAGGCGGCCGGCTCTGCGGCTCCCCCGGCCTGACCCGTGCCGTGCGGCCACGCTCGGAGCCGCTTTCCCTCCGCCCACCGTCCTTTCTCCTTCCTCCTCTGCTCCGGCTCAAGAAATTCCGTCGGAACTTCATTGGGGCCGAGAGGAGCGGCCCAGCCCGGGGCCCCGGCACACCCTCCCCCAGCGGCCGCGCCCCCCGCGCCTCGGCCAGAGGTGGCCGCCGACTCCCGCGACCCCCTGCCCTCCCGGCCGGAGCCTCACCTCCTCCTCGCTCTCGCTGCGGAAACACAGGCACGCGGCCCGCTTCTTGTAGCCGTCGCCGTCATAGGTGCGAGTCTGGTTCGACTTGAGCTTCATCATCC
>LNAC01000077.1:3616350-3676697 GCA_002007465.1 Ailurus styani | reverse complement strand
CCACCCCCGACGACGACCGCGCCGCCATCTTGGGCGCGCTGCGTCAGCGGCGTAAAGCCGCGCGGGCCTGCGGGACGGCCGCGCGCTCGGAGCGCAGGCCGCGTCCGGGAATCGCACCCTCCCAGTCCGCGCGGCGTAGACGAGCGTCTGGAATGAGAGGGCCGAGCGAATGGAGGCGGCCGCAACGCCAAGAGCGTAGGGGTGGGGAAGGTGGGGCGCGCGCGGAGGAAGTCGGGGGAAGAAAGGGGTGCGGGCGCAGGGTCTCCCTGAGCGGTGGCAGGAGGGGCGTCCCGGCTATCCAGCCACGCGGTTTGGTGGGGGAGGGGGGGAAGCTGGGAGTTGCCCAAGGTCACGCCGCGATTTCGCGGCCGAAGATAACCCAAGGTCTGGCCGCCCCGCCTTGGCCGCGCCCGTTCATCTAGGTAGGGGTGAAGGGGAAAGTCTGGAGGGAAAAGTGGGATGCGATTGAACGCTCTGGAGCGTGCAACCTGAGATAGCTAGGATTAGGCACTGCACGGCAACGGGAGTGAGGGGAACGGGGGGGAGGGGCGTTGTGCACATAGCATTGACATCCAGGAGCTCTGGGAGTCTTACTGGCTGGGGCACTGACAGATGTTTGTCCTGCAACCCTTGACTGGTGCAAGAACAAATGCTTCCTGTTAGGGTAAACAGGAGGGCCAGAAAAGGAAGATACATAATGCAGGTCATAAGACATCATCGTTTCTGGCAATCAACGAGGACTATATAGTGTGGATATCAAACAGATTGTCCAGGGGAAAATATATAGCCAGACGCTGTGGAGCAAGGAAAAATGGAATATAACCTGTGAATGTTCTCAGCAGCCCGGACCAAACGTAATACCATGCCCATTCCCTGAACGTGGTATAAATCCTGTGCAGGGTTTGTCTGTGAGTTACTCATCGCCCGTCTTTAATTAGCTTGTATTTAGCACAGTTAAAAAATCAGGATTTGAAACCAGACCTTATTTGGAATCTCAGTTACATCATTTATTTACCTCTAGTTGGCGTTTGGTAATTAGTAGTCACTTAATACATTGCAACTAATATTGACATTCACTTAACCCTTGCAACATAAAATGCGGGATTTCAGTTAAATTGGGTTAATCCTCATGCAATAGAATTCCCCAAATTTGGTCATTTTGGTTGTCTTTCTAGCTTTCTCTTCTGCCATGAGGTCTGTAAAAGGAAGGAAGGAAAAACCAAGTTCTAGCTGTAGAAATCCTATAACATGTTCATTGTCAAAAATTTGAAAAATACAGAAGGCTTAAAAAACTAAATCATGTATCTCTTTGAACACATTCTGTAGAGCTCTATAGCCTGTTCCCCCACCCCCTTCTGGTCTATGCCCCTATGCTGTTAGTTTTTTAAAAAACAGCATTTCTGGGGCACCTGGGTGGCTCAGTGGGTTAAAGCCTCTGCCTTTGGCTCAGGTCATGATCTCAGAGTCCTGGGATTGAGCCCTGCATCAGTCTCCCTGCTCAGTGGGGAGCCTGCTTCCTCCACTCTCTCTGCCTGCCTCTCTGCCTACTTGTGATCTCTCTCTCTCTGTGTCAAATAAATAAAATCTTAAAAAAAAAACAACAGTATTTCTAATTACTACCTATAGTCCATCATAGGGATGCTCCATCAATTATTTTACCTTTTCCTCATTGTTAGAAGCTTAGGCTGTGTCCTCCGTTTCACTATAACAGTAACGAATGTCCCTGTACATAAATCCTTATCCCTATTTCGGATATTCCCTCAAGATAAATTCCCAAATAAAAATCAAAAAGGAAACTAAAAAAAAAAAAGAAAGAAAAGAAGATAAATTCCCGGAGGCAGATGAAGGGAGGTAGGATCATATTAACGGTTTTTGCTGCTTGTTGCCAAAGCCTTCCCAGAAAAGTTGTCCAAGTTCAATCACTCCGGCAGCTAGACAGCTATACGGTACTATCTGCCACTTTCTTAGGGTTGGGAGAATTGCAAATGGCATCCCAGGTCTCAGTACAGCTGAGTGAAGACAATAAGCAAATTAGATTGTAAAGTCATGGGCAGGCCCTGTGTCATTTACCTTCGTATCTCCCCCTCCTAGCACAGGGCCTTGTCCAAAATAAGAACTCCGTTAATGTTGATTGAATAGGTGAATGGGTTTTTCTGTTGGTTTCTAATTCCTTCCCCAGCTTTTATGCAAGAACCCTGAGACCACTCCCACATTTCTTGCCTTACTAGTAATTACTTTTTCTTTGTTCAGGAAACATTAACCGAAAGATCCCACCCTTTCCTGGAAGACAATAGTAAATATCAGTTTTAAATTCACTAAAAAAGTATACTTATTAACATATTATTCCAGTTAAATACTTCTCCAAAAGTGCTGTAAGAAAACTGGTATGTAAAATGCTGCCTAAAGCTTATGACCAGGTTAAAGTAATAAGGTATCTCTTCGATCGCCTAAGCCAGTAAACTGGGAGTCCTTGATATATTTCTTACCTTCTATCCAACTGATAATAAACTCCACTGCTTCTGCCTTCTGGACAACCTCAACCCCGGCTCCTTCCCTGCTTGCCCTGTGCCATTACTTCATTAGGACTTCCCACTCCTGCCTGTACCATGGCCTCCTGGGCTGCTGTCCATCCTCCCCCTGCAGCAGGATGAATCCCTCCCAAAGCAGATCTAAATAAGTCATGACCTTGAGTTAAACCCTACTTGCTCCTCAGTGCTTTCAAGATAAAACCAAATTCTACCAGGAGATACCAGCCTCTGCAGGAGTTCAGCCTAGTCCTTCAAAACTACTTACGGTTTCTTGAACCTCTAACCTTGAATCTTCTAAGTTTTGAACATGCCTCCCTGGTGTCTGCAAGGCTCTTCTTCCAAGACCGTCACCTACTCCATTGTCCCTCCCCACCCACCCAGAGAGAAGCCAAATTATATTTATCCTTCGAAACTCAAAAGTTACTGCCTAATTGCCTCTGTCCTTCCTACTGCCTCAGTTTGTCCTGTTTTATCACATTGTCACATGGTATTGTCACTGGGTTTTTTTTTTGAGGGGGGGTGGTTAGCAATCTCATATTTCAAACTTACTGAAGACAGGGTCTGTGTCTCACTTATCCTTGCCTATTTCATTCAGCAGTTACCCACTTCAACAAAAGTTTATTAATAGAAGAACCACCACCACCCTTCCAGAACCTGATCTTGATTATAGAGCTTAATCACTTGTCTGTGGGAACACCCCCACACAACGCACCTACAATCCTCTGAATGAAGCTCATATAGCATTCTCCTGATCCCACGTTTCAGAGATTATCTGTAATAACTTTTTAGGGGGAATCTGGGTGAAGTGACAAAATGCAGAAAATGGGTTTTTCACACAGGTTCCTTCGTCCATCCTGCTCCTTTAGCATGCCTTTCTCTCCTCCCTCCTCCCAGGACTACCTTGTTCATCCCATCAAGTCCCCCGGGAGCACCTACTGTTTCTGATCTTTGCTTTGTACAAGTTACCTATTCATGGGTAACAAGTCTCCTCAAAACTTAGTGGCTTAAAACGTAAATCATGGGGTGCCTGGGTGGCTCAGTCGGTTAAGCACCTGCCTTCAGCTCAGGTCATGGTCCTAGAGTTGTGGGATCCAGCCCTGCATTGGGCTCCCTGCTCAGTGGGGAGTCTGCTTCTCCCTCTCTCTCTGCCTGCTGCTCCCCCTACTTGTGTGCTCTTGCTCTGTGTCAAATAAATAAATAAAATCTTTTTAAAATGAATCGTTTATTATTTCTCATGATTCCTGTGGGTTAAGAATCCAGGAGTGGCTTGACTGAGCACTTCTGCTTTGTGTCTCTCATAAGGTTGCAAACAAGTGTCGGCTGGGCCTGCTGTCATCTGAAGACTTGACTGGAGCTGCAGGACCCACTTCTAGTGTGGGACCTCACATGGCTGGCAGTTGGAAGGAAGCTCAGTGCCTTTTAATGTGAACTTCTCCATGGGGCCACCTGAGCATCCCTACAACATGGTGGTTGGGTTCCTCCAAGAGCAAATGATACAAGGTCCCAAGAATGAATGGACTGCAGTGCATTTTATGACTTGGCTTTGAAAGTCACACTTTGTTAGTTCCACAGCTTTCTGTTGATCATATAAGTCAGCCTGACTTAGTGTGGGAGAAGGTTACACATTACACCAGAAGGCAAGGATCACTGGGGCCCATGGCTGAAGTTGCCTGCCATACCTCTCATAAAATTTACCTGGTCTCTAGTTCGTTCATTCATTGCCCATAAATCCCAGGCAGCATATCTAACAGAGGGGATGGACATAATTCTTAAGAATAGGCTACTCTTCCATAGATGATAGTGGGTGGAAATAGATTTAAATCAAATAAATATTTTTAAAAAGATTTTATTTTTAAGCAATCTTTACATCCAACCGAGGCTCAAACCCGTAATCCTGAGATCAAGAGTCAACTGAGCCAGCCAGGCACCCCTTAAATAATCTTAACAAATACATAATTCTTGGGCACCTGGGTGGCTCAGTCGTTAAGCATCTGCCTTTGGCTCGGGTCATGATCCTCACATCCTGGGATCGAGCCCCATACTAGGCTCCCTGCTCAGCAGGGAACCTGCTTCTCCCTCTCTAGCTCGCTCCTGCTTGTGTTGCCTCTCTTACTATTTCTCTCTGTCATAAATAAAATCTTTAAAAAAAATACATAATTCTACTAAAAATGTCCAATTTCCCAAAAGTCCTATAGGTAATAAAGCTCTAGTAAATACATTTCAAGTCCCAGGGCAGGCTTAAGGAGAAAATTTTTGACAGAGTTATAAAATGGAACTTGTTTACTCATCCCTTCCATAAGGTCAGTCAAGTTTAGGTTCATGCCTCCCATCTATTTTGATGCCACTATATTTATCACTATATGGTTGTAGCTTATCTCACCTGGCCAGCTTTTATCCCTGTCTGCTTCAAAAATGGAATACCATCAGAGGTAAAGAGAAACATTTAAGGAAAACCTAACACATAAATATGAAATGGCTTCAAAATACATCAAGTGGGTGCCGGGCTGGCTCAGTCAGTGGAGCGCGTGACTCTTGATCTCCGGGTTGCGAGTTCATGCCCCACGTGGAGTGTAGAGATTACTTAAACAAAACAAAACAAAACAAAAAAACCCATTGGGGTCCCTGGGTGGCTCAGTGGGTTTAACCTCTGCCTTCGGCTCAGGTCATGATCTCAGGGTCCTGGGATCGAGGCCCACATCAAGCTTCCTCCTCTCTCTCTGCCTGCCTCTCTGCCTACATGTGATCTCTCTCTCTGTCAAATAAATAAATAAAATCTTTAAAAAATTTTTAAAAAAACTAAAAACAACTACAAAAAACCAAAATACATGAAGTAAAAACAGAAGTAAAAGGAGACATACACAAATCCACGATCTTAGATGGAGATTGCACAGGCTCTCTCTCAGTAAATGATAAAACAATAAAAAACAGGAGGAATGTCAAAGATCTGAACATTACCAATTATTTTTACCTAATTGATATGTTTAGAGTACAATACCCAACAGGTGTAGAATACACATCTGTTTAAAGTATACCTAGTGGGCACCTGGGTGGCTCAGTGGGTTAAAGCCTCTGCCTTCGGCTCAGGTCATGATCTCAGGGTCCTGGGATCGAGGCCCATATCGGGCTCCCTGCTCAGCGGGGAGCCTGCTTCCCCCTCTCTCTCTGCCTGCCTCTGCCTACTTGTGATCTCTCTCTCTCTGTCAAATAAATAAATAAATAAATCTTTAAAAAAATAAAATAAAATAAAGTGTACATAGAACAGGGGCACCTGGGTGGCTCAGTCAAGCGCCTGCCTTCAGTTCAGGTCATGATCTCAGGGTTCTGGGATCAAGCCCTGCATTGAGCCCCACATTTGACCCCCACATGAGTCTTTCTCTCTCTCCCTCTGTTCCTCTTCCCTACCCCCGGCCTCATGCTTGCTCTCTCCGTCTCTCTCTCAAATAAATAAAATCTTAAAAAAATAAAGTATACATAGAACATGCATCAAGATGGACCACATACTTGGTAATAAAACAATCCTCAATCAATTTTAAAAGACTAAAATCTTACAGAATATGTTTTTGGGGAAAAGGATTTAAGGAATAACAAAAAGTCATCTTTAAAAGTTCCAAATATTTGTAAATTAAACATTCTATTCCTAAATAACACAAAACAAAAAGGAAATCACAGAAGAAATTAAAAGTATCTTTAAAGGAATGATATCAGGACACCTGGCTGACTCAGTATGCCAGTCTTGATCTTGGGGTCATGAGTTCGAGCCCCACATTGGGCATAGAGATTACTGAATGATATAAAAATTCGTGGGGTTCAACCAGAGCAGTGCTTAAGAGCAAATATATAGCTTTAAACATGTATATTAGAAAAGAAGACTTAAAAACAATTATCTAAGTTCCCACTTTAAGAAGCTAGAAAAAAACAAATATACCCAATTTAAATAGAAGAAATAGGGATGAAATCAATGAAATAGAAAACAAAAAATACAGAAAATTTACAAAGCCAAAAGTTGGTTCTTTGAAAATACAAATAAAATTCATAAATCATAAGCAAGACTATAAAGGAAAAAAGAGAAGAAAAACCAAATTACCAATATTAGCAATGAATCCAATAGACACCAAAAGAGTAATAAGGGAATATTATGAAAAACTTTGTCAACAAATTCAAATTCAACAAATTCAACAGCTTTAGATGAAATAGACAAATTCCTAGGAGAACAATTTACCAAGAATAGCAAAATAGAAAATTGGAAGATCCTTATCTATGTAAGAAATTGAATTTGTTAAAAGCCTTCTCACAACTTCAGTTAATAACAATGTATTGACATCAGCTGTGACAAAGGTACCATATTAATATAAGATGTCAACAATGGGCGCCTGGGTGGCTCAGTGGGTTAAAGCCTCTGCTTTCGGCTCAGGTCATGATCTCAGCATCCTGGGATCGAGGCCCGCATCGGGCTCTCTGCTTAGCAGGGAGCCTGCTTCCTCCTCTCCCTGTCTCTCTGCCTGCCTCTCTGCCTACTTGTAATCTCTCTCTGTGTGTCAAATAAATAAATAAAATCTTTAAAAAAAAAAAAAAGATGTCAACAATAAGAGAAACTGGGTGGGGATTATATAGGAACTCAGTTACCATCACGACTTTTCTGTAGCTCTAAAACTATTCTTTTTAAAAATTATTTTATTTTATTTTATTTTTAGAGAGAGAGAGTGGGGAGAGGGACAGAGGGAAAGAGAGAGAATCTCAAACAGGCTTCATGCCCAGCCCAATACGAAGCCCAATGTAGAATCCGATCCCACAACCCTGAGATCGTGACTGGAGCCAAAATCAAGAGTCAGACACTTATGGGGCACCTGGGTGGCCCAGTGGGGTAAGCGGCTGCCTTCAGCTCAGGTCATGATCTCAGGGTCCTGGGATCGAACCCTGAATTGGGCTCCCTGCTCAGCAGGGAGTCTGCTTCTCCCTCAGCCCCTCCCTCCACTCATGCTCTCTCTCTCTCAAATAAATAAAATCTTTTAAAAAATGAATTTTTTCAACTTGATACAGAATATCTCTGAACAAGAGGTAACATTATACCTAAAGGTAAGAGGATAGATTCTTCACTAAGATCAGAAATATAATCTGTAAAATAAAAAACTGATAAATCAGCCTTCATTAAAATTTAAATATTTTACTCTGTGAAAGACCCTGTGAAGAGGATGAAAAGACATGCTACAGACTGAAAGAAAATATTTGCAAATCACATATATGACAGAGAACTAGTATCTACAATAAGCAGTTCTCAAAACCCACTGGTTGAAAAAAACACACAATTTAATTAGAAAATAGGCAAAAGACATGAACAGGCATTTTACCAAAGAGGATATATGAAAGGCAAATAAATGTACGAAAAGATGTTCAGCATCATTAGCCATTAGGGAAAGGCCTATCAAAACCATATGAAGGGGTGCCTGGGTAGCTCAGTCGTTAAGCATCTGCCTTTAGCTCAGGTCATGATCCCAGGATCCTGGGATCAAAGCCCACATTGAGCTCCCTGCTCAGCGGGAAGCCTGCTTCCCCCTCTTCCTCTTCCCCAGCTTGTGTTCCCTCTGTCACAGTCTCTCTCTGTCAAATAAATAAATAAAATCTTAAAAAAAGAAAAAAAAGTATGAAATCTCACTCCAGACCTCTGAGAAATTAAAAATAGGGATTAATTGTAAATGCTGGCAAAGATGCAAAGAAACTGAATCACTCATACATTGCTGGTGGGAATGTAATATGGTACATAATTTGGTACATTTTACCATATTCTCTGAAAAGCAGACTGATGGTTTCTTTAAAAACTAAACATTCAACAATCATACAAACCAGCAACTGTAGTCCTGGGCGCTTATCGCAGAGAAATGGAGATTTATGTTTTCTCAAAAACCTGTACATAAATGTTTATAGTAGCTTCATGTGTAATAGCCAAAACCTGGCCAACAGTCAGATGTCCTTTAATAAGTGAATGGTTAAGTAAATTGTGGTGCATCCTTGCCATCGACTATTACTAAGTAATAAAGAGGAACAAGCTATTGGAACAGGACATAGTCTGGGGCATCTGGGTGGCACAATTGGTTAAGCATATGACTCTTGGTTTTGGCTTAAGTCATGATCTCAGGGCCCTGATCTCAGAGTTGTGGGATGTGACCCCATGTCAGTGTGGAGTCTGCTTAAGATTCTCTCTCCCCTCTTCCTCTGCCCCTCCCAGCTCAAAAAACCAAATAAATAAAATCTTAAAAAGAAAAAAAAAACAGGGCACCTGGATGGCTCAGTTAAGCATCTTCCTTAGGCTCAGGTTGTGATCCCAGGGTCTTGGGATCGAGTCATCCGTTGGGCTCCTTGGTTGTGGGGAGCCTGCTTCTCCCTCTGCCTCCCCCGACTCTGTCTCTCGTGAATAAATAAATAAAATATTTTCAAAAGAGGGAAAAGAAGGGAATTTGGGGTGGCGGAAGTTAGGTGTGACTATAAAAGGGTAACGTGAGGTCCTTATGGTGATGAAAATACTCCATACCTTGACTATATCAATAGTAATATCCTGGTGGTTATAGTGTTTTGCAATATTTTATTTTCAAAATATAGTTTTACAAGCTGTTACCATAGGAGAAACGGAGTAGAAGGCACACAGTTCTCTCTGTACTATTTTTTACAACTGCATACAAATTTACAAGTATCTCAAAATTAAAAGGTTAATTTTTTTCGAATGCTCAATTGTATTTTTCCAGCTTTGTGGAAGTATAATTGAAAAAAATTTTAAGTTTAACTTTTTAAAAATTAGGCAAAAGATTTAATAGACACTTCACCAAAAAAGTTGTAAGGAATGGCCAATACACACCTTAAAAAGTGTTCAACATCATTAGCTGTCAGGGAAATGCAAATTAAAACCACATGCAATACACCAGAATGGCTAAATTTTGAAATATTTAAACGAAAGAGACTGGCAACATTTGCTGTTCGTAGAATGCAGAGCAACTGCAGCTCTCGTCCATTGTTGGTGGAAATGTAACATGGTACAACCACTTTTGAAAACTCTTCACAAGTTCGCAAAAAGTTAAAAAGATACCTATCATATGACCCAACAGTTCCACTTCTAGGTATTTACCCAAGGGAACTGAAAATATATATTCACCAAAAATGTGTATAAGATTCATCCACAAAAAAGAATGCACTTTTTTTTTAAGATTTCATTTATTTATTTGACAGAGAGAGAGAGAGAGCACAAGTAGGCAGAGAGGCAGGCAGAGAGAGAGGAGGAAGCAGGCTCCCCGCTGAGCAGTGAGCCTGATGTGGGGCTCGATCCCAGGACCCTGAGATCATGACCTGAGCCAAAGGCAGAAGCTTTAACCCACGGAGCCACCCAGGGGCCCCAGGAATGCACTATTGATAGACATATCAACATGGGTGAATCTCAGAAACCTTATGCTGAGTGAAACAAGCCTTACACAAAAGAGTCATTGGTAGAATTCCATTATATGAAGTCCTAGTACAGCAGACTAATGTATGGTGAGGGAAAAAACAAACAAAAGAGAACAGTGTTTGCTTTCTGGGTATGGGTGATGGGGATTAACTGGGGAGAAGAATGATGAAACTTTCTAGAATGATGGTAAAATTCTATACTTTAGAGATTAGGGTTACATGGGTCACATTGTCACAACCCAATGAATGTACACGCAAGATTTGTGTTTTTCACCTTTGTAAATAGTACTGACCTATAACTAAATAATGTCCATGCTGAAACATTTAGGGGATAAGAGTGCTATTGCCTGCAATTTATTTGGAAATGTATTTTATTTTATTTATTTAATTTTTTAAAGATTTTATTAATTTATTTTACCATGAAAGAGAACACAAGCAGAGGGAGCAGCAGGCAGAGGGAGAGGGAGAAGCAGGCTCCTGCTGAGCAGGGAGCCCAATGCAGGACTCGATCCCAGGACCCTGGGATCATGATCCATGCCAAAGGCAGACATCTAACTCGCTGAGCCACCCAGACATCCCTCTTTAAAGATTTTTTTTTGTTTTTAAGTAATCTCCACACCCAACATGGGGCTTGAACTCACGACCCCAAGATCAAGAGTTTCATGCCCTACGGACTGCCCCAACCAGGAGCCCCTGGAAATATACTTTAAAAATACGATGTATTAATGGATGGCTATATGGATGAATAGATAGAAAGATACTGAACAGGTAAGTGAGAAAGTATGTATAGTAAAATGTTAATGGTAAAAAGTAAAATGTTAACAATCTAAGTGGTGGGAATATAAGTGTTCAATAAAGAATTTAACAGTACTTGGCTGGATTCTCATAAAATGTTGGTTAAAAATGAAACTTGACCTCTATATCATTCCATACACAAAAATTTATTTTTTATTTATTTTCATAGACCTAAACACAAGACTCCTAAAACTTCTAGAGGAAAGTATAGGAGAATATTTTCATGATCTCAAAGTAGGCAAAATTGTCTTAAAGGCCACAAAAAGCACAGACCATAAAAGGAAAAACTTGACTAATTGGATTTTTTTAAAGTTTTTATTTATTTAAGGGATCTCCATATCCAACGTGGGGCCTAAACTCACGACCCCAAGACCAAGAATCACAAGCTCCTCCAACTGAGCCAGCCAAGCACCCCGATTAATTGAATTCGACCAAAGTTATAACCTGCTCATTAAAAGACACCATTAAGGGACGCCTGGGTGGCTCAGTCTGCCTTTGGCTTGGGTTGTGATCCCAGGGTCCTGGGATCCAGTCCCACGTTGGGCTCCTTGCCCAGCAGGGAGCCTGCTTCTCCCTCTGCCTGCTGTTCCTCCTACTTGTGTGCTCCCTTTTTCTCTCTCTGACAAATAAATGAATAAAAAAATAAAATAAATAAAAGATACCCTTAAGAAAACAAATAGAGGGACACCTGGGTGGCTCAGTTGGTTGAACGTCTGCCTTCAGCTCAGGTCATGATCCTGGGGTCCTGGGATCAAGTTTCATGTCAGGCTTCCTGCTCAGCAGGGAGTCTGCTTCTCCCTCTGCCTCTGCCCCTTGCTTGTGATTGTCCTCTCTCTCTCTCTAAGAAATAAGTAAATAAAATCCTCAAAGAAGAGAAAAGAAAAAGAAAAGAAAAGAAAACAAAAAGACAAGTCTGGAAGACACACCTGTAGTACATACATAGGTAACAAATGATTGGTATCCAAAAATATACTTTAAAATTTACACAAATCAACAATACAACAACAAACACCCCAATTTTTAAAAATGGAAAATATAATGTGAAACTGATGCTTCATGAAATAAGACAGAAAAATGTCCAGCTAGGGGCCCCTAGGTGGCTCAGTTGGTTAAGCATCCGACTCTTGGTTTTGACTCAGATCATGATCTCAGGGTCATGGGATCCAGCCCTGTATTGGGCTCTGTGCTCAGCATGGAGTTGCCTTGAGATTCTCTCTTCCTCTGCCCCTCCCCCTGCTCTCTCTCTCTCTCTCTCTCTGATTAGATAAATAAATACACTCTTTAAGAAAATGTCCTACAGGGGCACTTAGAGGCCTCAGTCAGTTATGCATCTGCCTTTGGCTCAGATCATGAGCCCAGGGTCCTGGGATCGAGTCCTGTGTCTCTCCATCTCCCTGTACCCCTCACCCCCTCAAATAAATAAACAAATAAACAAACAAACAAACAAATAGATCTTTTAAAAAAATGTCTAACAAGCACATTTAAAAAGTGCTTAAGATCATTTATCAGGTAACTGTAAACTAAAACTACAATGAAATACAAGTTCACACTAGAATGAGTAAAATAAAAAGACTCCCCACAGCAAATATTGACTAGCTAGGATATGGAGTGACTGAGACTGTCATGCAATTGTTATGTAGTGGTTGCACAATGAAACAACCACACCGAAGAACTATTTAGAATACTCTCAGCAAGTTAAAAACATGCCTAGTCCTACCCAAGAGAATGAAGACAAAGGTTCATCAAAAAGCTTGAGCAGGAATGTTTGTAGCAGCCCTATTCATGATCGCCTCAAACTGGAAGTAAGCCAAATGTGCATCAGAGGGAGAATGGATAAATAGAGGTATACTGATTCAATGGAATACTACTCAACAATAAAATAAAATGAACTGGGAGGAGGAGGAGCGGGATGGCGGAGTACTGAGCTCACCTCCTCCAACAGACAGGACAAAGGCCCCAGGTGCATGTAGAGGAACTCTTTCTGAGAATGACCGGAAGACTAGCACAACAGCTCTTCCACAGCTAAAGATACAAAGAAAAAGCCACATCGGAAGATAGGAGGGGCAGAGATGTGGTCTGGTCAGGACCCACAGGCTCAGTGCAGGGACCCACAAGAAGGAGTGATGACATAAATGCAGACGTCCTCCCTGAAGAGGGAGGAATTCAAGCCCCACATCAGGTGCCCCTGCCCTGGAGACCTGCACCAAAAGATGCGCCCATGTAATCCCTGGCTCAGGAAATCAGCAGGGCTTGACTCTGGGAGAGCAGAGGGCCATAGGAAATCAAGACTCTACTCTTAAAAGGCACTTGCACAAACCTACTTGCTCTGAGTCCAGTACAGGGCCAACCATTTTATAAGCATCTAGGCCATATGAGAAGGAAATTTATTGACTAGTTTTAGGGCATATGCCAGAGGGGCAAGGATCTGTAGGACCCCTCCCTGGGAATGGAAGCTCTGGCAGGCACCATTTTACTCACCCTCTTTCTTTCTAGCTGGCTTGGCCCAGGTGGGCACAATTTCTGACAATCTCCATCTACTTGCTGGGACCCTTCACCCTTCCAGGTATGCTGCTGTGGACTGGCCCCACCCAACCCACCCACCCTAGCAGATGCCCCTCCAAAATGGCTTCCATCCTGCAGCCAGTGGGCAGCCTCAGCCTGGACTGGCACCCATGGGGAAATGGGGGATCAGCCCTGTCCACCAATACACTCCAGCACCTACAACCAGGCATCACAACCAGCCAGCTGGGGGTCAACCTCATGAACCAGTTGCAGCCCAGCCACAACAAAGGGACACCCTTGGGGCACCTGGTTCTGGTGACCAGGAGGGACCACACTTCTGGGCCCCACAGGATGCCTTCTAATCAAGCCACCTCTACAAGACCAAGAGACACAGCTGATTTACCTTACACATGGAAACAAACACAGAAAGTCAAACAAAATGAAGAGACAGAGGAATATGTTCCAAACAAAACAACAAGACAAAATGTCAGAAAAAGAGCTAAATGAAATGAAGATAAGAAATCCACCTGATAGAGTTCAAAGTAATGGTCATAAATGCTCACCAAACCCAAGAGAAGAGTGATGAACACAGTGAGAACTTCAGCAAAGAGAGAAAATACATAAAAGAAACAATGAGAGCTGATGAATACAATAACTGAAAATGAAAAATACACTGTGGGGGGGGGAGGTCAAAAGATTAGAGGATGCAGAAGAATGGATCAGGGATCTGGAAGACAGGGCAGTAGAAATCACTCAAGCTAAAGCAAAAAAAAAAAAAAAAAAGAATTTTAAAACACAAGGATATAGGAAGGGACCTGAGGTACAACAAACATCAAGTGTACCAACAGTGGCATTATAGGGATCCCAGAGGGGGAGAGAGGGGGAAAGGGGCAGAAATAGGTGAAGGGGATTAAGAGGTATAGACTCCCAGTTTTAAATGCATCATGGGGCTGTAAGGTACAGCATAGGGAACATAGGCAATAATTTTGTAATAACTTTTTATGGTGACAGTAATTAGACTTACTATGGTGATCATTTCACCATGTATATAAATATCAAATCACTAAATTGCACCACTGAAACTAATATCATATTGTATGTCAACTATACTTCTAAATAAATAAATAATTAATTAATAAGAATGCATGCAACAATACAAATAAATCCCCCAAATATTACGTTAAGTAAAAAAAGCCAGCCATGTAAAAAATATATACTACATAATTCACGTAATGTAAAATCTAAATACAGACCTAATTAATGGTAAAAGCAATCTATTAGTGGTTGTAGGGGGGTTGGAAAAGGAATTGGCTAGAAAAAGACAGGAGAAAACATTCCAGGGGGATGAAATATTTTATGCAGTGGTTCTACAGGTGTGAGCAATTGTCAAACTCATTGGACTGAATATCTAAGATCTCTGCATTTATTGTATGTTTACTGTACCATAATAAAAAATCTAAGTCAATCACTTTTCATATCCTAGCAAAAAACAATTGGAAAATAAAATAATTCCACTTAAAATATCACAGAAAGACTCAGAAATAAGTTTAACAAAAGACTTTTCCCTAAAAATTACAAAATTTGGGGGGCACCTGGGTGACTCAGTCAGTTGAACATCCAACTCTTGTTTTGGCTCAAGTCATGATCTCAGGGTCATGAGATCAAGCCCTGTGTCTGGCTCTGTGCTCAGTGGGGAGTCTGCCTAAGATTCTTTCCCCTTCTCCTCCTCCCCCTGCTCATGCTCATGCATGCTTTCTCTCTCGAATAAATAAATAAACAAACAGATACATAAATAAATAAAATCCTTTTTAAAAATTATAAAATTTTGTTGAGAGAGATTGAAGAAGATCTAAATAAATGGAGAGATATGTCATATGAATGGATTGAGAGACTTGACAATGTTAAGAAGTCACTTCTCCCCAAATTGACCCATATAGTCAAAGCAATCCCGATCAAAATCGTGGAGAGCAATTTTGTTGTTGTTAGGAATTGATAGAATGATTCTAAAAATTTTTTTAAAATATTTTATTTATTTATTTGACAGAAAGAGACAGCAGGAGAGGGAACACAAGCAGGGGGAATGGGAGAGGGAGAAGCAGTCTTCCCGCTGAGCAGGGAGCCCGATGTGGGGTTCCTGGGATCTCAGTACCTGGGATCATGATCCGAGCCGAGGGCAGATGCTTAAAGACTGAGCCACCCAGGTGCCCCTGCATTTTTGTTTAAAGATTTTATTTGTCAGGGAGAGAGAGCACACACACAAGCAGGAGGGAGCGGCAAGGGAGAAGCAGGCTCCCCACATAGCAGGGAGCCTGATGTGCGGCAGGATCCCAGGACCCCGGGATCACAACCCAAGCCCAAAGCAGATGTTCAACCAACTGAGCCACCCAGGTGTCCCCTGATTCTAAAACTTACATAGAATCTAAAATGCCGATACAATCTTAAAAAAGAAAAAAGCTGGGGTACTTACCTGACACCCTACAGCCGTAGTAATCAAGACTGTGATTTTGATCAGGATAGACATGAAATTATACAGAAGAGTCCAGAAATTGACTCACACTTATACAATCAACTGATTTCAATAAAAAGGAAAATATTTCAACTAATAGTGGAACAGCTGGATATTTGCATGAAAAATAATGAACCTTGACACCTACATGACACTACCTACAACAATTAATTCAAGATGGATCATAAAGGTAAATGTAAATGTTAAAACCATAAAACTTTCAGAAGAAATCATAGGGAATATTTCCAGGGCCTGAGGTTAAGCAAAGATTTCTGAGTAGGACCCAGAAAGCAATAACAATAAAAGAAAAATATGATAAATTAGACTTCATCAAAATTTTAAATTCTGCTCATCAGTAAATGGATAGCCATGGGGTGCCTGGCTGGCTCAGAAGGTAGAGTAAGCAACTCTTGATCTCAGGGTCGTGAGTTCGAGCCCCACATTGGGGGTAGAGTTTACTTAAAAAAAAAAAAGAAAAAAGAGAAAAGATAAAAAATGGATAGCCAAGCCACGGACTGTGAGAAAATATTCACAAAACTTTATTATCAATAATAGTAATATTAATAAAAGTATTTCTGACAAAGGACTTGTATCTAGTATATGTGAAAAACTCCCACCATTTACTAAGAAAAAAGACAAACTCAGAAAATTTGCAAAGTTGGGGCACCTTGGTGGTTCATTCGGTTGAGCAACAGACTCTTGATTTAGGCTCAGGTCATGATCTCAGGGCCCTTGGATTCAGTCCCACATCAGGCTTCAGGCTCAGTGTGGAGTATGTTTGTAGATTCTCTCTCCCTCTCCCTCTGCCCCTCTCTCCAAATGCGTCTCCGTCTCTCTCTAAAGATAAATAGATAAATCTTTTATTTTATTTTTTTAGATTTTATTTGTTCATTTGAGACAGAGAGAGAGAACAATCGGGGGGAGGAGCAGAGGGAGAGAGAAAAGCAGATTCCCTGCTGAGCAGGGACCCCTCCCTCGCCCCCACCCTCCACCAAAGTGGGGCTCGATCCCAGGATCCTGGGATTGTGACCTGAGCCAAAGGGAGACATTTGACCAACTGAGCCACCCAGGCACCCCCAAAAATAAATAAATCATAGAAAAGGAAAAGGATGGAGTTAAGATTTGTGTATTTCAATTTTACCCAAAATGCCTGCATAAAGAAAATCAAGATGACTGGGTGCCTGGCTGTTGGTAGAGCATGTGACTCTTGATCTCTGGATCATGAATTCAAGCCCCACATTGGGCATAGGGTTTGCTCAAAAAAAAAAAAAATCAAGATGAGTAAACCAACTGTACTATGGCCTCCCAATGGAATAGTACGCAACAATGAAAGGGAACGAACTACTGATATATACAACATCATGGGTGAATCTCAAAACATGATGCTGAGCAAAAGAAGCCAGACAGAAAACATTAGATAAATAGTCCCATTTGTTTATCTAGTCTTCTGGAAAAGGCAAAACTAGACCAAAACAGTGGTTGCCATGGTGTCAACCACAACAGGGCAGCATGGGGGATCTTTCTGAGGTGATGGCAAGGTTCCATTCATTCTCTGTGGCAGTGTGGTTGCTGTGAAGACCTAAATTCAGTCTACTATTTCCTGCAGGTGTTCAAGTACTTTCCATGTGGCCAGCACTCCCGGTCACTTCTCTCTCCTCCGGCCTCTGCTTCTGCCATCACATCTCCATCTCTAATTCTCCTGTCTCCCTCCTTCCTTATAAGGACCCTTGCAAATGCACCATGGCCACCCACATAATACAGGATATTATGATTATATAGGATACCCAACTACATCTGTTTATCAAACTCAGCACTGTACCCATATAAAGGATGAATTGTATTGCATGTAAATTATGCCTCAATAAATCTGACTTTTTAAGTTTTTTTAAAAGGTTTTATTTCTTGCGGGGGGAGCACAGAGGGAGACAATCTCAAGAGATGCAGGGGTGTCTGGGTGGCTCAGTCAGTTAAGTGTCTGACTCTTGGTTTTGGCTCAGATCGTGATCTTGAGGTGGTAGGATCAAGTCCTGCATCGGGCTCCATGCTCAGCGTGGAGTCTGCTTTGGATTCTCTCCCTCTCCCTCCCACTTGTGTGCTTTCTCTCTCTCTCTCTCTCTCTCTCTCTCTCTCAAATAAATAGATAAAATCGTAAAAGAAAAAACAACGACAAGAGAGGCAGAATGCTGGACCACCAAGATCTGGTGGTTGGTATAGGGTCATCTGTTCTGCTCTTCCGTTTATTTTATTTAGGTTTGAAAGTTTCCATGATAAAAAGTTGTGGTTGTTCATTTTGAGAGAAAAGGGAATTGTGTGATGGAGGCGAAGATGTCACAGAGTCGGTTGACTGTTCATCCCCCCAGGACACTTTTTGCACATGATGAACCGATGCCCGTGGAGTCTCAAACTGACTTCCTGCTTCTCCCTCCACCTCACGCCCCCCGCCCCCAGCTCTTAAATAAGCTAGAGCTCTTTACTTTGACAGTTTTTGCTGGTACTCCTCAAAAATCTTTAATGCCATTTGATTCTTGGCTGCCACAATTTTTTTTTCTTCTCTGTTTTAAGGTCTCCTTACTCCCTGGGTTTGAGTATCCTCTCCTGCTTAATATTTATTTATTTTTAAAGATGCCCTTTTCCTCACAATGGCCTCTTTGATATGTCAGTAAACCATGCAGGGCTTATTTTTCAAGTGGCTGTTCTTTTGGATTTGTGCCATGCATTTATCACGGGCTTCCAATAAAGCACTTTGAAAAAGAAATAGGCTCCAGGCTTTCTATGGGCTGTAACTTTTTTAAACAATTCCTTTCATTTCTCCCCCTTAATGCCCTCATTCTGTCCTAGTTTCCCTTTCTAAAACTGAGCAATCAAATGATGGATTCGCCCCCTCCTTTTCCCGTTAGCAGGCTGAATGTGTATTGTGGTCACTATTGACGGAGTGGTTTACCCATGACCACTCAGTGCCCCAGTGTGGTCACTGTGCAGACCCAGATTTGGCCTCCTATTTCCTGCAGTGGGGGTTCAAGTATTTGCCAAGCAGCCAGCACCCCTGGGCGCATCAATCCTCACCTTTATATTGTTAATCAGCTTTCTATCATCTGGGGGATAAAAATGCAAGCTCTTCCCACCTCCTAGAATGGCTCTGATAAAATGACTGAATAAGCCAAATACTGGTGAAGAGGAGAAGCAACTGGAACTCGTCTACTGCTGATGGGAAATGCGGACAGGGTGGCCGCCCTGGAAAACAGTTGGGCAGGTCCTCAAAATGTTAGTCACAGAGTTACCACAGGACCCAGTGACTCCATTCCTAAGTAGATACCCTGGAGGACTGAAAATATATGTCCACACAAAAATTGTACGTGGGCGTTCATAGCAGCGTTGGTCACGATAGCCAAAAACTGAAAACAGCGCCAAGGCCCAGCAACAGGTGAATGGATTAAAAATGTGTGGCATACCCGCACCGCGGAATACACACACAGCAATAAGGAAGAACTACTGAGGGAGGCCAGAACACTGATGAGTCTCAGGACAACGACGCTAAGAACCCAGACTACAAAAGAATGCATTCCTTACATGGTCATTTTTATAAAACTCCAGAAAATGCAAACTTATCCGTATGACAGAAAGCAGATCGCTGTTCACCTGGAGATGAGGGTAGGGAAGAGCGAGGGCTTACAAACTAACAGAAGGGAGTGATCACTTTGGGTGTGATGGGTATGTTCATTACCTTGATTTCAGGAGCTTATCTGTATGTAAAAATCAATCAGATTGGATGTCTAAACAGATGTACTTTTTTGTATGTCCATTATACCTCAGTAAAGCTGAAAAACAAAAGAACTGAAAATAAGACACTTCCTAGACGTGGCCAAGGAAGCCCCAGTCTTCCCCAATACTCCACAGGGCACCACCTGGCCAGCCACCATTATTCATGCCATTAATCCAAACTGTAAGGTTTACTGTTTATTTCAGATGGTCGTGGTGACCCACTGGTCACAGAAGACCCACTAGCCTTCCCCTGGAGAGCGTTTGCTCCCTCCTCCCTGAAAGCCACCAGTACAACCAGCCATAACGTCTAGGCCACTTACCATTTAGTGTATATTTCTACTCTGTAGTAAGGTTGTGTTTCAGTCACTTTTATATTCCCAGTTTAGGCTTGCAGAGATTTTTTTTTTTTTAATTTTACAAGTGTTCTTTCCACATACGAGGATAGAATCTCAGAGACAACTCTTTAGGACAATATTCATGCCGCTAACAATTACAAAGAGCTACTGCTTATGAGGCGCTGAGCTTGGCCCCTAGAGGAAGGCTCAATGTCACAGAAGAGAGGAGCAAAGGTTCGAGCAGTTCCAACAGCCTGCTCCAGCTAAGAGGTGCTGCAGGCACTAACGAGACACCTCACTTGATGTTGAAGGAGTGACTTGTGTTAGAAAAGACTCCTTAGAGGCGATATTTAGTCTGGAGAACGAAGAATGAAGAGGAGCCCTGAGTGGGTTGGGGTAGGAGAGTTTCCCTGTAAATGGACCATCACATGCAAAGAAGCCGAGAAAGACAGCGAGCTAGGTTAGCTGGGTCCCAGAATTTGAAGCCTTGTTTGGTAGGCAGATGTGAAGTTTTGATGGACCTGTCAGGCCATGTAAGGAGTTTGGCATTCATTTAGATTCTAGAAGACTCTAGAAGATAACACAGAGCTTTTGAAAGATTCTAAGCTGGAGAATATCTTGTTCACATTTGTGTTTCCAAGAAATAACCTTGGCAGGGCAAAGCTGGGGGCAGGGAACCTCTTAGGAAGGGATTACTACAGTTCTGGCAAAAGGTACCCGCTGCCTGAGGCACCAGCAGGAGGGAAGGTTGAAGCAGGAGGATCTGTTACACGTTTGCTCCCACCCCTGGGCCAATCATCTACTTGCCAGTAGATCACCAGCTTCCTTCCATAGCATCCTAAGACCATGTCTGTGTCCTGACAGCCTAACCAAAAATGGCCCTCTCTCACCCAAGTCATTGATACTTCCTCTGAGAGCCCTTCACACTCATTGGAAATAGACAAATCTTGTCCCTAGGACAGTGACCAAACCAGGATCTCCCTCACCCTCGGGCTTTGAAACAATTGTCCTCCTTAGTGCTATCAACAAGACTCCTTTCTCCCATCTTTCTCCAAGGTCTAAGAAGTAAAAGGATCAATCCAGTCTAAAGAGTCCAGCATTAAAGCGGCGCCAGAAGCCCATGACCCCACAAAACGCTGTGGGGCTGCTACTGGCTGCATTTCCAAACTTTGGAGAACAGTTTGAGCATAGGTGGGCCTTTTAGTTCCAAGCAGGCCTGGTTTCTGGAAACAAGGGCAGGGATGGGGAATCCTAGCAACCATGGGCCAGGTCCCCGAATAAGGAGTGTCCCAGGGGGCCCTCGTGTGTTCGGGCTAGAGGATGCATCCGTCTCAAAAACGTCTTTGTTTCCCCGCACCTAACATAGGCATATGGTAGCTGCTTCTTAATCTACAGTTAGGACTTTTAGCGAATCACAGACTTAAAGCTGCTGTTGGCACTACCTATAGAGGGACTGTTTCAGGGAAAGGGGGTTTGTGTATCAGAAAGTCTGTATTAAATTAGGGAAATTTATCTTTAGCTGTCAGCTCCCCAAATCCCTTACAAATCCTTTGCAACCTTTGTTGGTGGTAGTAGGAGTAGTGGGGCTTACCTGGTGAGCTTCTGGACTGGTGGGCAGATGTGAAGCAGTGATGCAAACTGACCCTGGAAGGTGGGCAAGATTGCCCCAAAACTTTCACCCACTGAAGGCTGTGCTCCTGCAGGCCTCTCCCTGCCCCTTGTAACCAGCCACCCAGGTGATCTTCCTAGGCATTTGTAATAGTCAACATCTGTTTTTACACAAAAAACCCCGTAATTGACATGAGTTTCCTGACACCATCTGACATTCTGATTTTCCAATAAAGGATGGAAAGCATCTTCGAGGTGCTTGACAGGTCTCACCCTCCCCTGCTCCACAAACCCCACTCTGGGTCACTTCAGCACTCATTCATCCCTTCAGTCCTGTACTTAGAATTCACTCTGGACATAATCATTAACCACTTAACAGTATCTGGCGTATGGACTTTTAAAAAATTAAGCTCTATGCCCAATGTGGGGATTGAACTCACAACCCTGGAATCAAGAGTCATTTGCTCTACCGGCTGAGCCAGCCAGGTACCCCGGCATATACTTAATGTTTAGCTTTGGTTTTGTTTCCCTAAATAGACTGTGAAGTCTTTTAAGGCAAATCTTGAGGCTTCTGTTTTCCAGAGCACTGATTAGCACTGATCCCTGAACAGCTAATCAATGATTATTGATAGCCAGTGGTATTCAATCTAGCAAGGTAGGGGGAGGGGGCTGACCAGGGGCAGAAGAGCCGCCTCCGTTAGCTCGTTTTTATCCAAGGGGTATGACTCTACCTTGTACATTCCTTGGGTTTTCCCAGAGTCCTCGGGTGATCTTGGAGAATACATCCTGGAACTAATTTAAGTCATGAGGGAAGGGGTTGGCATGGAGCCCTAGCCAAAAAAGTGACATTTAAGGGCCAGAAAATCAGCAAGGCTATAGAGGAAACCCATCTGCTTGCTCGCTGGCTTTGGTGGGAAACCGAAAGGCCGGGAGCTACTAACATTTCACAGTGGAATCCAGGTTAAACAATCACAAGGCGTGTGAACACGGGCAAACCACTTGACATCACTTGAGCCAGCAGAAAAATTGGATAAAAAGCAATCTTTGGCAAGGCAGCCAAGGCCGCACTGAAACAGCTTCCCCAAACACCACCTCTTTCTGCCAAAGCAAGCTTCTACTTATTGGTGGCTCAGAATACAAAGCTCATCTCTCAAAACTAATGTGTAAGTGCTCACTTGGAGTTGCTGTCCGCTGCCACCTTGTGGTCCAAACTACAACTGCCTATCAAGACTGAAGTAGGCGGCTACCAGCACAAAACCACCTGTTTCTAACTTAACGCTATGAATCTCACTTGACTGTCAATCTCTGCACGCTTGGCCTATAGTATCGAATACATAGGACTCCCAAGTACCCCCACCCCCCTGAAGATCCACCTCTAGTTACGAGTTTCACTGACTTAAAAAACTTACCTTGACGGACATGTCCTGAGTTGTTGGCCCCCAAGCCGCTGCCTCAAAGGCTTTGACCCCGTCCTATTTCCCGCAACCATTACTAGTCATGGTTTGATCTCCAACAAGCCAAAGCCAGTATTTGACTCAGTAAACCTGTCTGCAGGATTATGCCCCTTAACTTCTCACTGGCTGCACCTTCATAGCCCCAACAAAGCCGCCAGTACCTTCAGCAAGATGGCACTTGGCCCCACTGGGGAATGTCACCACTCTTATCCATTTATTCCCATCACATGTAGGGAGCGACACCACCTAAAAAGGCTCCAGGAAGACTGGACAAGTGTTTCCTCCTTTTAAAGGAGCCCTGGGCTGGGGCACGTGGGTGGTTCAGATAGTTAAGCACCTGCCTTTGGCTCAGGTCATGATCCTAGGTCAGGTCCTAGGATAGAGCCCCACTTCAGGCTCCCACCTCAGCAGGGAATCTGCTTCTCCCCCTCCCTCTACGCTCTCAGGTGAATAAATAAAATCTTTAAAATTAAAGGAGCCCTGGGATGGCAAGAGCTCCAACCAGCTGTTGTGATTATGTAAAAACAATAAACTCCCATGGCTTCTTCCTATGGCTGGCAGGCCCTTTCAGGTGTTTGTACAATCTTGATTTTTTTCTCCTTCCATTCACATAAACCTTAAGCCTTGAAGGCTAAGACTCCTTAATTCCGGGGTTAACAAAACAGCAACCTTCCGTTGTTGCAGAGCTGCACCAGCATGGCCCGCCTAGTGAAGATGCCCAGCTCTCCAATCACCCCCCAGAACGGTGACCACACTGGATGGGACTCAATGGGGCAGCATGTGCTGAACAAAGGGTCACATGTGAGGCCGGTACTGCAGCCCCAACAGCCACATGTGATGCCACCTTGCATGAGGACAACTCCTTACCCCAATCCAGTCTTGCCCCATTTATATGCTGATCCTTCTATTATTCCTGTTCAGGCCACATAATGCAAACCAAATAGGACACATGAGATTAATTTTTTCTGGCTACAAATTTATTTAACACAAAACAATCTCCAACTTTACTGAGGTGGCTGACCACGTCCACGACCAAATCCGCCTCTCTGCAAGAGAAAACAGATGACATCAGCATTAGTAGCAGGCGGGGCAGCAGGCCTCGTTATCATAGGACAGGGCCCCGAATGTAAGGCTCAAGAGCTCAGGCCATAAATTCCAGCCCTGCCTCTTACTACAAGGCCACATTCACCTCCCAGGCTGGTTTCCATGTCTGTAAAATGAGAATATGGATACCCTCTCAAGGGTGTGTTTACACACACACACACACACACACACACACACACACACACACACACACACACACACACACCCCCACCCCTTACCCCCAGCACAGGACAAGACCTTGTTCCTGCCACACACACCTCTTTTCCACAAACAAGGCCACGGGGACCACCTGTGCCATGATGACCTGCCACAGGACAGCTGTCCCTCCAACAGTGCTACGCCCGCCCCTGTGCCGGGCACTTTACCTAGATTAATGTCACAAGTACCTGAGACAGCTACAACCATAGCATCTATTTTAAGGATGAGGAAAGAGGCACAGAGGGATGTGCCCAATATCACACCAGCTGAAGAAGATGAAGGACCTGACTCCAGCCATCTTGGCTCTAGAGCTCACTCAATCTCCAGTTTGTAGTTCTTAACCCTAAGTCTTAGTTAATGAAATTAAGAGAGTCACAATTATGATGCTCATTAATGAAGAAACCACCACTATGGCACATGTAGTATTGATTTGGGGAACTCATTTCAGTAACTTACGTATTTACAAAAGTTTACATACTTATCTTAATGTAAAAACTCTTGGAATTCATGTTTTTTTTTTGGGGGGGGGAACCATGCACCAAGGGGTGGAACCCACCACACTGGACTGTATCCCTAGAACCTGCAAACCCCCAGGGCCACGGCCAGAACAATGACTGTCTATGGAGAACCAACGGGGATACTCACAAACTGGAATTCAGTTGCTGACCCAGCCCCGGCCTCAGCTTTCTTGTCGGCACCAGCTGGAAGGAGAAACACCGATTCAGAGTCATCAGAGGTTATGATCTGTTACAGACCAAAGGAAGACAAGCCTCCAGCCCAATTCTGCAGGAAAAGCCGTGTCAGCAAATGGACCCCATGAGGTACAAGTAAGTTACACTTAGTGGTGGGGAACACCCCATGAACCACTTCTGCCGCCTCCCTCTCCTGGGGCCACTTTCCTTAAGTCATCCTTCCAAAATCACAGCCCAAACTACCACCTCCAGGAAGGCTGCCCAGACCACAAAGTCTGGATTATGTGCCCCTCTCTATGGCCAAAGAAGGCCCTCACTTCCCATCGAGCTACTTACATGCTTTGGATCAGCACCTAGCTTACAAAGGAAGAGATAAAGGACACAAAGTCCTACAGAAGCAAAAAGCAACCTTGTCGTGACCACGGTAAAGAATAAGATGAAAGATCCAGTGCTGCCCTGACCTTTGTGGCAGCCACTCGCCCAAACTGAGGTGTGTGCAAAGTACATGTAAGTTGTCAAGATTTAAGAGAATGCAAAACATCTCACTAATGTTTACACAGATTACATGTTAAAATAACATTTTAATATATATTGGATTTGGGGTGCCTGGCTGGCTCAGCTGGTAGAGCATGCAACTCCTGATCTTGGGGTTGTAGGTTTGAGCCCCATGTTGGGTGTAGATCACTTAAAATCTTAAAAGAAAGTAATACAATAAACTATACTGGATTTAAAATTTATTGCTGTAAACTATTTTCCACTTGCTTTAGGTGTGGCCACTAGGAAATGTTATGGTTCACACGGGGGTGCCTGTGGGGACAGCACCATTAGGGGGCATAGTCTCAGTAATACCTCATTCAATGGGGTCTCTCTTTGGCCCATTTCAGGCCACATCCATCATTAGCCTCTTGCCCCTCACTCCCCCGCCCCCTTGACAGGTAAGCTACCATGTCCCCAGCTCTGTACCTTTGTTCAGGCTGCTCTCATCCCCCCTCAACTTGGGAACCCCTGAGGCTCAGGCCCAATCTCACATCCTCAGGAGAACTACTGCCTGACTGATTCCCCATGTGGTGTGACTTCTAGTAAGAGCAACTGTTAACTTTCTCTGAACTGAGAGCCTGTTTGTTGGAAAAATTCTTTCTTACTATTCAATGTAATGTACTTAAGTGCTCACATCTATTTCACATTTCAACAATTAGGAACCATGACAAGAGACAGGCAAGAGTGAAGAAGTCAATGAAAATTCCCCTTTATAGTTTGCTTTCATATCACAATTAGGTGCTTCTCAACAAAGATGTGGACTCTTTAAAAAATAAAGTCCCAAGCCCTGGGACACCTGGGTGGCTCAGTCCATTAAGCATCTGCTTTTGGCTCAGGTTATGATCCCAGGGTCCTGGGATAGAGTCCCACATCCGGCTCCCTGCTCAGTGGGGAGTTTGCTTCTTCTGCCTGCTGCTCCCCCTGCTTGTGTGCTCTCTGACAAATAAATAAAATCTTTCATAGAAAGAAAAAAACAAAAACAAAAACCCCAAGCCCTACCATGGCCCACAGAGCTATGAGACCTACATCTTCATCTTATTCTCCTGCTATCTTCTGGTTCAGAAAGCCAGGTGCCTTCATGGTCTTCGCCCAGAGAGCCACTGGCTGACTCCTTCCTTCAGATGTTTGCTTATTAAATCGCACTTCTGCAGCTTTCCCTGAAAACTGCGCCATTGATCCCCTGCTTAAATTTTTCCCTGTAGCACCCATGCCACGGACATATTATACAATGATTTTTGCTTACTAGTCTCCTACTACTAAAACGCAACTTCAGCGAGAAAGGTCTTTTGTCTGTTATGCACACTACTGTCTCCAGCTCTCAGAACAGTGCCTGCCAAGCCAGACACTTAATATATATATATTGACTGAATGAATAAACACCTGTTATTCCAAGTCAGTGCAAACACCTGTTTAAAAACAAGATTTTTGAACTATTTTTTAAGAAAACAAGGATAATTTAAGTGGGCGCCCCCCAAGGAGTTTGAGACACAGGAACACAACCACAAAACTAAGAAAAGCATGCTGCTTTCTTGAAAAGTTTTCAATTTTTCTCTAGTTAGAAGTCTTTAACTGTGTCCCCAATGAAGAGGGCTTTTCTCTTAAACCCATCCATCAAATTCCTGCACAAGGCAAGAAACATAAAGGACTCCAGCTAAAGATGACCTGAAGATTGAGACCAAGAATCTTTCCTGGTCACCTTGGCACTTTTCAAGAGCTGAGCCCCAGCCAGAGTGCCTGAGAATCCAGGGACTCTCCCCCAAAGCCCCTGATATAGATGACGCATTACTCACGGGGCACAGCGCTTCGTCTGTAGGTGTCTCTGTCAGCTTCCCCTCGTGTGAGTCTTGCAGGTCGTTCTCCCTCCAGACCTATACAAATTAAACCACATTGTGAATGTAGGGCAATGTGCAGGCTCTGTTCCCTTCAGGCCAAGAAAAGTGGAATTGCTCTTCTACTCTCACTGGCAGCAACTTAGTTATGACAGGTTAAAGCCGACAGAACTCTTGGACCCAGAGCTGTCAGCCAGAAATCTTGTCATCACTGACACGGGGTCCTCCAAAGTCTAGAACACTCACAATTAAAATGCCACCCATCTGCGAAAGGATCACTTTTTTCTACTGTATTTCTCAACACATTTTCCAATTACTCGGCAAATTAAGCAATCCAACCATTTCTACAACCATCTGAATAGTCAAAATTTTGAACTCGATCCATTTCTGAAGTGGAAAATCTCCTGTGCAAACAGGAAAGGAGGCACCGTAAGCTGAAAGCCCCACTTCCAGTAGACAGTGTGTAACTACAGAGGCCAATGAGAGTCCTTATTGTTGCCCTGGGCTTCTCCACACACCTCACTCGTCTGTGGGATACATATGAAGGCAGACTTGGAAGCTACTTTTAAAACATTCTCATCAACACTGGAAGTTTAATCTGGTACCCTCCCTACCTAGTTACCCTGGAACTTTACTTCGAGCCCACATGATTAGAATATAGACTGTAGTTGATCTTGAACAACACAGGTCTGAACTGCACGGGTTCACAATTCCTTTATTGCTAAATAAGAGTAGTAAATATGGGCGCCTGGGTGGCTCAGTGAGTTAAAGCCTCTGCCTTCGGCTCAGGTCATGATCTCAGGGTCCTGGGATCGAGGCCCGCATCGGGCTCCCTGCTCCGCGGGGAGCCTACTTCCTCCTCTCTCTGCCTGCCTCTCTGCCTACTTGTAATCTCTCTGTCAAATAAAAAAATAAAATCTTTAAAAAAAAAAAGAGCAGTAAATATATTTACTTATGATTTTCTTAATGTTTTCTTCTTTAAGAATATCGATCAACTATTTCTTATCAGTAAAACTTCTGGTCAACAGCAGGCTATTAATAGTTTTCAAAAAATCAAACTACACAGATTTTAGACTAGGGGGTGGGGGTAGGGTTGGGAACGGGGACAATGATGACACAGAAGCCCTGACCCCTAAGTTGTTCCAAGGGTCAACCATGTATTTTTAATTACGAGAAGTTAGACTGAACCTGTAGTGAGTGGCTAAAATAAATGAATGCCAGGTCCCATCTATGCCAACCCAATCAGAATCCATGGGGGGTACAGACAATGAAACCCCACCCACCCCAGGATTCTAAGATGCAGTGGAGAATCTTTCCTCTACAGATACATAATTCCACCCAACCACCAGAATCCCCCAGGAAGCACTCATAAAAAATACACATTCCTGAGTGCTACCAAGTCTCTCTCCAGGGGAACCTGGACAGTCTGGTGATCTGTTTTTTTAGGAATCTCTGCACCTCATCACCCAAGCCCACAAACTGCTCCCCCTACAAAGTTCCCATGACAAGTTCTTTCAGAACCTAAGAGAACCATAACCTCGACAAACTGCAACTGTGAGCCAGCCATGACCTCAAGCCAGAATGTAATTCACCATCCCCCCACAAGCACATCCTTTCACACTACGACTATATACACATCCGTCCTCCCCTATTTGACTTTTATTTTTGCTCCCATTGCCAAGAAACTCTAGAAAACTCTCCATCTCTTTCACATGTGGTAAACAGCTTTGCTCTGTCCTGGAAGAATTACTCAATGCTCAACCACATGTGCCTGGACGCAGACTATCTTATGTGTGTGATGGCATCCCCGAAGACCTGACCTGACTGCAGTTCCGTGACAAGCACCATGCCAGGGCCCCCTCTAAAGTGGACACCAATGGTGTATGGTAAGACCTCTTCTGTCTGATACCCGCCCCCCCAGTTTCACGTATACACTCCCCCGGAAAAAGAGCAGCTTCAGAGCAAACCTTTATACGGGCAACACACCTTTGGGCCGCGGTCGGCCGGTCTCAGGGCGGCTGCGGCGCAAGGTGGCAGGCACAATCTCGGGAGGCAGGTGAAGGTAATCACGCAGATACTGGATACCCTCGTTGGTAAGGTACCAGTAGAAATGTCTCCAGGCAAACTGTTCCTTTACGTAGCCTCGTGATTTGAGAGACTGGAAGACAGAACACGACTGTCAAGACAGAACCAGAGGCTTGAATCTGGAAGCTCGGTGCAAAAGGAAGCTAAATTGCATAGACAAATTTTCAGTGTATCTACCTCAGCGCCCTTCAAGGCAGCAAGCAGCTCTGGCTGTCCTGACCTCTCCTTGGAATCTGCCTCGAACATTTAGTGGGAAATCCCTCCATCTGCACCCCACTCGAGCAGCCCCCAGGCTACCTGCATGGCCTTCATGACGTGAAGGTTGGGCACGTTCTTGTCTGCCAGCTCAGGGTGTTTGGGCATGTGGACGTCCTTCTTGGCCACCATCACTCCCTCCTTGAAAAGGAGTTCATAAATGGCAATTCGGTTCTTCTTGGGCATCAACATCTGGAAGGAAGTGCATCATCAAGAGCATTTCTGAGCAACGGAGCCAGGGTCCAGCAACCAAGTTCAGGACCCCAGAACAGCCCCCACGGAATCACTGTCCAACGTGCAGAAACCGCAAACCACACACGGTGGAAAAACATGCAGGGAGAACTTCAAACCCTGCAAAACTGAAAGATGCCAGTTACCCTCCTCCACCTCCCCAAAAACGCTGGGGAAAAAAGTTGCCATGATGTTTGAGCAAAACAGGAGTAGGGTTACTGCTCGCTCCAGACTTTACTCTCACACCCGCATTACTATAACGTGGAGGTGGGGGGCCGCAAACCTTGTATTCCCGGAGCATTTGAGGAAACATCAGCAACTGTACCTCGCGCGGAATACTTTCAGAGACAGGGGCGCAGGGAGGGCCTGGAGGGGAGCCCTCCATTCGTGACAGGCCGCTGACCCCAAAACAAAGGGCCAAGGCCTTCGCACCCTCATCTCCTACACTCTTTCTCCCAAACTAGAGCTCCAGGACCAGGCAGGGAGGCGGCCCGGGGTAGAGACTCCGTATCGAAACAAAGGCGGGCAAGAGGGGCGCAGTCTCTCTAACCTCGCCAGAAGAGTCGCCGCGACACCAGGGCTGCAACCATCCCCTCCTCGGCCTCCGCCGACCGGCCGCCAATCTTCTACCAGCGCCCCACCACCCCCCGCAGTGCGCCCCCGGTCCCTCTCGCTACTCAGAAATGGGCGCGCGGGGAGCGGGAGAGTGGCTCCCCCGCCCCGACGCCGGGGACGAGCGGCGACTGCGACAGCCGGAGAGCCAGGATGGACCCCGATGGAACCCGGACCGCGGACACACTCACCTCGGCGGCTGCTACGTCCGGGGCCGCGGCTGGAAAAGAAAGGGCATGCGCGGCGCCGCGCGGCGTCTCTTCCGGGCTGGCGTGCTCCGCCCCCCGCGAGGACCCGCGGGCTGCTTGGGGTGGCCTCGGTGGTGCCTGACAGGGGTTGGCTCCGGGCCGCGGCGGACCCTGACCTCCCGGGCGACACGCGCACGTGGGGGCCGCCGCCAGACCCTGTGAGCCTGTGTGCTTGGTCGGAAAATGGTTACTATTATGCTTGGACAGGCACTTTAGAAACACGTTATTTCTCTATTTCCCACCGATTATTAATTTATTATTATAGAAGTAATAGATGTTTTTTTGAGCGGGGAGAGAATATACAGACAGAACAATAACAATAATAAAAGAATGAAACAGAATCCTATAGGCTAAAGGTAATGGCCATTAACATTTTCGTATATGTTCTTTCAAAGTCAAACGCACCCAAGCGAATATATGTATGTATTTCACAAAAAAGGAATGTTTTGCGTGTACGTTATGTTAGATGTGGTTGGTGACCTGTGTTTTTCCATTTACCAATACATCATGAATCTCTGTTCATGTAATTAATACCAACAATTGTAATGACAGTAGTCCATTGGTGGATAGTTTAATCAACACTCTATGACTGGATATATATTTTTTAAAACCCCTCACTATTATAAGTAACAATACCGCACACATATTTGCACAATTGTCCAGTATTTTCCTTAGAATACGTTCCTGGAAGTTGTAATTACTGAGTAACAAAGCACACATTTTTACATGTCTGACACAGTCTGCATTGATTTCCAGGAAGGCATTATCAATTTCATTCTATTTTTAATTATTTATTATTATTATTATTATTATTATTATTTGCCCCAGGGGTACAGGTCTGTGAATCATCAATCAATTTCATTCTAGTCAGGAGTTATTAACACGGCTCACTTTCCTATTAACCCTGCTGGGATTGGAAAATATTCTTATGCATTTTTTGTCAGTCTGATAGATAAGAAATATTCATTTCATCACTCTTTTAATTTACTTTCCTTGACTACTTCTGCAGCTCAGCATTTGCATTCCTTCTTTTATTAATTGTTCATTTCCACAGTTTTCCTATTGAAAGGTTTTTCCTATTGATTTGAAATCACTCTTTACATATGAAAGCCATTAATCCTTTGTGACATATTTTTTCAAGAATTTCTCCCATTTTTTCATTTGTCTTGATTTTCATGGTATTTTGAAGTAGAAGTTTCACATTTCTTTATATCCAAATCTTTATGGTTTCAGACTTTGGTACAGTGTTGGAAAGTCACTCAATATCTCAAGATTATATAAATATTCACCTAGTTTTTTCAAGTATTTTTTGTGGTCTTATTATTTAAAAATAAATATCTGTCAAGTATGCAAGATGGAAAGTGTTCTAGAATTTGGTTGCACAACAATGTGAATACTACTGAAACCGTATACTTAAAATGGCTAAGAGACACCTGGGTGGCTCAGTTATTTGGGTATCCAACTCTTGCTTTCAGCTCAGGTCACGATCTCGGGGTCCTGGGATCAAGCCCCAAGTTAGGCTCCTCACTTAGCCTGGAGTCTACCTGAGAAGTCTCTCTCTTTCTCCCTCTGCCTGTCCCCCTGTTCACACATTTTCTGTCTCTCAAATAAATAAATACATCTTTTAAAAAATGTTTAAGATAGTAAATTTTATGTTATGTATATTTTATCAAAAATTTAAAAAATAAGTATTTGTAACATGTTTATAGTAGTTTTTCTTTTTTTTAAGATTTTATTTATTTATTTAACAGAGAGAAAGATCACAAGTAGGCAGAGAGGCAGGCAGAGAGAGAGAAGGAAGCAGGCCCCCCGCTGAGCAGGGAGCCCGATTCTGGACTCGATCCCAGGACCCTGAGATCATGACCTGAGCCAAAGGCAGAGGCTTTAACCCACTGAGCCACCCAGGCACCCTATAGTAGTTTTTCAAAAAGAATCTTGAATATATCGACAAGGAGCAACATAATCTAAGGACTGGTCAAGATTTGAAAAAATACAATAAAACTTCCAGATGTAAAAACTAAAATGATAGAGAAAGTCTCCTATATGTCTAAGTGAAGTCTCATAGGGAAATAATAGAGGATGTAAGAAAGAGACCCTCAGAATACTTTCCAGAATTATTAGAAAATGACACACTTCAGATTCACTGAGCTCATCAAATCCCAAATTGGATTACATAAAAACATATCCATCCCCACAAACAAAAAAACCCCAAATAACATAATTATATGTTGTTACATATATATATGTGTATATGTGTGTGTGTGTGTGTGTGTGTGTGTGTGTATGCCTAAACATGACATAATGAAATTGCTGCACATCAAAAACAGAGAGAGGTGCGCCTGGGTGGCTCAGTAGGTTAAGCCGCTGCCTTCGGCTCAGGTCATGATACCAGGGTCCTGGGATGGAGCCCAACATCAGGCTCCAGCTGAGCTGGGAGCCTGCTTCTCCCTCTTCCTCTGCTTGGTGCTCTATCTACTTGTGCTTTCTCTGTATCTCTGTCAAAATAAATAAATAAAATCTTAAAAAAAAAACAGAGAAAAACAACAACAAAACAAAGAGAAGATCTGAAAAACAGGAAAAGACAGGTAGGACTACTCTTCCTAAGAGCAACAATGGACTGCCCTTTATTGAAATAGAGTCTCCAAGTCTCTTCCCTTATAATAACTAGAGTGATCCCTCTACAACATCAGACCATGTTATTCCCCTGCTTAAAACCCTCAATGACTCCCTTGTTCACCTGCAAAAATATTCACTCTTTTTTGTGACTTCATTATGTTCAGATCTTTTAGCCTCCTGGAATGTTTTCTAATGTAAAATTTTTCCCTTTGAAAGGTTAGCTGCCATCTCAACCTGGTTTCCTCAATAAGCTAAGCTTCTATTTCTCTGAAATACCACTAAATTGTTATGAGAGATGAATTCAGTTTTAGGTTTTGTTGCATTTGTGCCTATGAGACACACTGGTGAAAATACCAGTATGATCTTATTTTGTTTTTGATTTTTCAGGTTTTTATTTTAATTCCGGTTAGTTAACATACAGTATTATATTAGTTTCAGATGTGCAGTGTAGTGACTTGACCCCAGTATAATTTTAGATAAAGAACTCAGAATTTGTCCTGTGGGAGAGAGCTGGGTTGGATTAGGTAAGGGGATCAGCCAAGATGTAAGGATCTGAGATCATGTGGAGAGGGTGCGGAGTGAGACGAGGAGGAGGAGGGACCCCAGAGAACTTCCCATCTCACCCTTAGATGAGCTGGGAATACACATGGATGGTATTCCTGTGGGTGTCTCCTTCCCTAGATAGAGCCTTCCAATGGGCAAGGACCGTGCTTTTCCCTTTCAGCGTCCTCTCCCGCAATGAGCACAATGTCTCACATGATCGGTATACTTTATAAATGTTTCCAGAATAAATAACAACCTCATGGGAAGCAGAAAAGATGAGAGGTTATTGAGGAGGAAAGATTAGAGGTTACTGAGGAAGGAAGGACGAATAATACTACTCTGTGACTTCCCAGAAGACTTCTCCTTGAGTTCACTTGAATTCCATTCAGCAGTTAGGCTCTGAGCACCTGGCACTGGGCCAGGAGAGCGGTAACATACATGGATCCCACGCCAAGCATCAAATACTTCTGTTACGTACTGGGAGCTATGAAGAAAGTGATCAGGGTGACAGAGAGTAATGGGGAGTGAGGAGGTTGAAAGCTATGGAGGAGTTGAGCATGGGTTGAGAACAGGCTGGTTTCAGGCTCCTGTGAAAGGCTCTACCACAGAGGGGTGCTTGAATTGAAAGGCAGCCAGCGTGGTTAGGACCTGGCGAACAAGGAAGGCACACCGGGACAGGCGCAAGTGGCCTCAGGAAGGAGTTAGGAGTTTATTCAAAGTGTAATGAAAAGCCACAGGTTTCAAGAAGTAGTGACGGGGGTGCCTGGCTGGCTCAGTCGGTAGAGCATGTGACTTGATCTCAAGGTTCTTTTTTAAAAAATATTTTATTTATTTATTTATGTATTTATGTATTTATATATTTGACAGAGAGGGACAGCAAGAGAAGGAACCCAAGCAGGGGGAGTGGGAGAGGGAGAAACAGGGGGCTCAATCCAGGACCCCAGGATCATGACCCGAGCCGAAGGCAGGCGCTCCAACTGAGCCACCCAGGCGCCCCTGATCAAGGTTCTAAGTTCTAGCTCTGCATTGGGTGTAGAGATCACTTAAAAATAAAATCTTAAAGTAGTAGTGACAGGATCTGATATACGTTTTAAGATTAACGTTATAAAGATCAATACCATTTTTACCATCCAATGCTATACTGTGCCTAAGGTGCAAGTATGACACCTGCCACTCATTAAAAACACAGAAACCCCAAAGAACCAAAAGCACCTGGGTGGCTCAGTCAGTTAAGCATCTGCCTTCGGCTCAGGTCATGAGCCTGGGGTCCTGGGATCAAGCTCCACGTCGGGCTCCCTGCTCAGCAGAGGGTCTGCTTCTCCCTCTCCCCTTGCCACTCCCCCTGCTTCTGCATGCGCTCTCTCTCTCTCTCAAATAAATAAATAAAATCTTAAAAAAAAAAATCCCGAAACTGAGCCCTAGAGTAGATGTTTCTCTTAGGTCACAGAGGTAAGAAGTGATGGAACCAGTGTCTGACTTCTGCCTTAGGCTACCCCTCCGCAGTGGGGTTTTTTTGCTCAGACCAAGGGCGGGGGCAGGGAGCCAGAGCCCAGAACTCGGTGCAGCTAGAGGAGGGGCTCTGGCTCTCCTGGGATTTGGTCTCACCCCTGTTCCCCATTAGAATCCCTTGGGAGGTTTTTAAAAATCCATTCACCCAGGCCACACCCCAGACCAATTTAGTCAGCCACTCTGGAGGTGGAGCACTGGCCTATTTTATTTTTCCCTTTTTCTCGATGTGTAATACATGTACAGAAAAGTGCACAACTTTTAAGCTTCCAACTCAATTTATTTTTTTAAGATTTTATTTATTTGACACACAGAGAGAGAGAGAGATCACAAGTAGGCAGAGAGGCAGGTAGAGAGAGAGGAGGAAGCAGGCTCCCTGCTGAGCAGAGAGCCCAATGCGGGCCTCGATCCCAGGACCCTGAGATCATGACCTGAGCCAAAGGCAGAGGCTTTAACCCACTGAGCCACCCAGGCACCTGAACTCAATGTATTTTTATGTGTGTATGTGTATGTAAGTCTATATTAACGACCATCTGGATCAAAAGGAACAGGAGATGGAGTATGACCAAACCCCAGAAATCTCCAGTCAATGCCCCATGCCCACTCCCCTGTCCACACTATCCTGACTGATGGCACCACAAGTGTATCTGCCTGTGTCTGGCTCCGCCCCCATCATTAATCAGGTCTGTGAGAATCCACGTCATTGGGGCAGCAGTTTGTTGCTTTTTGTTGCCAACTGATGTTCCATTTTATAGACATATCACAGTTTATCTGTTTGCCAGTTGATGGACATCTAAATTGTTTCCAGTGTTTGGCCACTATAAATAAAACTGCTGAGAACGTTCCTACACACGTCTTCTGGTGGACATGTGTGTCGGGCAGCAGCAATTTCTAAAGCAGCCGACTTTGAGAACCACCAACTTTGAGGAATTTATAAACTTCTGAGTGCCCTTCCAGAAAATGGAAGTCAGGGTCTGGGTTCCTGGGGCACCAGGGAGCTCCAGGTAGGAAAGGAGTAAACTGTGGCTTGTAAAGATTTTCTGGTTGCAGTTCCTTCAGTTTTGAGGTTCCGGAGCCTTTCGTAGGAATTTGTAGAAAAGCGCCAAGAATGGAGGGAGACTTGGGGAGCAGTGCCCCCTATGGCCAGCCTGGTGGCCTCTATTTCTGAGTCTCCGGGGAAAGTGAGGCACTGGCTGAAACTGCAGGGAATCACACATCCCCAGCAGACGCCTTGGGCCTCACCGGTTCTCCACATCTCCCTTCACGGCATCTAGAATAGCTTTCTAATCCTGTAGCCTGGTACTTCCTCCCACTCCTGAAGAAACCTCCTCAAAAGAGCCATCTGTGCTGCGAATTTTCATTTATAGATCGCACAGCATATGTGAGTTTGTGATATGTAGGTAGATGGCTGCTGATACCTTCCTGGACGGACACACACACACACACACACACACACACACACGCATGTGTACTTGCATGCATGAGCGAGTCACCCACATCAGGCACCAGGGGGTAGACGGTGGGCTTTCTCCTAGCCTCGGTATCCTCTAAATGGAGCCTGGCCATCCCCTCCGCATGGGCAAACTGCACTAGGGACAACCTCTCCTTCAGTGACTGTCACCACTTTGCCTGTCATTGTTTGGGGCAGCTCCTCTGACCTGCTTGGAGTGGCCATGATCGTTTCCCCGAATTATTTGAGAATGGTCAGTGTTGAGGCAAAAACGGCAGTCAGAGTTCAAGAGATGCCACGTTTTCATAGTCTGTCGGATCTGTTGCCTTGCAGTCCCGCTCTTGCTGTTGCTGCTCTAGAGATGAGCCACGTTGCTGTCAAGGTTGGGTTCGTCTCTTGTCACCTGCAAACCTCTGAACATTTCTCACACTCCCTTGTTTTCTTTTGAACTGCCTAATTACATTTTTGAATACCTGTTTGCAGCTGGAAGAACTGACGCTTGGGAAGTTTGGGAACATCAGGTCCATGAGGGCAGGGATTTCTTGCCAGCAGTGTGCACAATGGCTGAGCTGGTATAGCAGCAGCCTGGGACAGTGCCTGGCACACAGGAAGGGTTCAGTAAAGATTTCTTAATAAAGGAAGCTTGTGTTGCATTTTGGTTTTGAAACTCCTAGTTCAGGGTGCCTGGGTGGCTCAGTTGGTTAAGCATCTGCGTTCAGCTTGGGTCAAGGTCCCAGGGTCCTGGGATGGAGTCCCACATGGGGCTCCTTGCTCAGCAGGGAGTCTGCTTCTCCCTCTCCCACTACCCCTGTTTGTGCTTTCTCTCTCTGTGTCAAATAAATAAATAAAACCTGAAAAAGAAAAAACAAAACAGAAGAGAAACTCCTAGTTCACTATCCTCTCCCTCCTGAGCTTCCTTCCTCAGCACAGTCCACCAGATCAAGCAAGGTAGCCATGCTCCTCTCTGGAGTTTCCTCTCCCGGCCCCCATTGGAAACTCTCTCCACATTTGCAGTTCAGAGCACAGACTCCTACTCAGCCTGCTGCAAATCTCAGCTCTGCCACTGTCTCTGTGGCATCCTGGGCCAATCTCTTAGACTCTCTGTGCCTCAGTTGACTTGTCTCTCTCCTGGATATAATAATAGTCCCAACCTTGTGGAGTTGTGGGAAGGATTATGAGAGTTCACACAAGTGACGCATTTGGAGCAGTGTCTTGCACATGGCAAGCACTTAAGCAATGTGATTATCATCTTAAAATTTTTTTAATATAATTTTTACTATTTCATTATAGGAAACCACAGAAAATGAAGGTATAGGGGCGCCTCGGTGGCTCAGTAAGTTAAGTGTCTGCCTTCGATGCAGGTCATGATCCGAGGGACCTGGATCAAGCGCCATATGGGGCTCACTGCTCGGCAGGGAGCCTACTTCTCCCTCTCCCTCTCCCTCTGCCCCTCCCCCTACTTGTGCTCTCTCCCTCTCTCAAATAAATAAATGAAATCTTAAAAAAAAAGAAAATAAAGGTATAGCTTTGTGAATTTTTTTTAGCCTCATGAATTTTTATAAGGCAAATGCCTTTGTAACTACCATCTGCGTCAAGAACTAGAACTTTGCTATGCCCCCCCATCTGGAAGCCCCTCCTTCCTCCATCCCAGGTACAACCCTTGGCTCCCTCCCACATTGCCCACCAGCCTGGCTCATAGTATTCACTGCCATGGAGGGTTATCCCCTACGTGTGCATCTCTAGACACTGGAATTCAGTCTTGCCCAGTTTAAAAATTAACTTTATGGAGGTATAATTTATATCCAAGAATGTTCACCAATTTTAAGTGTGTAGTTTGATGAGCTTTGACAAATATATGCAGTCATGTAAATACAAATCATGACACAAGGACATTTGCATCACCCAAAACTTCCCTTGTGTCCCTCTGGGCCTCACAGGGTCCAGGCAAGTACTTCTCTGCTTCGTCACTACAGATTAAATTTCCCTTTTCTAAAATGTTGTATACATGAAGTCATATGCTATATTCTACAAATATTGGATGCCCTCATGCATTCCACTTTTTTTTTTAAAGATTTTTATTTATTTATTTATTTCTCAGAGAGAGAGAGAGATTATAAGTAGGCAGAGAGGCAGGCAGAGAGAGAGGAGGAAGCAGGCTCCCTGCTGAGCAGAGCCCGATTCGGGGCTTGATCCCAGGACCCTGAGGTCATGACCTGAGCCAAAGGCAGAGGCTTTAACCCACTGAGCCACCCAGGTGCGCCATGCATTCCACTTTTGATGGACATCTGGGTTGTTAGCAGTGTTTGGCTATCATGAATAAAGCTGCTGTGAACATTAGTATACAGGTTTTTGTATGGACATATGTCTCCATTCTCGTGGGTAAATCCCCCAGGAGTGGGATTGCTAGGTTGCATAAGAGGTGTGTGTTAAAATTTACATCAGGGGTGCCTCGGTGGCTCAGTCAGTTAAGCGTCCACCTTTGGCTCAGGTCATGATCCCAGAATCCTGGGATTGAGCTCCGCATTGGGCTCCCTGCTCGGTGGGGAGAATGCTTCTCTCTCTCCCTCTGACACTCCACCTGCTTGTGCTCTCTCTCTGTCAAATAAAAACATAAAATCTTAAAAAAAAAATTTTTTTTGCCCCTGATGCGACTGGGTGCCTCAGTCAGTTAAATGTCCAACTCTTGGTTTCAGCTCAGGTCATAAACTCGTGGTCATGGGATCGAGACCCACATTAAACTCCTCGCTCAGTGCTGTCTGCTTCAGATTCTTTCTCCCTCTCCCTCTGCCCCTACCCGCTCATATGCACTCTCTCTCTCCTTTTAAAGAAATAAACAAAATCTTTAAAAAAATAAAATAAATAAATAAAATCTTTTGCCCAATACGATATTTTTAAATTGCGGTAAAATATGCATCCATAAAACTTACCACCATAACCAGTTTTAAGTGTATGGTCAGTCTTTTGCCTGTTTCTAAACCTGGATCATTTTTCCTCTTATTACTGAATTGTAGGAGTTACTTATATAATCTGCATGCCAGTCCTTTTTTGGATATAGGTGTTCCGAATATTTTCTCCTACTCTGTGGCTTGTCTTTTCATTTTCTTTTTTTCTTTTTTTTTTTTTTAAAGATTTTATTTATTTATTTGACACAGAGAGAGAGATTACAAGTCGGCAGAGAGGCAGGCAGAGAGGAGAGAGGAGGAAGCAGGCTCCCTGCTGAACAGAGAGCCCGATGCGGGCCTCGATCCCAGGACCCTGGGATCATGACCTGAGCCGAAGGCAGCGGCTTTAACCCACTGAACCACCCAGGCGCCCGTCTTTTCATTTTCTTAACAGGGTCTTTTGAAGACCAGAAGTTTTAAAGTAATGAATTAATTATTAATAGTCTAATTTATTAATGTTTTAACAACCATGCTTTTGTGTTCTAAGAAATCTTTGTCTACCTGAAGGGCACAAGGATATGTTTCCCTTTAGAAGTTTTGTCGTTTTAACTTTTACGCTTACATCTATGATCCATTTCAAATTAAAATTTGTGTGTGGTATGAGGATTGAGATTCTTTTTGTTTCCAATGGACATCTAGTTCTTCCAGTTTATTTGTTGAAAAGACAATTCTTTCCACATTGAACAACTTTGGCACCTTTATTGAAAATCAATAGACCATAAATTTGTGGATCTGCTTCCGGACTCTTTTCTCTTTCTGTAGGTCTGTCCTGACACCAGTCCCGCACTTCCTCGGGCTGTTGCTTTGCAGAAAGCCTTGAAATCAGGTGGTTTTTTAACTTTATCCTTTTTCTTTTTTTAAAGATTTAATTTATCTATTTGACAGAGAGAGACACAGCGAGAGAGCAAACACAAGCAGGGGGAGTGGGGGAGGGAGAAGCAGGCTTTCTGCCGTGCAGGGAGCCTGATGCTGGGCTCTATTCCAGGACTCCGGGATTGTGACCCCAGCCAAAGGCAGACGCCTAACGACTGAGCCACCCAGGCGCCCCTTAACTTAGTTCTTTAAAAAAAAAAATTTTTTTTTTCTGTTTTGCTCATTAAAAAAAATTTTTTTTGAGGGATGCCTGGGTGGCTCAGGTCATGATCCCAGGGTCCTGGGACTGAGTCCCGCATCGGGCTCCTTGCTAAGCAGGGTGTCTGCTTCTCCCTCTGCCTGCTGCTCCCGTTGCTTGTGCTCTCTCTCTCTGACAAAAAAATAAATAAAATATTTTAAAAAAATTTTGGATAGGCATCACAAAGACAGGAAAGAATTAAAAAAAAATATTTTATTTATTTGTCAGAGAGAGCCCATGCACAAGCAAAGTGAGTCGCAGGCAAAGGGAGAGTGAGAAGGAGGCTTCCCGCTGAGCAGGGAGCCCAGTGCAGGACTGGACCCCAGGACCCCAGGATCATGAGCTGCGCCAAAGGCAGACGCTTAACGACTGAGCCAACCAGGCATCCCAAAACAAGAAAAGACTTACAGGTTGAAGGAGATTAAGGAGAAATAACAACTAAATGCAATGTGGGATTCCAGATCAGATTCTGGAAACAAAAAGGGACCTTAGTAAAAAATTCATGAAATTAAAGTCAGATCTGTGGCTTAATTAGTGTTGTACCCATGTTACCTTCTTACTCTTGGTGATACAGGTAAGTAACACTAAGAGAAGCAAGGTGGAGGATGATGATGGAGCAGAAGGCTAGCTGAAGACAGAGCATAAGGAGAAAGCCTACAACCTCCGCCCACCCCCCACTCCCGTAGGACATCCATGACAGTCTTCCAGGAATCTCCCAACCATCTTAATACCTTGCTAGAGGGGAAAACAGCCCAACTTGACAATGGCAAGGCCTCTGGTATCTTGTAGGTATCTTGTAGGTCGGTCCTCTTTAGCGTATGAAAATTTTTTTGATTATTTATTTATTTATTTATTTATTTTTATATATTGTGTTCGGTTAGCCACTGTATAATACATTAGTTTTTGATATAGTGTTCAATGATTCAATGTTCAATGATGTAATGTTCAATGATATAATCAGCTGCTCCTCAAGACCCCGGGCAGCAGCTCTTTCTGCCCACGGGTCCTGTCCCTGTGCTTTAATAAACCACCATTTTACACCAAAGACGTCTCAGGAATTCTTTCTTGGTCGTCAGCTCCGGACACCACCCCACCGAACCTCACCTATATTCCAAAACCCCATCAGCGGATATAAGACAACTCTTGGTACTATTCTTGCAACTTTCCTCTAGGTCTCAAATTAGGTCAGAATAAAAAGATTTTTATTTTTATTTTGTTTAAGAGATTTTATTTATTTATTTGAGATGTACGAAGGGGGGAAGGGCAGGGAGGAGGCAGGGGGAGAGGGTGGGCGCCCCCCCCCAGGAGAAGCAGACTCCCTGCTGAGCAGGGAGCCCCATGTGGGGATCCATCCCAGGACCCTGGGATCATGACTTGAGCTGAAGGCAGACTGAGCCACCCAGTTGCCCTTAAAAAAAGGTTTTTTGTAAGGTACAAACACTGATTGTAATAGCTGTACCAGTCTGGGGGGAGGGGAGGGGCAGGGGCTACAGGAGAACTCTACTTTCTGCTCAGTTCTGCTATAAATCAAAAACTGCCCTGGGGCGCCTGACTGGCTCAGTCAGTGGAGTGTGTGACTATTGATCTTGGTGTGTAAGTTCGAGCCCCATGTTGGGTGCAGAGATTATTCAAAAATAAAATCTTTAAAAAAAACTGCTCTAAAAAACAAGGTCTATTAAAAAAGAAAAAAAGAAAAAGGTGTAAATAAAAAACAATGAGATTGGAAAAAAACTCGATATGACTTTTTTTGGGACAGCAGACATTTTTTCCCTTTTTTTGTTGTTGTTATGGTAAAATACATGTAACATAAAATTTACCGTCCTCACCATTTAAGTGGACAGTTCAATGGCATTAAGTACATTCAGACTGTTGTGCAACCATGTCCACCATCCATCTCCAGAACTCTTCTCACCTTGCAGAAGTGAAACTCTATACTCATTAACAATAACTCTCCATTCCCTCTCCATCCAGCCCCTGACAACCACCACTTACTTTCTGTCTCTATGTTTTGACTACTCTAAGTGTCTAATATAAGTGGAATCATACTGTATTTGTCTTCCTGTGGCTGGTTTATTTCACTTAACATAATGTCCTCCATCTTTATATGCTGTAGCACACACGCAATAGGCACAAATAAAAAGAATGAGAAAGAAAAAAAATTTGATATGTCTTTAAACTCTTTTATTTATTTTATTATTATTTTTTGTTTTTTAACGATTTTATTTATTTATTTGAGAGAGAGAAAGTGAGAGAGAGCATGAGCAGGGGGGAAAGGGAGAACCAGGCTCCTTGCAGAGCAGGAAGCCCAATTCAGGGCTTGATCCCATGACCCCGAGATCATGGCCTAAGCCGAAGGCAGACGCTTAACCGACTGAGACACCCAGGTGCCCCTAAACTCTTTTAATCTATAGGTTTGCTCTCTGTATCAGTTTTTCTATGCCATGTGACAAGTTGTCACAAATTTAGTGGGTTAAAACAACACACATTTAAAAAAATTATTATTATCATTTAAAAATGTTTTTTTGGGCGCCTGGGTAGCTAGGTCAGTTAAGTGTCTGACACTTGATTTCAACTCAGGTCATGATCTCAGGGTTGTGGGATCCAGCCCCAGGTGAGGCTCCATGCTCAGCAGGGAATCCACTTGAGAGTCTCCCTCTGTCCCTTTGCCCCTCCCCCTGCCCCACTTACTCATGCACTCTCCCAAATAAATAAATAAATCTTAAAAAAATGTTTTAAATTCAAGTATAATTAACACACAGTGTTATGTTACTTGGTGTATAATATAATGATTCAACAATTCTGTACATGTCTCAGTGCTCATCAAAATAAGTGTACTTTTTTTCTCATCAGAACAAGTGCACTTCTTCATCCCGAAGCCCTATTTTACCCATCCCGCCCACTGACTCTGGTAACCACCAGTTTGTTTTCTTTTTTTAAAAGATTTTATTTATTTATTTGAGAGACAGACTGAGAGAGAGAGAGAGAGAGAGAGCACAAGCAGGCAGAGGGAGAGAGACAAGTAGACTCCCCACTGAGCAGGGAACCTGATGCAGGGCTCTATCCCAGGACCCTGGGATGGTGACCCAAGCTGAAGGCAGACACTTAACTGAGTGAGCCACCCAGGCATCCCAAGAGTCTGTTTCTTGGTTTGTCTCTCTTTTCCTTCCTTTGCTCATTTGTTTTGTTTCTTAAATTCCACGTTTAAGTCAAATCATATGGTATTTGTCTTTCTCTGATGGATTTATTTCACTTAGCGTTATACCCTTTAGGTCTATTCATGTTGTCGCCAATGGCAGGATTTCACTACTTTTTTATGGCTGAGTAATATTCCATTGCATATAGATACCACATCTTCTTTATCCATTCATCTGTGGATGGATACTTGGGTTGACTCCACATCTTGGCTATTGTAAACAATGCTGCAATCAACATAGAGGTTCATGTATCTTTTCAAATTAGCGTTTTCATTTTTCTTTGGGTAAATACCCAATAGTTTGATTACTGGATCACATATTTCTATTTCTCTTTTCCGTACTGTCTTCCAGCGGCTGCACCAATTTGTGTTCCCACCAACAGAGCAAGGGGGTTCCTTTTCCTCCACATCCTTGCCAACACTTGTTATTTCTTGTGTTTTTGATTTCAGCCATCCTGACAGATGTGAGGTGATATCTCATTTTGATGTTAATTTAAACACACGTTTATGGTCTCACAGCTTCTGCAGGTCAAGAGACTGGGCATGACTGCATCAGGTCTTCTGCTCAGGGTCTCATAGGCTGCAATTAGTGTGTTGGCCAGGCTGCATTCTTGTCTGTTGTTGGACTAGGGAAGAATCCATGTTTAAGTTCATTTAGGCTGTTGGCAGAACTCATTGGTTTCTAGTTGCGTAACTGAGAGCCCCAGCTGTTTGCTGGCTGTTGAATGAGGCTGCCTTTAAGTTCTAGAAAGTGCCCGAAATTTCTTGCCATGTGACCCTCTCCATAGGCTGTTCATGGCACGGCTGTTTTCTTATTCAAAACAAATAAGAGATTCTCTCACTCCTGTTAAGATGGAGTCTTATATAATAAAACATAGTTGTGGTAGTGACATGCCATTACCTTTGCTACACACTCTTGGCTAGGAGCAAGTCACGGATCTTACTTGCACTCAAGAGGAAGGGATCATACAAGGACATGACTCCTTGGGGGTCACTTAGGGTATGTTGGCCACACCCCCCACCCACTTTTTTTCTTGACAGTTATTTTATTGAAGTACTGGCCTGTTAATGTAGAGTTTCCCAGTCTAGATTTTCTTTCTTTCTTTCTTTCTTTCTTAAGATTTTATTTATGTATTTGAGAAGGAGCATGCATGATTAAGGGAAGGGGCAGAGAGAGAAGGAGAGGGAGACAGTCTCTAACAGACTCTGTGCTGAGTGTGGAGCCCGATGCTGGACTCGATCTCATGACTCTGAGATCACGACCTGAGCTGAAATCAAGAGTCAGATGCTCAGCTGACTGGGCCATCCGGGGGCTCCTTCGATCTAGATTTTCTGATTGCATGCACGTTCAACATGTTCCTCTGTCTTCTGTGTTTCTGGCAAACTGGTCGCTGGACTCAGAGGATCGATCAGACTCAGGCTGGATCCCTTTGGCAGAATTTAGGTGGCAGTGTGATATTCCCTCAGGAAGCACGTGACATCTGGCTGTCTCTCTTTGTGATGGTAGCTGCTCTTGATGCTCAATGCCTACGTCAGTTAATTCACAGGGTGTAGTGAAACGAAGATGTTCTATTTCTACTATTTAATGTGTTGGTTGCAATACTTTTATAAATAGACACTTCTCCTCATCTATTACTTGTTTACCCAGGGGTATAGTTCACACAAGGAAGGCAGGATAAATGCTTCAGTCATTTCTTTTATTTACCAATTTCCAAGACAATAAATTGGTTCCCTATCAAGGTGGCCAATTATTTTGGGGGGGGTCACTCCGTTTTTATTCCCAGAGCCATGGCCACTCAGGGTTGCTTCCCAACCCTGTAAAGGGCAAAAACCCAACCCCTCTTTGGTATAAACTTTCAGAAGTGGTGCAGCACATTTTTGGAGTTTTCCAGACTGGCTGGTGATGTGCAAGGTCAGGTTGTTCCAAGAACCGAGGCACGGCTGATTATTTTTTTAATAGCATTGTGAACCCATGGTTTTAAGCATATTTGATATTTGACTGATTTGAATCCATTGCATTTCTTATCCTTCTTGAAGCTCACAGGGTCCAGTGAGAGCCTCTCCAAACTGGCTCCTGAGTCTTTTTGACATGATCCTCTTAATCTTCGAGAGCTTCCTGCTAGCTGGCCCATGGAGGCTCACTGTGGAACTTGCACCCAGGACTCTCCTGCTCCAGACTTGAAACCAGGCATTTCTCCAGGAAGCCTGATTTCTGTTCTTGGGAAATGATATTTCAAGACCACCATCTGGGCTCATAGCTGTTGGGTTGATCACTGTGTCTAGCCTTTTTGGTGAGCAGACTAGGAAATCTATATAATTCCTTGTGAGCTCCTTTGATGGGGGAAGAAACGGGGTGTCGTTGCTGAGAGGCAAATGAATTCATAACTGACACATGCACTTTTTTCCTGGCCCTTCTCTTTCCTTCGTTTCTGTTGTCCCTACCCCATGGCTCAATTTTATTCCACGACCAGCAGCTTCTCCCCAGTGTGGGGTCCCGTCCTGCAGGGCAGGGACCCTTGGATGGTCTCCCAGGAGCTTATTTATTTATTTATTTATTTTTAAAGATTTTATTTATTTATTTGACAGAGAGAGACACAGCGAGAGAGGGAACACAAGCAGGGGGAGTGGGAGAGGGAGAAGCAGGCTCCCTGCTGAGCAGAGAGCCCGAGGCGGGGCTTGATCCTAGGACCCTGGGATCATGACCTGAGCCAAAGGCAGCCACTTAACCGCACTGATCCACCCAGGCGCCCCCCCTCCAGGATTTTATAGGAGTTACACCCTTCCGGCCCCTTCAAGCACCTTCCGTTTGGTCCCACTCTAGCGTCAGCTGCTCTTCTCAAATTGGATGCTGTGCTTTCCACGAATATCTGTTGCTTATTTTGGGGTTCTCCTGTTTTCAGGTCACCAGATGCTGCCCCCATTGCTCATGCTGCTTCTTCCCCCACAGATGCAAGTCTTGTAGCCGTCTGCGATTTGTCCTCATCCCCTCTATGGAGACAGCTTGTCACCAGTTGTGTTGTGAATTCTGTGGCTTTTGGCGACAGCTAGGGTCACTCACTCAGCTAGTGGCTGGGCTAGGCTGGACGGTCCCGAACGTCTCACTCAGCATTCCCCCACATGGCCTTTCTTTCCACACGGCGACTCTGCCTTCCGACACGAAAGCTTCATTAAAACACGGCGGCAGCTTCCCAGAGAGCAGAAGGCAGAAGCTGAGGTCGCCTGAAGGTCACCCCCACCGTGTTGTGTTGGTTGAGTCACAAGTCCCGCCCAGATTCAAGGAGAGGGGAACAGACTCCACCTCCTGAGGGGAGGAGCCGCGGGGTGCAGGCTGAAGGAGATGGGCGGGGCCACATTCCAAGATCCCAGTTCCAGCTTGTCTGACCCAGAGCCCAGGCATGTACCACCCCCGGCCATTAGGATATTCACCTGGAGCCAGCAGAAGCCTGTGCCAGTCACTGTCACTGAGGGGTTAAGCAAGGAGGGAGGGATGGGGGCTCCTGGCCTCCAGTTCCACAAGGAACCCTGGTGTTCCAACACTACCATTCTCCACCCAGATTGGAGTTTCCACCTGGGGCTCTGGGGAGCATCAGGATGGCTGGGCCCTCCTCTCGGGGGCCAGCACTGTGAAAAGGGAAGGAATTAGCTCTCATCTGTCCTCCCCGCCCCTGGCACTCATTGGCCCTCTGAGGGCTGGCAGGACATATGGCCCCGCCGGTGGTAAGTCAAGCCGGGAGCCCCGCCAGGGAGGGCCAGATGGAGCTGGAGGAAGGCACAAATCAGCCGGCGGGGACGGCACCATAAATAACATTCCTGGGCGTAGGGGGTTCTCTGCGGGCCCATCCCACCGGCCTGGGAGGACCCTGGAGGTGCCCCTCCCTCGCTTCTGGCCTGAACCGGCATACAGAGCAGCCTGCAGTAATTCCCTGCAGCCTGCAGGGTGAGGACAGATGAAGGGGAAGGCAGATGACGTGACATGTCAGGGCCACTTCAGAAGTCATCATTTTGTCCCTGCCATGCTGCTCCCCCATGCCTGGGAGTGAGCCTCCTGGCCGAGTGTGGAGACAAGTCACCGCCCGGAGCCCCGGCATCGTGATGGAAGAAAGGGCAGGGCATTTTCCTCTCTGATGCCTCAGCTTTTGTTCCAGGGCCGGCTGGGAGTGCCAGCAAGGCTGATACCATATGGCACTTCTCCGTCCTCAGCAATAGAAGTGGGTTTTTGCAAATTGGAGAGCAGGCCCTGAGCCATGTTCCAACCGCCTTCTGTGCCTGGCTTTTCCCTTCAAGGTGAAGATTTGACTTTCTGCCTCCAGTCAAATTGCACAGACTGAGCCTTTCATCCTGAAGAATCAGAAGCAGGGAGTTCTACCTGCCAGAACTCCCAAAATATCTTCGTTGTTGGGCTCATGGTGAGCTACGGTGTCAGGAGGACCCGAGGGGGCAAAGACGCGCCAGACGGAGCGTGGAGCCCCCACTAGCTGTGGAGAGTCTGAGCCACCCCTGCTCCTGTCCCGTCCTGGTGCTTTTGCCCCCTGGATTTGGTGTCATTGGGTTTTTTGGAACCATGAAACATCTTTGTGCTCTGATTCTCAATGTAAAGCCCTGGTCCCCTATGGGAGTCACCTGGGAAGCTTTAGAAAATGTCAGGTTCCAAATCAAAACACAATGAAATATCTCTTCACATGCATTAATGTGGCTACTTTCAAAAAACCCAGAAAACAACAAGGGTTGGCACAGACTCAGAGAAATTGGAACCCTGTGTGCTTGGCGGGAATGGAAAACGGAGTACGGAGGTTCCTCAGAAAATGAAAAGTAGAATTACTGTATGGTTCAGCAATCCCGTTTCTGGGTATGTAACCAAAAGAAGTGAAAGCAGAGTCTCCAAGAGACATTTGCACACGCCGTGTTCATGGTAGCCATCACTCACAGTAGCCAAGGGGCAGAAGTAACCCAAATGTCCAAGGTTTGGTGAAGAGATGGAGAAAATGTGACATATACACACAAGGGGATATTACGTGGCCTGAAAAAAGAAGGAAATCCTGTCCCATGCTACAGTGTGGATGAAACTCAAGGACATTACGCCAAGCAAAGTAAGCCAGTCACAAAAGGACAAATACTTAATGATTGCACCGATAATGAAGTGCCTGAGGTAGTCAAAATTATAGAAAGAGAAAATGGGTGGTTGCCAAGGGCTGGGGGAAGGAGAAGGGGAAATTAGTGTTTAATGGATCTAGAGTTTTGCAAGATGAGAAAGTTCTAGACATCTATGGCACAGTAATTTAAACATCCTCGGGGTGCCTGGGCCTTAGTCGGTTAAGCCTCTGACTCTTAATTTCAGCTCGGGTCAGAGTCTCAGGGTTGTGAGACTGAGCCCCCAGTTGGGCTTTGTGCTGGGCAGGGAGTCTGCTTGAGATTCTCTCTCCTTCTCCCTGTGCCTCCCCATGGTCTCTCTCTCTCTCCCTCTCTCTAAAAATAAATAAATAAATCTTTAAGAAATATATACTTAACACTAGTGAACTGTACACTTAAAAATAGTTAAGATGGAATTTTTTTTTTAAAGATTTTATCTTTAAGTAATCTCGACACCCAACGTGGGGCTTGAACTTACAACCCTGAGATCAGGAGTCACGTCCCACACTGACTGAACCAGCCAGGTGTCCCAATTAAGAGGGAGAATTTAATGTTATATGTTTTTTTTTTAAAGATTTATTCATTTATTTGAGAGAGAGAGAGTGCATGAGTGTGAGTGGGGGGGAGGGGCAGGGGAGAGGGTCAGAGAGAGTCTTCCAGCAGACTCCCTCACGAGCACAGAGCCTGTCTTGGGTCCCGATCCCATGACCCTGAGATCAGGATCTGATCCGAAATCAAGAGTTGGAGGCTCAACTGACTGAACCACCTTGGCTCTCCTATGTGATTTTTTTTTTAAAGATTTTATTTATTTGCCTGAAAGAGAGACAGCGGGAGAGGGAACACAAGCAGGGGGAGTGGGAGAGGGAGAAGCAGGCTTCCCGCCGAGCAGGCAGCCTGTTTCCAGGGCTCAATCCCAGGACCCTGGGACCATGACCTGAGCTGAAGGCAGATGCTTAATGACTGAGCCATGCAAGCGCCCCCAGTCCTCAGGTAATTCTTTTTTTTTTCTTTTCTAATTTTATTTATTTATTTGTCAGAGAGAGAGAGAGAGAGAGAGGCAGACAGGGAGAAACGGGCTCCCTGCTGAGCAAGGAGCCTGATGCGGAACTTGATCCCAGGATCCTGGGATGTTGACCTGAGCAGAAGGCAGCCACTTAACTGACTAAGCCACCCAGGCATCCCTCCTCAGGTAATTCTTAAGCCCACTAACATCTCTTGTCTTGGATATCATGATTAAGAAAACAGATGCTGAAACCAAACTGCCTGGCCTCTAAAGGGACCCTAGAAAAACCACTTGTGTTCTCGGTGCCTTAGTTTTCTCATCTGTATGATGGGAATGATAATGGCACCTACTCACAGATAGGAGTGCTGTAAGGATTAAATTAGTTCACAACCACGAAGCATTTGATCCGTGGACCTATGATCACTAGGCACCTCACTGGCCACACGTGCTGTCCTGTGTCTCAGTCCGTGAGGCTTGGCCAGGAGACCAGATCATTACACTCACGGACAGGAGAGGAACTCAGCCCTTTCTCGAACACACCTGTGTTTCCCCAGAATGCCTCCAAGGTGACCCCCATTGTTCCATTTCCCTGGCAGATAGAGTGAGGGTTTGTTTTAAGCGAGGCATGGACACATGGTTGGGGTGCTGTGGACGGGCTGGCACGGAGCAGTGGGCCCCTATTTTCGGCCCCTGGGCTTTCTGTGTCTGCCTCCCTGGCTTCCAGCGATGGGACAGCTCAAGTGCAGAAGCATATAGAGCACCACGTTCTGGGAGGGTCCCTGGTCCTTTAGGACCTCACGAGCAAATGCAAACTAATGGTTGTTTGGTGGAACATGATGAATAATGACAGAGAAAATGGGTTGCCTGTTCACTGTGTGCCTAACTTTGATATGATTATGATCCCATTTTAGAGATGATGAAACAGACACACAGAAGGTTTACCTAACTCACCCCGAGCCCCATGGCTAGTAAAGTGGAAATAACCTGGGTGGTGGATGGAGCCCAGGGTCTGAGTCCCAGCTTTGCCCTGTGAAGAGGGCCAGTGGGGTCTGTTGAAGTAGACCATGTCCAAGTCCCAGCTCTGTGACTCATGGGCTGCGTTCACTTAGTTTCTCTGAGCCTCATTTTCTCCATCTCTCAGATGGAGATAATGACCTTGATCTTGTAAGGCTGATGTAAGAGTGAGGGCCCAGCTGAGTGTATTCATTTCCTGTGACTGTTGTTCCACCAACTTAGAGGCTGAGAATTCCAAATTGAGTCCATGGGGCTAAAATTCATGACTGCAGTGCTGGTTTCTTCTGGAGACTCCAGGAAAGAATCTGTTCTTTGCCTCTTGTAGCTTCTAGAGGCTGCCTGTGTTCCTCAGGCCACCTCACTCCAACCCCTGCTTTTCTCTCTTCTGTAGTCAGAAGTCTCTCCCTCTTATAAGGACCCTCATGATTATATTGCATCCACTCAGATAATCTAGAATAATCTCTCCATCTCAGCAGCCTCAATTTAATAACTTCTAGAAAGTTCCTTTTGCCAAGTAAGGTAACACAGGTTACCTTACCTCACAGATTCTGAGGATTCAGACATAGACATCTTCTGGGGCGTGGTGGTGGCCCACCTGTTGGCCTACTGCACAGGGACCAGCAAAAAGGAGGAGTGAGGCAGGTGATCATTAATATCCTCTGGCCTCAGGTCATTGCCAACTGGCTGTGTGATCCCGGGCAAAGTGCTCCCAGCGTCCTCATCTGTGAACCGGGCATAATGACAGGGGCTATGCAATGAGGGGGCTGCATTCAGAGGTGAAAATGCCGGCCATGTCTGCTCTGTGAGTTTGCCGAATGATGAGCAGACACTGAGATCCCCTGGGGGAGCTCAGTGCAGGGAGAGGCGTGAGGAGGTCCCCCACCAGGATGGAGGAACTGGCAGGGCACAGAGGGACGATTGGCCTCCAGGGTCTGGTGGATCGGGGACTCAGTCCATGGGCCTGTGTTGTCTCTTGGGCCAGGTGCCAGCTAGGCTCTGTGGCAGGGCTTGGGGGACTCAGGGTGTTGGGCTATGTTGTAATTTGAGTAAAGGCTGCCACTTAGGGGGATGGGACAGGGAATCTGCCTGTGGAGGAGTGTTTTGCAGTCACCATGGCTGCTTTTCTTCCTTCATTGAGTTCAGGGCCTGTGGTATGCTCACAGGTGGACCCGGTCCTCCGCTCCTGCCTTGGCCTGCTGCACTGCAGGTGGGGTGAAGGGGACAGAGCGGGGTGGTGGGGACAGATGGGGCTCAGCCTGCCATGGCCTACCCAGCTTTCTCCTGTCAGGGTGAGTACAAATTCAACTGTCTGACTCAGGGAACTAGACCCAGAGAGGAGCAGGAGAACAATGAGGGCTCTCCTTTCTGGATAAAGAGCCAAACTCTCCTTCCCAGTCACGATCCAGATTTTCCCGGAGAAAAACCCTTCCCTTCAAGAGGTGGACATGCTGTGTGATTAGTGGAGTAATCTTCCCCACCCTTCGTGGTGCATCACTATGCTCTCACATTACTGGTAGTTTCTCTGACAACACTTGCAAAGTGACCACTGTTTGCTCCGTGTTGCAGGGGGGAAAGTTGAGCCCAAGGGTTCAGCCTGGGCCCAGGGTCACTGTCACACGGCCAGCAAATCACAGAGCAACAGTAATCAAGATGGTGTGCCGATGGCATAAAGACAGACATACAGGCCAATGGAACAGAATAGAGAGCCCAGAAATAAACCCTTGTGTGTATAGCCAAATGATTTTTAACAAGGGTACTAAGCCTCCTCAATGGAGGAAGGACATTCTCTTCAATAAATTGTTGGGAAAACTGGACAGTCACATGCAAACAAATGAAACTGGATCCCTACCTCACACCATGTACAAAAATTAACTCAAAGTGGATCAAAGACCTAAACATAAGAGCTAAAACTAGAAAACTCTTAGAAGAAAACATCGGGGAAACTCTTCACAACATTGGATTTGGCAAGGTTTCTTGGCTATGACCCCAAAAACACAGAGAACAAAAGAAACAGGAAAGGAAAAATAGACCAATTGGATTTCATCCAAATTAAAAACCGTGTACCTCAAAGGAATCTATCAAGAGATTAGTGAAAATTCTGATCCTGGTTTTTGCAATTTTGTAACTGACATGCAATTCACATCACACAATAAATGATATGAGATAATTCACAGAACATAAAATTCACCATTTAAAATACACAATTCAGTAGTATTTTGTATATTCAGAATGTTGTGCAATCATCACCACTATCTAGTTCCAGAATATTTCCTTCACCCCAAAAAGAAGTCCGTACCCAATAGCTGTCACTCTCCATTCCCCTCTCCTTATCCCCTGGCAACCACTAATATACTTTCTGTCTGTATGGATTTGCCTATTGACTCCATTTTTAATATAAAATTTTAATCATATTTTTTCCATTATCAATTTTCACTGACAAAACATTTTCTGGAGTGAACCGTATTAAGACGAGATAATTCCTTGAGCAATTTTCTAAATATATGGTAAAATTCTTGCTGAGATTATTGTCATGGGATCAATTGTTTTCTAATAATTAAAAAAACCCATGTGATTTATTGACTTTTTTGTGGAAAAAAATCCATATCAAGTTTTACTGTCTAGCGCTTCTATGATTGTGAGTTTTCTCTGTGCCCATATTTCTACCAAGTATAATTTCCTTGATCAGATTTTGCAGATGTGAATATTGTCAAGAAGTTTCGATTCTTTGAGTCATTTTTATGTTGTTTTGATGACTTCTCAGGAATGTTCATTGACCTCCCTCATAAAGACTATCCCCTGTTACTCTCTTGGGTCCTGTTATTCTTTCATAGCACTATCACCACCTGACACTATTTAAGCCTTGGTTTCCTCACCTGCAAAATGGGATAATAATGAAGCCTGGCTTATAGCTTTATTGTGAGAAGTGAGACAGGTATTGTCAGTGGGGCACTTGGAATAGAATCAAGGATAAACCAAGCCCAAGTGAGTGGTGGTTATGATTATTACTCCCCCTTTGTATTTATTTCTATCTTTACAATACGTAATTTAATTTTTTTTGAATAGGTGATACACTGAAATAGTTCACACATCAAAAAGGAGTAAAAATGTCCACAGAGCAGAGTCTCCCTGCCTGGTATCCAGCCACCTGCTTTTCTTCCCAGGAGGTAACTTAACCACTCTTTGCAGGTCCCGTGTCCTGCCAGAAATATCCTCTGCATTTATAAGCAAACATGGGTATATATTCTTTCACCACCACTTTCTCTCTTTTTAAATTTATTTTAGAGAGAGAGCAGGAAAGAGGGATGGAGAGGGAGGAGGAAAGAATCTCAAGCAGACTCCCCACTGAGGGTGGAGCTGACTTGGGGCTCCATCTCACGACCCTGAGATCACGACCTGAGCCAAACCCAAGAGTGGGAAGCTCACCAACTGACCAGGTTCCCAGTATATGCAACTCTTGATCTCGGGGTGGTGACTTCAAGCGCCAAGTTGGGCATTGAGCCTACTTTGAAAACAAATAAAAAAGAGAAAATCCATTTCATTGCTTGGCTGTGTCATGGTGTCTCTAATAGCCCCCCCCCCCCACGGAGGGGCACTTCGCTGGGTTGCAGTCTTCAGCTCTGACACACTATGCTGTGATCCATACCCATTGTGTAGATGAGGAAACCAAGGTTTGAGAGGCAAAATTCCTCCCCACCCCCACCCCAGGTCACATGGCCAGTTGGTGGCAGAACGGGGATCAGTTTCGGGTTCCCTGGCTCTGTATGACATGAGGTATACTCTCCTCCGATCTTGGCTTGGCCCTCCCGGCTCTGGGGTCGTGGGGGAGCAGCATGAAAGGGGACAAGTGGCTGGAGGTTTGAGGTGGTAACAGGCAAATCTACCAGTGCTGGTTTTTTTCTCCTCCTAAGCCTAACACTGGCTGCATGCTGAAGAACCACTTGGAAGGAAGACCCCAGACCCTCAGAGTAGAATGCAGCCAAGGAGAGACCACAAGCTGAAGGGGACGTTTTGCCACAGTGAGCCTCAGGGCAGAACCCCTGCATGAACCTTGTTGTTCCTACAGGTAGTGTTGGCTTTGGAAGAAGTAGAAGCTGGAACACAGTCTAGGGGTGGGTAGGAGCCCAGCCTTGTAATTCAGGAGACAGGATCGAGACATGAGTCACTGACTCGTGGGATCCTTGGGCAAGTCACCTAGCCTCTCAGGGCCTGGAAGTTGGAAGCTCGACCCAATGGAGCCTCTCCAGTCACAAGATCTAGGCTCCAGAGCCACCGGGATTAGGTTTCTTTCCTTTCCTTTTTTTTTTTTTAAAGATTTTATTTATTTATTTGACACAGAAAGAGAGAGAGCACAAAAAGGGGGAGTGGCAGACGGAGAGGGAGAAGCAGGTTCCCCACTGAGCAGGTAGCCTGACATGGAGTTCGACCCAGGACCCTGGGACCATGACCTGAGCCGAAGGCAGATGCTTAACCGACTGAGCCACCCAGGCGCCCCTGGTTTCAATTAGGTTTCAATGCCGACTCAATGAAGGCTCCCTTGACAAGTCTCATCCTCTCATTAACATTGAAGTCAAAGTAATACCAGATGTGGTAAGAGTCAAATGAGAAAATGTATATGAAATCTCTTGGAAAACCAAATAAAAAACTTAAAAAAGATACTCATTTTGAGGCTGATATTACAAATGTTGAACTTTGCCCATTATGACATCTTCAATGTAAAAGATTATTAGTGAACCACCTCTCTCTGTTGTTCAGGACACATGAAAATCCAAGAAAAAACACAGAATCTTTGTTGGGCATTGAACTTGATACCCAGCATCTGTTCAGGTGGTCTGCCTGCATTTAAGGTACAGTGCCACTAGGTGGCGATGGTGTCCAGGCCACTGCAAATGTGCTCCAGAGCAGAAACCTTAAGGACCATCTGGAAGTCCTTTTGTATATTTTGAGAGGCCTTAAACTGAGACCTCAGTTACCTCATCTGTAAAATGGGGATAACAGCACTAAATGAGATCATGTAAAGTCCGTCCTGTGCACAGTAAGACCTTTGCTTCTTTCCTAGCTAAGTGATTAAGATTAAGGGTTTTGGAACCAGACTGCCTGGGTTTCAATCCCAGCTCTGTTACTTACCAGCTGCGTGACCTTGGGCAAGTTACCTCACCTCTCTGAGCCTTCGTTTTTCCCTGTCTGTGAATCGGGCGGGTAATCATACCTATCCCCATAGTTAATAGGCACGAAGGGTTTAGAAAGTGCCCAGTCCCAGAAGAGTGCTTTGAGTTTGCCACTGTCTATGTATGTCCTAGGGCAAACCCTCTTTCATGCATAGTCTGGGTCCTAAATCTGGGCACCTCCCAAAGTGGAGTGCCTTGTCAAGACAGTAGGTCCTCAGGGCATTTTTAACCCCCCTGGCATGAGTCATGGCCAGAGAAAGCTACAATTCCAAGACTCTCGATACCCTTGTCTCCAAATTCAGGGCACAGCTGGCAACAGCCTCTGTCCACTGGGCAAGTGATGGAAACCAATTTGCAAGTGTGAAGCCAGCTGGTGGGAAGATAAGGAGAGGGCAGAAGGAGCTGTGAGGCTGTTTTTCAAGTACTTTTGTCCCTCGGGGGTGTCTTGCTTACCTTTGTGCATGCTGTTGGCAGGCAACTCAGAAAATAAAAATCATGGGCCACTGGCCAATGGCTGCCCCCCGCCCCCTGTCCTGCCCCAACTCCGTGAAGGTTTGTGGGGGAGGCAGAGGCATCTGGTGACAACAGCACCTGACCAGAAGTCGGGAGACCTGTTTTTAGCCCAGCTCTGTCCCCAATGCGCTGTGTGACCTTGACGAGTCACTTTTCCTCTCTGGGCTTCAGACTCCTGCTCTGCCCAAATTGAGACACACTCCCTGCCTTTCCTTTCCGATCAGAGATGTGGTGCATATAGAGAAACTCCTCCAAACCTCACCTCCTCCTTGAAGCCTTCCATATTGGTTGGAACGAAAGGGACTCCCAATCTTTCCCATCTCCCCTCTACCTCGCCCAGGCAAAACGTGATATGGATCACTAATCCATTATTTGCTCCTTGATTGATTCCACAGGCTTGTTCAGTGCAGGTCTGTCCTCCTGTCTACATGTCCTTTTTATCTTGTCTGCACTAGAAACTCATCTGGGGGGGGGGCTGTGTCTGCCCCCTGCCTCTGAAGGGCATGCAGAGTTTAGCAGAGGAGACTAGCCTGACCAAGACATGGCTTGGGTTTCTCAGCGGGGAGGAAATTCCCATTGAATCCCAGATGGGTTGGAACTTAGTAGGACTGAGAAAAGTGAATTGTTGGGGAAACGAGATGCGGGAAGTGCCTTGAGGATCAAAACAGGTGAGACAGAGAATAAGAGGGAGAGGGAGCTGGAGGGGGTCAGCTTTGAGGAGCAGAAGTTTTGCGATCAGAAAATCTAGAAGGAAACAAGTTCAAGAAGCAAGAAAGTTCTGTGTCAATTTCCAAAATAACCTTTTATTTTGGTTTACACATGGACAGGAGTGTGTGTGTGTGTGTGTGTGTGTTCTACTCTCAGTTTTTTTCACTTGGGCATACCTCAACTCCAAAGGGCATAAGCCCAGCCTGTTGGCTCCCTCACCTCCCCATCCTTCCCTCCGTCATCTGCCTAATCCAGTCTGCCTCTTTATTCTTCTCCCCACAGCTGCCCTCACTGGTTCCAGCTCCTGTGAACCTCCAGCCCCCCAGCCTTTCTTACCCTCTACCTGATGACCCCCATCCCCTGGGGATGCCTGTACCCTTCCCGCTCTCGCCATCCTCCACCTAATGCCTGGCTGCCAAGGGACACTGAGCATCTTTGATCAGTCAGTGTCCTACGCCCTGGACTTCACCGCTTTTTCAAAATGTACCAGTCCTGGGCTCCATTCCGTCTACGTCAAAGCCCCCGATGACACACTGGGTAGGCTGATGTAGGGGAGGGGTGGGTATCGTAGTCTATCCATCCTAGAGTGCTCTTTATGAGCTCTTGGGGAATTAGCCTCTTCACATTGAGAAAATTTTGTCCACCAGGGGAATTTCACAGCGCCGTGGAGACCCAAAGGGGAGAGATTTAGGGGTATGTTTAGTTAATGATAATAATAGATATGATTTATTGCACACCTATTTTGTTCCAGGTACCAGGCTAGGTCCTTTACACCCTTTGCCTAATTCCAACAACCCTCCAAAGCAAGTGTAATTATCATGATAATAAAAACAACAAAATTCTCTGAGCACTTATGTGCTAAACAATTCATCTTTATTGTCTTGTGTAACATTCACACGACCTGTGAGGCAGGAGCTGTTGCTGTGTCCCTTTTCCAAATGAGGGAACCGAGGCAGAGATCAATGAAGTAAGCTGATCACACAGCTGTTAAGGAGGCTGAAGCTCAGAGGGGTTAAGGAATATGTCCTTTTTACCCAGCAAAGGAGCAACTGAGTGAATCTATGTTCTCCCCCCACAACAAGCTCAACACACCTCCTCCTGGCAATGGGAAACTCCAGGCTGACAGAAAGTGACTGGGACCAGGAACTTCTGGGGGTGGGGAAGAGCATGGGATTTCCTCAGCTCCAGACACGAGCACATCCCTCACACAGAGGGGGTCTAGCATGCTCCAGGACCCCAGCCCTGCCACCTGCCAAATGTCTCCTGGCTTTGCTGGCCTGTCTCAGTAATCCTTCGCTGCCTCTTCCCCCATCTGGTTCATCAGAATCCCAGCACCCCCACTGGAATGCCGCCTCCTTCAGGAAGCCTTCCTGGTTGGCCCTAAAACCACAGCCCTTTGACCTTCTCTGGGACACTCCACTCGCTTGGTTGGCCTCTGTATCCTTGTGGTAGGTACTGTCATCTGGCCTCCCTAACGAGGTGTTGAGTTCCTCTAGACTCTACACCTAACATGCAGGCAGGACTCAGAGAATTCTCTCTGAATGAATAAACGCTGCTCTCCCTGATTCCCCTGGATCATGAATTTCGGTGCCCCTGGTGAGGAGGGTTGGGAGGAGGATGGCAGGAAATATGTGTGGCCAGCCTAGGTGCAGACAATAGAGAGTGGTGAGGTCTGTGGCAAAGGAGACTTTCATGCCTACCTAAGGGGCTTACAAATTCGGCCACCCCCATTCCCCACCAATGTCTGGGACCTGATTGCCCTGAGAATGCTCTATCTTTCCTTTTCCCTGGCTTTATTGCCCTACTTTGTGTGTACCATCTTAAAATATCTTTATACTATTTATTATATTCAACATCTATTTTCCCTGACAAAGACAAACTATACCGGAGGGCAGAGATTTGGTCTGTTTTGTATTCTGCTGTAGCCCAGCCCCCACTGGCACCTAGTTGATCCTCAATAGACAGGTGTTGAACAAATCATCAGCCCCTGGCAGGTATCTGCAGTGGAGAGAGCTGTCCCAGTGCCCCCTGCAGGGTCCAGGCTCCCAGAAACACTCGGGGTTCAAGTCAAGGAGAGTGAAGGCCTTTGGGGGTCACAACAAACCTCCCGCAGAGCCCCAAGGAGACGGCCTAGGAGGGTCTGTCTTGATGACGGTAGGTACAGCAGGAACTAAGGCACGAGGGTTACCGGCTGCCCCTTGGGGGGGTCAATGGGGGCACTCCTGGGCGAAGCTGATGTGGGGGGGAGGGGAGAGCGCGCCCCCCCAACCATACACACACCACACGCACCGACCATACACGCACCCGCTCGTACAAGAAGACCCAGGATTAGGAGAGGCCAGAAACCGACAGACGTACTGTCAGACAGGGCCGGAGGAATGTCCCAGAAGGTGTGGAAAGGGCAGTGAGGGGAATGTAGCGACCACCCCCCCCTCCCCCCCACCCCGGGCTCTCTTGCAGGAGGGCTGGGGAGAGGATGCAAGGGGGGGTGCACCCGGAGCCCGCCCGGCCGCCGCAGAGCCCCCGTAACCCAGCCGGGAGCACCCCCAGGAGGCGGCCCGGGAACTGGGGGAGCCCCCCGCCCCCCACCCCGGGGGCGCCTGCTAAGCCGGGAGCTGCCTCCTCAGCAGCCTCGGCGCTTCCACCTGCGCAGGCACCGCGCCGCCCTGCGCCGAGCTGCCATTGGCTTGCTAAAAATGCCTCTCTAATCTGCGCCCATCTGTGCACGCCTCCCTATCCCCCCCCCCCCCCCC
>LNAC01000077.1:3602348-3615961 GCA_002007465.1 Ailurus styani | reverse complement strand
GGGTGCGCAGGTCGCGGGGGGCCGGCCGGGGGGTGCGTGTCTGCGGCGGGCGCAGAGGAGGACGTCTCCCGGGCCGGAGCGCGGGGGAGGACTGGCCACTTACCTGGACGGCGGCGGGCGCGCGGCCGGGGCTGCTTTGCGGGCGCCGGGGCTCGCGGGCATCCCCCAGGCAGTGCCAGGATGGCCCTGCGCCGGGCCCCTTGGGAAAGGCAGCTAGCGGCGGAGGCCTTTACCCCGGGGAAAACGCAGGACCTGGGTTCCCTGGGACGAGTCTCTGGCCTGGGGCGGTCTGGTCCCCGCGGGGTGGGGGGGCGCTTGCACCAGCTGGGTGCGTAAGCTATTTATGGCTCAGAGTGGGCCGGGAGAAACACAGCAGTTGACGGGCTCTGTGCTCAGTCTGGTTTGCAATTAGAGATATTTTCTTCTGTCCCTCCACCCCTTCCCCCATAGCTGGGATGGGAGGGGGGGCGAGGAGAAGGAGGTGATGCTACACGGCCTGCAAATAAGCACCAGCCGTGTTCTCCCTGGCACCGCTCCCCTCCTCAGCCCCCAGGCCACTTGCTGCCGGTTGGAACTACCTCTCCCTCTTATTTTTGTCTTAGGAGGGCACGAAAAGATTCAAAGGTCATCAGGGTGTGAGGGCCGCGCTGGCGAGCCCCGGAGCTTGGCGGCACCCAGCTTCAAGCCCCAACCACCGTCCCGTCCCCCCACAGCTCAGCTCTGCCCCCCACGTGCAGGGACACATGTGGCTGCTTTTTTCTGGGCACAACCATAAATAACCCCCATCCCTGGCTCCCGCACAGCCAGGGTGCCAACAGCACTGTCCCCGATGTTGGAGGTTGTATCCCTTCCCCACCTGACCTTCAGGTCACATGCAAATCACCACTCACAACCCAGCCCCTCTGGGAACCTTCCCGATGCCCAGGTGAGATTCTTGCCTCCTGCCCTGCATTCCTCGACCTAGTCTGCCTTGCGGTTTAGTTATTTATGTCCTGTCTGTCACCCTCTAGACCAGAAGTGCCTTCGGGGTAGGAATCTGTTTGATTCATTTGTGTCATTGACCCTGAACCTGACCGGGATCTGGCACCAAGTGAATGTTTGTGGAATGAGTGGATGGATGGGTTTGAACTATGGGAGATAGGTGGTAACCTGCAGTTGGGGAGGGAGCCTCCTCTTGGGCCTTCTTCCCATCCCACAGGACCAAGAGCCACCAAAGTCAGACAGTCCCATTTAGACCCGTCCTGGTCCTGCAACTGATGGACACCTACGGCATTTGGAGATCAACATCACAGTCCCAATGACTCCAGTGGGTCTTTCTGGGCCCCGTGGCTTGAGGTCCTGGCCTAAGCAAGGCTCGGTGGAAGGCCCTGGTGAAGGTCAGGCTTTCCTCAGGCCTCTGGGCTGGCACTCTCTTCCTGGGGTGGTCAGCCCAGACCATGAGTGTTCATTTCTGTCCCAGCACTTGGGGAAGTCCTGGTCAGCGTTGGGGCATCTGGGAAGGCCCCAGCCAGGCCGTCCTCAGCTTCTGGGGTCCTCACAGCGAGCTTGGAGCAAATCTCACGAGTGCATTGTGCAGAGGAAGAAACCCAGCCAAAAGGAGAGGCCAAGGGTTCTGAGGTCTGTGACAGATGTGGACATTTAGAGGAGCTTTCTCCAGCCCTTGTTGTTCCTTTGACAGCCATGCTGATGAGACATCTACGACATGTTCTTGTCCTGGCCTTGGGGGTGGGGGTCAGAGACGGAGGCCCAGAGAAGGTCAGCAGCAGAGCCAGGGGTGACACTCAGTTCCTGGCTCCAAGTTCAGTGCTCTCTCCATGGGGCTCAAGGGAGGTATGGTGAGGCCCCAGAGCCAGGTCAGGGTGGGATCGTTCTAGAATCCAGAGGTTCCCCCTCTCTGGCTCTGTCTTGACCCCTAGTCATGGAAAGAGGAAGAGAGTTTGGGAGGGGTGCTTCAGGGGGGAGGGGGAGGCCACTGGAGGATGGGTTAGTTAGCGCCTACTGGGGGTTGGCCCTCGGGGGAGCCTCCCGAAGAGGATGTAGCAATAGCAGTAAAAACTAACAGCACACAGCATTTGTCACATGCCAGGTCCTGGTCCAACTGTAACTCATTCAATCCCTGCCATAGCTCGATGAACTAGGTCCTGTTATTAGCTCCATTTTACCAATGAGGAAACTGAGGCACAGAGAAGTTATCTGTCCAAGATCACACCGTTTGAAAGTAGAGGAGCTAGGATTTGAACCTAGGCTCCAGCGTCCGTGTTCTTCCCCTGTTTTCTCTATTGCAAGACCAAGAGGGCTGTGGAGCTGGCAGTGGGGCTTGCTGTCATCAGGGTCAACAGGTTTCAAGTGCACCGTGGCTCAAGTTCATGCACAGTGGGTGGGCTTTGCCCGATGGTGACTGTGGGTTGTGGCTGCAGAGAATAAGAATCACATCAGTGAACAGGAGTGGGACCTTTGTAGGATGCACACCTGAGCCTGTGTCACTCCCCTGCTCTGTATCCTTCAGTGGCTCTCCATGGCCCCGAGGACAAAGGGCAGTCTCTTTAACGCAGCCCTGTTGTCCTCCCCAAGTCTGGGTTTCCGCCTTCTTTCCGCCCTCCCTCTGCCCTCCAGCTGCTCTGAACCACTCTCAGTTCCTCAAGTAAGTCATGTTTCTCTCACCTGCAGGCCTGTGCACAGGCTGTTCCCAGACTCGAACACTCTCCCTCCTCCTCCCTCCGTGCTCCTTCTCACCCTGGCAGGGAGGGGGAAGGCGGGAGCTGAGACGTCTGGTCCTCCCAAAAGCTTCCCGACTTGGGCATCCTGCTCACCTCCCCTCACCCAATACCCTCTGGGGCATTGAGGTGTTACCCCATCTTCCCACTGCAGGGCTGTGAAGTCCAAGGGGGCAGGGTCTGTCTGTGTTCTGTCCCCAGGGTCCCCAGCGCCTGGCACCGGGTCACCCTAGCTCACTTGTAGAATGAGTGAATCCGCATTGGTCCCTCACATCATCAACCTCAGGACACATAAACCATTTTTCTTCTCCCCATAGGAGTTGAGGAAACCACTCATAAATTCGCATACCGCCCCCCCAGCAAGGATAGCCTGGTGGTAGAAAGTCTTCACTAGAGAAGTGAAACAGCCTGCGGCCCGGTGGAACAGGGGTGGGAGAGTTCACTGGTTTGGGGGGAGTCCTCCCCAGGGAAACAGGTGGGAGGAATGGGGGAGGAGTGAGTGTGGAGGACGGATGCTTGGTTGGGTTTTACACTTTTCTGAAGATTTTTTTTAAAAAAGCTTTTATTTTCTTATTACCAAAGTAAGATGAGCTTGTTGCAGAAAATTTAGAAAGTGCTGGAAAGCCAAATAAAATCCATTAGCCAGCACCACACCCTCCTGATGTAGGTGCTTCGTGGCTGGTTTCCGGTCAGGGGCAGCAGGCTGGGGCAGGGAATGGGGGGAGATGGGGATGGGGGACAGGTGGCGTAGAAAGTGGAGGGGGCATTAGCGAGCAGGAATGGTCTCTGAGCCTTGCCCGTGGTCAGCCGGGTGGGAAGCAGGCGGAACAGGGCGAAGGAAGTTGTGGAGTTCTGCAGCAGCCCAACAGGTGGCCTCGGGGACCCCGGGTGTGCCCTGGCGTTAGACTGGCCCACTAGAGCCGAACTTGGACCGCTCAGACCTCAGCAGCCATCAGGCACTGGTGGGGGGAAGGATTCACCCTTAGGCAGGTGGCTCTGTAGCAGCAGCCGTCCCCAAGGGACTGCCACCTGAGGGTCATGTGCCCACATCACACACCCACCCCACCCCCAGCAGCTGGGGTGAGAGGTCGTGTTAACCCCAGAAAGAATGGGTGGGAAGGAACCTGCATGATGGGCCAGGGGAGATGAGCAGGAAGCTGGCCCTGGCCGGCTCAGAGGGCATGGGAACTCCAAGGCCAGGGAAGTTGGTGGGGCCATCTCTGGGCGGGGAGTGTGCTGTGCGGATGGGGGCGATGCTTCTGGAGACTTTCCTGGCTGTGAGGGCCAGCAGGCTGCCACGGGACGGCTGGGCATCGGGCAGAGGAGGCCCTCGGCTGCTGTTAAAAAATCACTCAATGTTAAAACGCTGGCTGGGGGCTGCAGGAAACTTACGGGATAAAATCCAGGATGCCCAATTAAATTCGACCTCCAGATAAACAGTGAATTTGTTTAGCATGAGGGTGTCCTAAATATTGGATGGAACATACTTGCACTAAAAATTTTATTTGTTGTTTATCTGAAAGTCACATTTAAGTAGGTGTCCTGTATTTTGAGTTGCTAAATCTGGCTACCCTAGACTTGGATGGGGAGGTGGGAGAGAGAGAGAGAAAGGGAGTGGGGGTCCTAATTTTCTCTTCTTTTGTATTGTGGGAGGGGTCAGTGGATACTTGCTTGAAGTTGACAGTTAAAAAAAAATTAACCTGTCCATTTTTAGAAGTCAATGAGATGGTTCAGATTTTGCATCTGGAAAATGTTTACTGTCTAGAGAATGACTCTTTACTTGTGGATTTGGGTTCCCTAGGGCGGCTCAGATATAAGAAAGGATGCGGCCTCTCATTTATTCAGAAGGGACAAAAGGAGTTTTGAAGATCCAGGGTGGAGTCCCTAAATAAAGTTAGTTTGTGTGAGAAATAAAAGCCTTCATCATAATAAACCTCTGATGTGGCGGAGGGTGTGGGACAGAGTTACGTGTATGGCAGGAGGGCTGGGGACGTAATCAGGATGGCTCCAGCCGGTGCGACTTTAGGCAGCTGTTCAATTCTTTCATTTGGTCAGCGAATCTCTCCACTGCATGTTTCCCATGTGCCAGGCACAGTTTTAGGTGCAGGGGGACACAGAGAGAAGAACAGATGGTCAGAATGTATGGGCAAGTGAAGGCAAGTGGCTTTGTGGCATGATCCCATTTAAAAAACACATGTATGTGTCTGTGTGTGCATATTGCATAAACATGTTCAGAAGGCCGTGCCCCTGATTGCTATTTGAGCTTACCTCTGGGGGCAGGTAGTGGGAGGCTCGGTGCCAGGAAGGAGGAGGAATGTTTCCTTCTTCTTTGAGCCATCCTGTGCTGTTTGCATTTTATACAACAAATGTCATCCCTCATAAACACATAATTAAAATCACACTTAATAATATCTGGGATTTGTCTTAGAAATCTTAAAAAGGTGAGCGTTTAAATTGCTTTCCCCTGGGGCACCTGGGTGGCTCAGTCGGTTAAGCTTCAGCTCGGGTCATGATCTCAGGTCCTGGGATCAAGTCCTGCATCAGGCTCCCCGCTCAGCGGGGAGTCTGCTTCTCCATCTCCCTCTGCCCCTCCCCCTGCTCGTGCTCTCTCCCTCCCTCTCAAATAAATAAATAAAATAAATTTTAAAAATTGCTTTCCCCTAAATTTGATGGCATCTGAGTCAGAGGCTGCCGCTTGGGGTTACATTTTGATTTGAGGCTGCTTTTGAACTGGTCCACTCATGGGCTTCTCTCTCCTCTCCTTCCTTGAGTTTCTGGGTGGATGAGACCTGGGGGGATGGGCATGTGGGTTAGATAAGTCTGGGTACCAGGAAGGCAGAAGGAGTGTTGCAGAAGCCAAGTCTCCATGAAAGTGGTGACTGGGTGCCCACAGTGTGTGTGGTACTGAGGTGTCTTGGGTTGGGGGGGCCATGAAGGAGGGAGGCAGGCCCTGGACAGCAATGCCAGGGGGCCCCCCCGGGGGCTTGAGGTCCACTGACAAGCGCCAGGCACAGTTTTGTTTCTGTGTTTATGAACTCATTTAGTTTTCCTCGGTAATGTTATGAGGTTATCCCCATTTTACAGATGTGGAAACTGAGGTCAAGTGACTTGCCTTAGGTCAAACTGCAAGTAAGTGGCGGAGGCAGCAGTCACACCCATGCAGTCTGGATCCAGAGACTCTGTTCTTTTTTCTAAAGATTTTATTTATTTGTTTTAGAGCACAGGGAGGGGAAGAGGGAAAGGGAGAGAGAATCCCAATCAGACACCTCGCTGAGCACAGAGCCTGATGCAGGGTTTGATCTCATGACCCTGAGATCATGACCTGAGCCAAAACCAAGAGTCGGATGCTTAACCGACGGAGCCAGCCAGGCGCCCCCAAAGGCTCTGCTCTTAACCTCTACGCCACAGCACCTCTCATCGGGGAGCACAGATAGAATGCTCATGAAGACTGAGTGTGGCTGACCATGGAAGGTCTTCTGCCGGGGGTAGATCTGGAAGGAAAGGATGGTAGGTTCAGAGAGGTGGAGGGTGCCTTCTAGGCAAAGTGACAACGGGGACCAAGATGCAGAGGCCGGAGCCCGAGAGGTGTGTTGGAGGGGCTGGGGAGGAGATCAGTGCAGGAACCCAGGGAGGAAGTGAGAGATGGGACTAGGGGGGCAGATGCCAAATATGTTAAACCACTGGCTTCACTGGACTTTCTGGAACAGGTAGCCCTGCACCCCTCAGCCCCCTCTGTCCTGTCTGGCCCTCCCCCCGGGGCTGTGCATCCTATCCCTGGGAGGGGTGGAGAGAGACAGCTGAGGCAGGGCAGGAGCCCAGGCCGGGGAGCAGGGGGGCCTGGGGCGAGATCCTGGTTCTTACCCCGACTCATGGAGGGGCCTTGGGCCATTCGGCACCTTGCTGGGACTCAGTTTCCTCTTCTTTTCTTTATTTTTAAACTTTCTATTACAGGGGGTGGGGCGCCTGGGTGGCTCCGTCAGTTAAGCGTCTGCCTTCAGCTCAGCTAATGAACCCAGAGTCCTGGGATTGAGTCCTGAGCAGGAAGCCTGCTTCTCCCTCTCCCTTTGCCTGCTGCTCCCTCTGCTTGTGCCTTCTCTCTTTGTCAAATAAATAAATAAAATCTTAAAAAAACTTTCTATTGGAAAATATAAGCCTTTACAGAAATAAAGAGAATAGGATAATGTACTAATGTACCTACCGTTCAGCTCAGGGCCAGTCTCGTTCCGTTTCTGCCTCCCCCCACCCCCATTCAGATCAAATCCCAGACATCATTTCATCACAAATACATCAAGATGTGTTTCAAATGATAAGGACTTTTCCTAACATAATCACAATGCCATTATTCTGTCTAAGAAGAAACTATATCCTTATATTGTCACATATCCACCGAATGTTACAGACATATCTTCGTTTTGTTTTGTCTTGTGTTTGGTTTTTTGCACTTAGTTTGACTCAGGCTCCAAATAAAGGCCACACGTTGTGGCTGGTTGATGTGTGTCTTAGTCTTTCTTAATCGGTAGTTTCCTTCTCCATCTTCTGCTCTGTTCTCCGCATTTGATCTATTGGAGAAGTCAGGTTTTGGTCCTGTAGAATTTTCTGCAGTCTGGGTTTTGTTGATTGCATCCCCAGGGTGTAGTTTAATGTGTCCCTCTGTCCCCTCTGTAAATTGGGTAGTTGGCTGCGTCTGTCTTCTGACTCCCCATCATGCAGTCATCAGGAAACCCTCCTGACTTTACCTTCACGACACCCAGAATCGAACTCCCTCTCCCCACGTCCATTGCTGCCCTCCCTTCTGAGCTTCCACCGTAGCTTTCCTGCATTATTGCAGTAGCCTCTACCGACTCTCCCTGCCTCCCTCCTTGTCCTAGCAGCCAAAAGATCCAACCCTCCTCTGCTCAAAACTTCAATGACTCCCTCTTCTTTGGAATAAACCCCAAAGTCCTATAAAAAGTCCTGTAACGGCCTTCAAAACCTGGGTGACCTAGCTGCATAGTTCCTCTGATCTCATCTCACACCACTCCTTCCTCAGTCACTTCCCAGCCATTTTGTGGATGTGTTGGATATCCTTCTGCCTCAGGGCCTTTGCACGGCCATTCCCTGGAAGTGCCTGGCTGCAGAGGTCAGCATCGCTCATGATGTTCACATCTCTGCCCATGTCACCTCCCCAGAGAGGCCTTCCCAGAGCATCTCACCTAAAATAGCTGCTGTTAACTGATGAATTATTGAACTCTACATCTGAAAGTAATGATGTACTATATATTGGCAAATTGAATTAAAATAAAAAAAAAATAGCTGCTGTTGTTCTCCATCCCCTACCCCTGCTTTCATTTCCTTCTAAGGACTTGCCCATCCTTGATGTTACAATCTTGTTCCTCCCCGCCCTGGCTCCCCTACCTGCCTGCGAGCTTGGTGGGGGCGGGGCAGCAGAACTCTGTCCACAGAGCAGACATCCCCTTTCACTTACGTGGCTCCCAGTCAGCTCCTCTCTTTTTAGCATTTCCTGGAAAATAAAACAATGCTTCAGAGTTTACAAAATACTTCCTGTTCTAGGTCAGATGCTGGGAAGCATAACCCAAAACAGGGATTCCTGGGCAAGTGATTTACTGCAGACCAGTCCGCAGAAGGGAAGGAGGGTGTCTGCAGGGCAGGGAAGGGAAGGTGTGCCGCAGGGTGCTTGAGAGGGAGACAGCAAGTGCTGGGCCAGGAGGCAAGGGGCCAGGCCTCTGGGACCCCCTTACCAGGCAAGTCATTGACTTCCCCCAACCCTGGGGGGAGGGCATAACCTCCCAGACATCTTGAGTGAGGCCGCCAACTCTCAGGAGAGGGGGCAGTGGTACAGGGCCTCTGGCACCCCTCCCCCACTTTCTTTGTATCCGTTTGCTGCTCTGAGCCCGGCCATCAGCTGCGAGGGGGTGGGGTGTTTATTTATTTATCTATTTATTTATTTATTTATTTATTTATTTTAGATTTTATTTGGGAGAGAGAAAGCGAGAGACAGCACCAGCAGAGGGGGAGGGGCAGAGGGAGAGGGAGAAGCAGGCTCCCCACTGAGCAGGGAGCCTGCTGCTTGATCCCAGGACCCCAGGATCATGACCTGAGCTGAAGCCAGATGCCTGACCGACTGAGCCACCCGGGCGCCCCGAGTATTTGTTCATGACTGCTATTCCTGCGTGATAGATGAAGAAGCCCAGGTTCGGGGGGGCAGGACAGTGGAATGAATTGCTGGGTACGCCACAGCCAGGAAGGGGCAGACCTGGGATTTGATTCTTCCTTGGGCCCCTCTTGTTGGGTACTGGTTCCTAACATTCCTCTCGCACTTTTGTTGAGCAAATAGGTATCCCGTGCCATGTGCCATACTGAGAGGGGTGCTGGCCGTTCAATGGTGGGTGAGCCCCCTTCCTGAGCCCCAGCTTCCGTAATGACAACACGTGGCACCTGTGGGACACTTCCGCGTGCCAGGCGCTGTGCTAGACTCCCCGTGCGGGTTAGCACACAGCAGCCTCACAGCACCCCATTCAGATGGGCAAGCTGGGGCTGCAGAGGGGCCTAAGCCTTCAGCCCAGGGTCCCTGGCCACCTCATGGTACAGTTGGGATTCACAGTGGGTCTGAACAGGGCTCTCCCCACTCCCACCTGCCCTGCCCTGGCCCCACCCACAGCGGGCTATCTGGTGTCACCTCTATCAGCAGCTCCATCGGACACCAGGCTGCTACCCTGTCCTGCTCCTCAAGTGTTGGGTGACCAGCTGCCATCTCACCTGCCCCACTTGGCCAGGCCCCAGACAGGGCACTTCTGATGGGAAGTGTCCCCCCACCCCCGCCCCCATAAAGGGCCCTGGATTCCTGCCTCTGCCCCTTCCCCCAGCCCCTTTCCCCTGCCCCTTGGTCACTGGCGCTGACTGGCCGGGTGGGCCTCTGGGCCAGCCTCAGCCGGCCTGGGCATTGGGAGCCCTTCCCCCTCACACCAGCTGGCCCGATAAGCTGCAAAGCTGGCTTGGCCTGGGTGCCCCTGGACGGGGCTGGGGGTGGGGTGGCAAATCACAGCGGGCTTCCTTTGCATCTCATCACTCCCCAAACAGGGTCAAGACAAGGGAGAAATCAAGTCGTAACATTGCATTAGGGGTGTAAGGCTGGGGAGGCTGCACCCTCCACTGCCTTGGGGATGGGGTTCTGCGAGGCAGTGGAATGGGGATGGGGTGGCCCCTACTTGCATCAACTCCAGATTCCTGAGATCGCTGCTTGGCCCCAGGACCCTTTTCTATCCCATTCCCAGGGTGCTCTGGACCACCACTCAGCTGAGCTGGGTGCTAGAGGTCAGGCTCTTTCCCAAACCTGAGGCCTCGAGGCTCCCACCATGGGCTACACCAAGGAGGGGTCTATGCCCCCCTTGGTAAGAACTCCAGGAATATTCGTGCAAATTCTGGACACGAAATAGCATGCAAAGTACATGCAAAGTAGCCCACTGCCCTGTTGGTGTGGCCAGTGGAGTAGTTACTCTGCTCTGAGCTTGGTCTGGATGCTGGAGTGCTCTGGTTTGCAGGGGAGTGAGGTGCTCCCCCACAGCGGCTGCAGGGGTGCAGGGGAGGGGGGAGCCCTGAGAGCTGTGTACACCCCACCCTTCCTGCAAGTTAACATCTGATTTCCATCATATTTTCCTCCTCACCAGATGGTGATTTTCTAATTTGATCATTTTGTTTGCATTGGCTAGACTTCTGTAAAGAACTTTCCCTCTTCATTTATTTTGTTATTCTGAAATGTGGTATGTATAGTAGGATGAAGGCTTGATTCTTTCCCTTTATTTATCAGTTTTAAAAAAGAACTGAGTTGGGGGAGTGCCTGGGTGGCTCAGTGGGTTAAGCGTCTGCCTTTGGCTCAGGTCATGATCCCAGGGTCCTGGGGTCGAGTCCCATGTTAGGCTCCCCACTCAGCAGGGAGTCTGCTCCTCACTCTGCCTCTGCCCCTCCTCCCACCCCCCTCTTGTGCTTTCTCTCTCTCTCTCAAATAAATAAAATATTTTTAAAAAATGAGTTGGTGCTCTAGCAACCTCCAAAGGTGGCCAGTGAGTATTTTTCCCATTTTAAAATACAAAAGTGTATAAAATAGGTTATACATTTTAACAAATCAATACAAAGCCAACATCCAAGTCACTACCATGTAGGTCAAAACCTGAGAATGCTCTAGTTGCCAAAGCCACCCTTGCACTCTTCTCCCCAACTGGTCCTCCCTCCCAGAGGGACTCACCATTCTAAATAGTTAGTGTTATTAACTGTTTTGTTTCTGGTTGTACCAGGTAAGTGTGCATCCAAAGCCAAATAGTTCTGTCTCTCTCTGAATTTTAATTAATAGAATTACTATTCTTTAATGGTTGGGTTTTTTTCTTTTTCTTTTTTCTTTTTTAAGATTTTATTCATTTATATGACAGAGAGAGAGAGGGAGAGAGAGAACACGAGCAGGGGGAGCTGCAGAGAGAGAGAAGCAGGCTCCCCGCTGAGCAGGGAGCCCGATTCGGGGCTCGATCCCAGGACCTCTGGATTATGACCTGAGCCAAAGGCAGAACCTCAACCAACTGAGCCACCCAGGAGCCTCTGGCTGAGTTTTTTTCAATTAGCATTTTCTTTTTACCATGCATCTAGAGTGTTCTTTGTAGTAGTGATTCTTTCATTTTTTCCTTGTGTAGCGTTCTAATACATGAATAGACCATGATTTACTTATCCAGGCTAGCATTTACATGATCAGGGTTGTTTCTGATTTGTGGCTATCGCGAAGATTGCTGCTCTGAACACTCTCTGCATAAACCACTCATGTAGTTCTTTTTTTTTTTTAATTTAAAGATATTTATTTACTTGATAGAGAACGAGGGAGAGGGAGAGAAAGAGAGGACACAGAGGGGGGAGCAGGCTTCCCGCTGAGCAGGGAGCCTGATGTGGCCTCCATCCCAGGACCCCAAGACCATGACCCCAGACGAAGGCAGATGCTTAACTGACTGAGCCACCCAGGCGCCCCCGCACTCATGTGGTTCTGCAGGGTATATACCTAGGAGTGCAATTCCTGGGTCATGGGGTGTGTCTTCACACTTACTGGGCAGGGCTAATCTGTTACCCAAAGTGGTCGTAGAAGTCCCCACGTAGACAGACAGCGTGAGCTGGATCTCAGTGCTCCACATTCTTGCAGAGATTTAGTTATGAACAGACTTTTAAAGTTTTTTTAGATTTTGATTTTAATTACCAATATGGATTTTTACAGATTTGGAGAATTTCAGTCCTTGTATTCATTACTCTCAGTGATGCTTAAGTTGTCCCACCTTTGGCCAGTGGGAGCCTCTTCAAGTTGACCCTGGCTGCCTTTTCACACACGTGCACTGGTGCTTGGAAGTGTCCTTGCTTTCTGGAATGAAGATGTTCTAGGCTCCTCAGAGCTGCAATCAGCCATTTCTTCAGGGAGCTCTGGGTCATTTAATGTACATATACATATATGTATATGTATATTTTTAAGTTGCAATATAATTCTATACCATAATTTTAATCCCTTTTGAAATGTACAATTCGGGGGCATCTGTGTGGCTCAGTTGGTTAAGTGTCTGCCTTCAGCTCAGGTCATGATCCCGGGATCCTGGGATCGAGCCCCGAGGCAGGCTCCCTGCTCAGCAGGGAGTCTGCTTCTCCCTTTGCCTCTGCAGCTCCCCCTGCTCTTGCTCTCTCTCTCTCTAATAAATAAATAAAATCTTAAACAAAAATAAAATGTACAATTTGGTGGCTTTTAGCACATTCACAAAGTTGTGCAACAACGCCTCTGTCTAATTCCAGAACATTTCCATCACTCCAGAAGGAAACCGAATGCCCTAGAGCCCTTCCTCCTCAGTTCCCTTCCCTCAAGCTCCGGGCAACCACCTCTCTCTTGTCTCCATAAATCCAGCGATTCTAAATAATGTTTAGATAGTAAGTAGACTCACAAAGATGTTTCTGCCTGGCTTCTCTCATTTAGTGTACTGTTTTTAAGGGTCGCGCATGTTGTAGCCTGGGTCAGGACTTCATTCCTTTTGATGACTGGATAATAGTCCATCATATGGCTACCCACGTTTTATCCGTGCATCCAGTAATGGACATTTGGACGATCCACCTTTTGGTTGTTATGAATAATGCTTCTAGGAACACTTATGTACAGGCGGACGTAGGCTTTGATTTCTCTTGGATCTATACCCAGGGTCACATGGTAAATCTATCTTTAACTTTTTGAGGGGCTTATCAGGCTGATGCCCAGACATTTCATGGGAGACACATTTCCACCGGCAGGTGCATATTTCCACGGGCAGGGAAAGAAAGTTCCAGTTTCTCTTCATCCTCCCCATCTTTTTGATCATAGCCATCTATCGTCCATCTCTTTGGTCATAGCCATCCTAGTGGGTGTAAGGTGACATCTTCTTGTAGTTGCAATGAGCATTTTCCTAATGACGAATGATGTGGAGCGCCTTCTCATGTGCTTTTTGGCCTTTGGTATATCTTCTTCGGAGAAATATCTTTTCACATCCTTCCCCAATTTTTAATCAGGTGCTTTGTCTTTTTATTGATGAGTTTTTAGAGTTCTTTATATATTCTAGATATGAGACACTTATCGGATATATGACTTGCAGGTTTTTTTTACTCATTTCTATGAGTTGTCTTTTCTCCATGGATCCATTTAATGAGGAATGGTAATTAGAGGCTCAGTCTGGGTGTTAGGAGGCATTATGCTTTTTGAATTCTAGAAAACAACCTAAGAATCTACCCATAGCCTCAGAAGCTCTGGGCAGTAGAGACCACCCTTGCCCGATCTCCTTGTTTTATAGGACCACGAGAGGTGTGTGTGTGTGTGTGTGTGTGTGTGTGTGTGTTTTCCAGGGACGGCCAGTTGCTATGTGGCTATGG
>LNAC01000077.1:3424638-3602196 GCA_002007465.1 Ailurus styani | reverse complement strand
GTGTGTGTGTGTGTGTGTGTGTGTGTGTGTGTGGTTTCCAGGGACGGCCAGTTGCTATGTGGCTATGGAGTACCAGGTCCCCATTTTAGTTCCCTTTACTCCTCTTGGGGTCCTCACCCTAGTCCAACCCACATCCTCCAAACCCCCAGACCCAACCATTCGCTTTACTTAGGTGCCTCTAGCTCTGCTTTGTGGCTCTCAGCCTCTCTTCTTCCAAGGAGAAGCTTCTTTGGTTGCCCCAGCCCAGGGGGCTTGTCTGGGATGAGTTCCCGTGGCCCCAGGAGGTGGCAAGTTGCATTGTCTGGTGTATTGGATGCATGGTCAGTGGTCAAATTTGGGAAAAACCAGGTACACCCAAGATAAAGAGTTTCCTTGTTGCAGGACTCATCAGTGCCTTTAACCTTCTATTGTTTATTGTGAATTCAAGGTATTGAATTGCCAAAACTTAGAAGCAAACCAAGACATCCTATAATAGGTGAATGGATAATTAAACCTGTATGTCCAGACAATGGCATACTAATCAGGACTCAAAAGAAATGAGCTAACAAGCCATGAAAGACAGGGAGAAAACTTAAAGAAATTAATAAGTGAGAGAAGCTGATCTGAAAAGGCTACATACTTTGTGATTCCAACCATATAACATTCTGGAAAAGGCAAAACCTACAGAGACAATAAAAAGATCATGGATGCCAAGGGTTTGGGGAAAAGGGGGTGAGAGGGGCGGATGGTTGAGTAGATGGAGCACAAGGGACTTTCAGGGCAAAGAAACGGTGGATGGATACGTGTCATTATATGTCTGCCAAAATCTACAGAACGTACAACACCAAGAGCAAACCCTGATGTAATCTACGGACTTTGGTTGGTAATGATGTGTCAGTGTTGGTTCATTGATTATAACAAGCACACTGATGGGATGCTGGTGGTAGGGGGAACGGGGGAGCGGGATATGTGGGAATTCTCTGTATTTTCTGCTCAGTTTTGCTGTGAACCTAAAACGGCTCTAAAAATAAAGTCTATTAATAGAAAAAAAATAACATCAGGGAGTGATGAGTGTTCCAAAGGAAAAGTAAAACAGAAGGGGCTAGGGAGCGACAGGGGTGGACTGGCTATTTTAGATGAGTTAGGGGTCAGAGACATGAATTAGAGACGTAACAAGGCAAGGGAGTGAGCCTTGTGGACATCAGGGGGGGACACCCCAGCAGGGAGGGCACCTGCGAAGGCCCTGGGGCAGGAAAGAGCCTGAGGTGTGTGAGGGACACAGAAGGGCCAAAGTGCTTGGAAGGGAGAAGGGGCTGGGGGAGTGGCTGCAGGTGAGGGTAAGCAAACAGGTTGGTGCCCTCCATGTTCCACCCGTTGGCAAGGCAAGCCCTTGGGTCCTGTTCTCAGTGAGATGGTCAGTCACTGGAGGGCTTCGGTGGGGGCGTGACACGTCAAATGGTATTTATGCTTTAGGAAGAGGAGTGTCTGGCAAATAGATGGTAGGGGGCAAAGGCGGAAGGGAGACCTGTTAGGGGGCTGCACTGTCCTCCAAGTGAGAGAGAGTCACCGTCTGTGGCAGACGGGGTGCAGAGTATCTGAGGGGAGAGTCAGTGGGATGTGGGGGTGAGGGAAGGGGAGGGAAGTGCATGGTTGATTTGAGCATTTGGGTGAACAGTGATGTCATTTTGGGGGACGGAGGTGGCCAGGGTTGGAGCCGACTCCAGGGCAATCAAGAGATCTTTGGGGACCGGTCAACTTGTTGGGCATCCAGATGGGATGCCGAGGAGGTGGTTGGATTTATGAGGCTGGAGTTCAGTCCCAGGGTTGGGGCTAGAAATATAAGAGGGGGACATTTAAAGCCACAGGCCTAGAGACCACTTGGAGGGTAGGTGTGCCCGAGAAATAGAAGAGGGCCCAGGGCTGAGCCCTGGGTGTGCGGGCCATAGGGAGCCAGGGAAAAATGGTGGGGAGAGTGTGGTGTGCGCAGCAGGAAGGCCGCAATGTCAGGGCTGATGGGGAGGCGGTGGGTGGAGGATCAGACAGGGGCTGGGGCTTCGGCACTGGGGGGCCAGTGGTGACCAGTGAGGGCCACACTGCGAGGCTTTGGGCAGGAGCGCCTGCGGACGGGCTAACCAGGGTGTCTTCCATGAGCCGCGGGAGCAGGGCCGGGAGGCCGGGCGGCGGAGCTCGGGGCGGGCGGGGGCCCAGCGAGTGCGGGGTGTTCTCGCAGCCTGCTCCCGTTTTCTCCCGTTTTCCCCTGACCACGGCGGCAGTGGCTGCTGGGAGCGAGGAAGGAGGTGTTGTGAAAAACATCGCTCTCCGCGGCGCTTCTCACAGCCGCCGTGGGAGGTCGGTGCCGTCATCCCCGCTTTGCAGAAAACGAGAAATGAGAAAATGGGCCCAAGGGGGACTTGACCAGGAAGGGGCAGGACCGAGATCGGAACGGGGTCTGGTGGATTCCCAGGGCACTCCGCGGGTGTCCATACAGGAGTGTAGACATCGGGTGTGAGTCCACACCCCGCTCGGCCGGCCTCCCTGCCTAGGGCAGCCCTTCCCCGCACGGTGGGCACCAGGGCCCAGACAGGGGAGGTGACTGCCCCGGGGTCATACGGAGTGGCACAGGGTGGACGCAGTGGACTTCCTGGGAGCCACACCTGGGCCAGGAATCCATCGGGCATCTGGCCCCCATGTGCTCCCACCATTTGGACCCTGTGTCTTAGAGTCCTTGAAATGCCTGGGTATTCCTTCTTCTCCAGTGATGCTTACCCAGAGAAATGGCTGCGAAGGTCCCTCTGGGGAGGGATTGTGAAGTCACTATCACATATGTTTGTTCTGGGGTCATAGGGCCCTTCCTCGGGGGGACCTGGTCTCTCCTTCAGTCACTTAGATCTGAAACCTTGCTCAGGTCTGGAAATCGGGCCGAGGGTCATGGCTCTTATTGATCCTCAGGCCTTGGTTTCTTTTGATTCTGCAGAGGGGGCAGTGTCCTTGTTGGCCACCCATCCGGCTTGCCCCCGGGGGCTGCCAGGTTCTGTTAACCGTTCCCATAGCCCTGCGGGTCAGGCCATCCCAGCCGTGGCTCTGACCTTGCTCATAGCTGTGGTCATTGCACCCACCTTGCTTCTAACCAGTAAGGGCTGCCACCTGGCCTCTTATTGGGGGATCCTATCATCTCATGGCTGTGAGGGTGCCCAGCTCTAACAACAGCTCCTACTCTTGGGTCTTTGAAGGACACTCACCCCGGAGCTTGTTAGGCTGCTGGAACCCCCTCACGCCACCACGTTTCTTATGGCTTTGGCAAAGGAGGGCCCGTCAGTCCTGCAGGAGGTAGACTCCTGGTGGGCTTTCTGGTGAATGTGCCCACGTGTCTGAGGCTGTGACCCCCTCCTCCACTGTCTGACACGGCAGCCCAGGCAATTCTGCTTCGCCTGCTGTGGTCAGTGTTTTCACCCTCTAACCCTTACCTGTGGGATTAACTCTCCCTTATCCAGCTTCCTGGCCCACCCGATCCAGCCCTCAGATGGCATCCCTCGTGCTCTCCTGGCTTCTGCCGGGGCATGGTGGCTCCGTCCGGCAGCCGGGCTGGCGTGTGCCTTACCCTAGTTACTGGGCTGGTGGCCAGGATGAGGTGGTGGTGGGGGGGTGCTGATATGAGGGAGGATCCTCAGCACCATCTTCAAGGTGAAGGGTTGCTAGGCTCTGAGGGGTCACTTCCAAGTCCCACTCATTCAGGAGCAAGGCCTGACCTTCGTGTCACAGACTCATCATGGGCTGAGAATTCAACCTCCTCTGACATTCTGCTCCCCTTATTATGAAGCTGCGTGTCTCTTCCTTGGCTATTCCCTCCCCATCAGCTGCAGGGGAGAATTTAGATGCAGCTAAGGAGGCCCTTGGCTTTCACACTTGGCCTTGAATTAGTGATTCATCACTCTCACCCTTTCACTGTCTTTCTCTGGGGCACGAGAGCCCCCAGCCCCAGCTGGCCCATTTCTCGGGCTTTATAAGGAATGATGACTCCTCCAGCCTCCCCCACTCTGAGGCTTCCCCCTGCAACATGCTCCCTTCCACCTGCAGCCCAGGAAAGAGTTAGCAGCTTCCCAGGGGTCGTGCATTAAGGTGAGGGGTCCAGGCCTGGTGGCAGCCAGTTCCTGGACGTCAGCTGCCCACCTGGGGAGGTTTGTAAGGAGGACGGCAGTTCTTGGGGAGGGACTGAGGGTTGTCAGCGGTAAGCACCCCCTGCAGCTAGGGTAGGGGCACCTTTGGCCTGAAGCAGAGCTCTGGGTGGCGTAGCACATGCAACTGCACACACTTTGGTTAGTCTTTCCATTGTCGGTAGACATTTGGGTGGTTTGGGGCTAATGCAATACCACTGAAATGAGCATTCATGCACGGGGCTCTGGTAGCCACGCATACTCGTGACCGTGGGGCATAGGGCCAAGAATGGAAGTGTGGGCCTAAGTTGTGCGTGGGGTAAACTTTGGTAGACGTTTCCAAATGGTTTTCCAAAGTGGCCATTTTTCATCCCCACCAGTGGTGTCTGAGAGTTCTGGTTGCTCAGCCTCCTTGTCAACACTTGAGATCGTCTGTCCTTTTATTTTAGCCACTGTGGTGTTCCGGACAGCACTGGTTCTTCTGTGCAGTCAGGGTGGGGAGCCACCCTGGCGGATGGGTGGCTGTGAGATTTGGGGAGCCTGAAGCACCCCCACCTGACTGTACCTGGTACCCATTTCTGAGGGTCTTCTTCAGATCCTGGTGGATGCATTAAAACGTTAGCGGAAAATAACACCGTCATGTGACTTGGTTTGTCCACCTCCTTTCAGCCTGATTCCAGCTCCAAAGGGTCATGGGAAGGAAACAGGTAAGTTTCCTGCCTGTGAGGCCAGGCGTATGCGGGGTCTCCTGAGGACGCCCAGGAGCAGTGGCGGTGACTCACTCTGTCTAGTGGTTCACAGTTTCCAAAGTGCTTTCTCATCGTAGCTCCTCTGGGCCCCATGACAGCCCTCATGTTAGTGGCAAAGGGAGCCATGCACCCAGTGTCAGACCCCCAAGTCCAGGGCCCTAACTTTACTTTGTCTTATTGGCTTATGCCCCCCTCTCTTCCCTTAGAAAGCAGCTCAGGGCCAGCTCAGTGATGGGGTTTAACCCCTCCCGGCAGCCCCCCTGCTTGTTTTATGAGGTACCCTGCCTGTTGCCCATTCATGTTCTCCCAGAAGCACGTAGTGCCTGACACTCTCTGGGACTAACTGCTAATTGGACTAGAGCTTCTGAGGTGCTCAGAAGTCTCCCGGGGATTTTGCTAGAAGATTTGGAGTTGGAGGATCTGGTGGGCCCAAGCTTCTGCATTTTTCACAAACATCTGGGGGATGCCAGTGCTGCTGGTCCACGGACCACACTTGGAGTTGCAAGGAGTTAGATTGGTCCCCAGTGGTGGGCCGTGCGTGGCCTCCTCCCCCCAGACACTGGTTAGTTACTGTCCGGACTCTGCACAAGTGTCGGTTACTACAAGTTCCAGCCTTTTTCATTTCCCGTTGGGAGACATGCCAGTCAAGTCATTTGGCTCACTTCAAAGCCCCTTACTCTTAATACCTCTCTCAGGAGCATCTCTGTTCCCTCTCTCTCCCTCTTCCTGCTCTTTTCTCTTTCCTCAACACTCCTTTTTTTTTTTTAAGATATATTTATTTATTTGTGAGAGAAACAGAGAGCACCAACAGGGGGAGGGGCAAAGGGAGAGAATCCCAATCAGACACCCAGCTGAGTGTGGAGCCCGACATGGGGCTCGTTCCCATGACCCATGAGATCATGACCTGAGCGGAAACCAAGAGTCGGTCGCTCAACCGACTGAGCCACCCAGGCTCGACACTCCTAATTCCCATCCTCCACTTCCCCTAAATGGGCAGAATGTCAGCTAGACATTAGGCGGAAAGCTGGCTGAGTAAATTTCTTTATACTAAAGTGTGAATGACTCACATTTCTTCCCTTACCTCTTCCAGGGGTTATTTAGATGTAAAAAGAAGGTGCTTTGGGTTGTTAAAAAGGTTGACAGTGAGGGAGAGAAGAGAAAATACTCGGGAATTCTTTCCTGTGCCTCCCAACGTTTCCCAAGCTTGGGCTTATTATTGAAATCGTGTGAGGGAACTTTGAGAAAAATGAAACAAAACAAGACTGAGACACTTGGGTTTTACCCCAGATCAGCAGATTCCGGGCTCTCCTGAGCGGGGACTAGGAATGTGCATTTTCTTTGAAAGCGATTTTGTCACACATCCAGGTTTAGAAACTGCTTCCCTAAATTATACCACGGGTGCTACTTGTGCATCCATTTCCCCTCTGTTTCTGGAGGAGAATGACTCAGAGGGTCTTTCCGCCTCACCCAGGAAACTGTTGAGTGGGCATGAAGGGGACCCAGATGAGGTGTGAGGGGCCAGCTCCTGCCCGAACTCAGCTGCTTATGGGCCACTCGTCCTCAGTGAGGAGGGGCCTCTGCTTGCTCATCTCGGCAATGGGGCTGAAGCCAGCCACCACCGGCAGCCCACCCTGTGGTTGCGGCTGGAGAGTGGAGAGGTTGTGCACTTGCACAGATTACGCCATGGGACAAAAGGCAGCCTGTGGCGCAGGGGTGGGGGCTAAGGGGAGGAGGCAGAAACCAAAGCATGTTGGGGGCTCAGCACCTGCGCCGAAGCCTGGTCACAGTGGTTCACTGGGAATAATTGCTGTGGTAATTATGAAGATTGCGCAGGCAAATGGATTCCACTTTACATTCTGCTCCCTTGCAAAGGTCATCTGTAATTGCCTGACTTCTTCCCAGTGGCGGGTAGGAGGCTGCAGTGGGGGCCCTTCGGGGGAGCGGTCTCTGGGATGCAGGTCCAAGCTGAGGGGGTGGGGGGACTGGGAGCCGCTGGGGGCGACCTTTGGCCAGCCTGAGTGGCAGGCAGCTGAACACTCAGTGCAGTAGCTGCTTTGCCACCTCCTCCAGTATGCCGCCTGGCCTCCCTCCCTCGCTCCTAGCAGAGCCGGCAGCAGTCTGGGGCCCTAGGTGTGGTACTGACTCATGAGGAGACTGAGACCAATGTGGTGCTCTGTCCTGCCCATCAGTCCACCTGGAAGCCTCAGCTCCAGTTCCCCCTCAGCCTGACATGCTGTGGGGCTCTGAGACATCACCAACCTTCTCTGGTTGTCTTTCTCTACAAAACAAAGGAGACTTTGGGAGGCCCCCTTCCAGCTCTGCGTTCCAGGAATTCAGCATCTGTTCCCAAGTTCTGTGGAAGATTCTTGCACAGCTTTGGAGTCGGACAGAATAGGGTTTCTTTCTTTTTTTTTTTTTTTTAAAGATTTTATTTATTTATTTGACACAGAGAGAGATTACAAGTAGGCAGAGAGGCAGGGAGAGGAGGAAGCAGGCTCCCTGCTGAGCAGAGAGCCCGATGTGGGCCTCGATCCCAGGATGCTGAGATCATGACCTGAGCCGAAAGCAGAGGCTTTAACCCACTGAGCCACCCAGGCGCCCCAGAATAGGGTTTCAATCCTGGCTCCTTCCTGCTGGGTGNTCATGACCTGAGCCGAAAGCAGAGGCTTTAACCCACTGAGCCACCCAGGTGCCCCAGAATAGGGTTTCAATCCTGGCTCCTTCCTGCTGGGTAATATTGGGCCACTAGCTTTACCTCTCTGATCCTGTTTCCTCTTCGGAAAAATAGAGATAATGGTATCCATCTCTTAGGGTCACTGTTGAGATTAAAGAAGGTAATAATGACGAAATGCCTAGTTGGCACTATTGACTGCTTCTTCCGAGTCAGGCAGGGTTCTGGAGGTTTCCCTGGCCCAGGTCACGTAATCCGCCCGGCTGCACATGTACCAGGGGCTGTTGCTCTCCCCAGTTTAAGGATGAGGAAACGGAACAGGAAACTCCCAGCAGATGTCAGCTCCTGGTACAATTATTTCCTCTTCTGTCCTCCTTGGGAAGCTTCTCTATCTTTGCTCCAGGTGTACTCACCTCTATTCCTCTGTTGGAGCTCCTCCTCCTCTGAACTCCCCTTCCTGTCTGGCCCTTCCAGGCGGTACCCCAGCCCTGCCTCCATGCAGCCCTCCCCTGCAGCCAGACCTCTCTGATTCTGTGGTGTGGACAGCCTGCCTTACACTGTCCAGTGCCCTCTGACCATCGGACTCTGGTCTCTCCCGAGTCTACCCGTGTTCCCCTGGAGATGACTCCGTGGCCAGATCTTATTTATCTTTCTAGATGCACCTGGCATGGCATGGAAGATGCTGGAAAACCATGTGTTTGAAATGTTCCAGGGCCAGAATCTCCCATAGTCATCCCAGGCCTGGCATAAACCCCACTGAATACCTCCATGGGCCACACCTGTGCTAGAGCCTGGGCCGAGACCAACACAAGATGACATGGGACTAAGATTTCAGGGCAGTAGGACAGCGGTTCACAGCCCAGGATATGTTTGGGAACAACCTGAGGAGCTTTTTTTTTTTCTTAACTGATGCTTGGGCCAACCATAGAGATTCTGGGGTACAGCCTGGCCTTGAGGAGTTTTAAAAGTGTCCTAAGTAAGAAAATTGGATTTCCACATGCAAAAGAACAGAATTCGACCCTTACCTCACCCTGTATACAGAAACTCACTCAAATGGATCAATGACCTAAATGTTAAGAACTAAAACTATAAAACTCTGAGAAGCAAACACAGAGGGGAGTCTTCGTGACATCAAATTAGGCAATGACTTCTTGGATATGATTCCAAAAGCACAGGCAACAAAAGAAAAAATTAAATAGGACTTCATAAAAATTTAAGACTTTTGAGGCACCTGAGTGGCTCAGTCAGTTAAGCATCGACTCTTGATTTTGGCTTAGGTCATGTTCCTGGGGTCCAGAAATCGAGCCCTACATGGGGCTCCACACTGGGTGTGGAATCTGCTTAAGATTCTCTTTCTCCCTCTCTATCTGCCCCTCCCCCTCAAAAAAAATCAAGACTTTTGTGCATTAAAGGACACTGTCAAGAGAATAAAAGGACAACATACAGAATGGGAGAAAATATTTGCAAACAGTACATCTGACAAGGGATTAATAATCAGAATATATAAAGAACTCCTACAACTCAACACAAAGAACTATGAACCTGGTTTAAATATAAGCAAAGGACTCAAATAGATATTTCTTTTTTTCTTTTTTTTTTAATTTTTAAAGATTTTATTTATTTATTTGACACACAGAGAGAGATTACAAGTAGGCAGAGAGGCAGGCAGAGAGAGGAGGAAGCAGGCTCCCTGCTGAGCAGAGAGCCCGATTCGGGCCTCGATCCCAGGAGGCTGAGATCATGACCTGAGCCGAAAGCAGAGGCTTTAGCCCACTGAGCCACCCAGGTGCCCTCAAATAGATATTTCTTTAAAGAAGAGATGCAGGTGACATTTCCCAGTGCTGGAAAATGTGTTCAACTGCATCAATCATTAGGGAAATGCAAATCAAAACTACAATGAGATACCACTTCACAGCCATGAGGATGGCTATTACAAAAAAAAAAAAAAGAAAGAAAGTAACAACTGTCGGTGAGGATATGGAGCAATTGGAACCCCTTCTGCATTGCTGATGGGAGTGTTAAATGGTACAGCTGCTGTGGGAAACCAGTTTGGCAGTTCTTCAAAAAGTTAAACACAGAACATGACCCAAAATTCCACTTCTAGGTATCTGCCCAAAAGCAGTGAAAGCACGAACTCAAAACAGATATCGAAACACAATGTTCGGCGCCTGGGTGGCTCAGTGGGTTAAAGCCTCTGCCTTCGGCTCAGGTCATGATCTCAGGGTCCTGGGATCGAGGCCCGCATCGGGCTCCCTGCTCAGCGGGGAGCCTGCTTCCCCCTCTCTCTGTCTGTCTGCCTCTCTGCCTCCTTGTGATCTCTCACCCTCTGTGAAATAAATAAATAAATAAAATCTTAAAAAAAAAAAAAGAAAAGAAACACAATGTTCATAGCAGCGTTATCCACAGCAGCCAAACTGTGGAAACATCCCAGTGTCCCTGGGCAGATGCATGGATAAGAAAATGGGGCGTTAGGGCGCCTGGGTGGCTCAGTGGGTTAAAGCCGCTGCCTTCGGCTCAGGTCATGATCCCAGGGTCCTGGGATCGAGGCCCACATCGGGCTCTCTACTCAGCAGGGAGCCTGCTTCCTCCTCTCTCCTCTCTCTCTGCCTGCCTCTCTGCCTACTTGTAATCTCTCTCTCTGTGTCAAATGAATAAATAAAAAAATCTTTAAAAAAAAAAGAAAATGGGGCGTTAAAAAGGAATGGAGTGCTGACCCATGCTACAACAGAGATGAACCTTGAGAACCTTAAGCTAGGTGAAAGAAGCCAGCCACAAAAGATACCTTGTATGATTCCACTTAATAGGAGGTGGTCCCTAGCTGAGGCAAATTCATAGGTACAGAAGGTAGAATGGTAATTACCATGGGCTGGTCCAATAGGGGGAATGGGGAGTTTCTTCATGGGCACAGAGTTTCAGTTTGGGATGATGAAAAAGTTCTAGCGAGGGCTTATAGCGATGGTTGCCTAACAATGGGAATATACTTAATTGTATACTTACACGTGGTTAAAGTGGTAAATGTTATGTTACGTGTATCTTACCATAATTTAAAAAAAAAGTGTTCTGGGTAATTCTTATGTGCATCTGGGTTGAAAAGCACTCTAAGAGGGCCCAGCAGATCGGCATGAAAGTGATCGTTGCAGTTAACTATTACAGTTGCTGTGATAGACCTGAGTGTGTGTGTGGAAAGAATGGGCACGTCTGTTTAGAAAGGTCAGGGAGTAGGGAAGATATTCTTCCCCACCAGGCAGGCTGCTGTAATCATTAGAACGTCAGTTCTAGGGCCGGACTATTTGTTTTTTTTAAATATATATTTTTAAAGATTTTATTTATTTATTTCACAGAGGGAGAGAGATCACAAGGAGGCAGAGAGGCAGGCAGAGAGAGAGAGGGGGAAGCAGGCTTCCTGCTGAGCAGGGAGCCCGATGCGGGCCTCAATCCCAGGACCCTGAGATCATGACCTGAGCCGAAAGCAGAGGCTTTAACCCACTGAGCCACCCAGGCGCCCATAGGGCCAGACTATTTGGTTTCAAATCCCAGCTGGCCCCGTGGGTTTGTGCAGTAATTTGGGCAAGTTACTGCTGTGTGCCTCAGTTTCCCCATCTGTAAAATGGGGATTCTAATAACGCCTGCCTTAGAGGGATGCTCTGGGGTTAAACGAGGTAATTCATGTAAAAACATTTATAAAAGGCAGTATCTGCTCAGTAAATGTTAACTAATGTCAGGGCTCCTGGGTGGTTCAGTAGGTTAAGTGTCCAAATCTTGGTTCCAGCTCAGGTCATGGTCTCAGGGAGGTGGAATCAAACCCTGGGTGGAGCCCTGCGTCAGGATCCATGCTCAGTGGGGAGTCTGCTTAGGGATTCTCTCTCTCCCTCTCCTTCTGCCCCTCCTTCCACTTGCACACAAGCACACAGTCTCGCTCTTCCTCAAGTAAATAAATTAATTTAAAAAATGTTAAATAGGGGCACCTGGGTGGCTCAATCAGTTAAGCATCTGCCTTCAGCTCAGGTCATGAATTAAGAGTCTTGGGATCAAGTCCCTTCAGGTGTGTTAGCTGTGTAGATGCTAACAACTGGGATGCCAATAACAGAAAAACCACTCAAAGTGGCCTAAGCCATTGTTTCTCGAATTTTATTGTGTATACAGATCACATATTACCTGTGACAATACGACCTCTGAGTCAGTAGGTCCCAGAGTATTGGTGGGGCTTGAGAATCTCCATTTCTGACAAGCTCGCAGATAATGCTAATGTTAATGGTTCATCAACCACACTTGGAGTAGCAAGGATTCTCAAACTTGGCTGAACATTGAGACACCTGGGGAAACTTCTAAAAAATACCAATTCTTGGATTGTACACTCAAAGGTTCTGACTTAATTGACGTGGGGTGAGTTTAAGTTGCCCACGTATTCTAATAGGCAGTAAAATTTGGGGACTACTTGCTTAAACTAAAAGGAGAGCTTGCTATCTGGCTCACCACGATCTCCTAAAGAGAGCTCCAGCATTAGTTCTGTGACTCAACCACCACCAGGAACAAGCTTTCCATCTTCAGTGGGTAGGTTTGGCCCTTAAGCTAGCTCCTCCTGGAAGCCCAAAATAGCTGCCACAGCTCCGGATATCACATGCAAACTCCACAATGGTCAAGAAGAAGGGACTGTTTCTTCCCAAGTGCCTGTTATCATTAGCAATGGAACATTTCCTGGAAGCTCTTTCTCTCTAGTCTGATTGGCCAGGGGAACAGGAATGCCACAAATGACTTAGACCAGTGTCTCCAAGTGGGGTCCCTGGACCAGGACCATCAGCACCACCTGGATGCTCAATAGAAATGCAGATTCTCCAACCCACCACAGACCTATTGAATCAGAAACTTTGGGGGTGAGGCTCAGGAGTCTGTGTTTTATCAAGTCCTTCAGATGATCCATGTTCAAGTTTGACAACCACTGGCTTAGAGTTTATGCCTTAGGGGCCAATGGTTCTCCACCTGGTTAATTTTCCCCTCCCTCAATGAGACATTTGGCAATGTCTGCAGAATATGTGGTTATTATAACTCAGAGGGGGGCTGCTATTCGCATCTAGTGGGTAGAAGGCAAACCTCCTACAAAGCACAGGACAGCCCCAGGACAAAGAATTACCAGCCCCAAGCGTCAGTAGTGCTGAAGTTGAAAAAGCCTGCCTTAGGCCATTCAGTCTTCCTTCTGAGTCTCTCATAAAGCATCTGGGACTCTGGTCAGCAAGTGCAAAGGAGGACCAGCTGCTGGTTAGTGTCCACTCCTAAAAATCACTTTCACAGTAAATCAGACAACCCACCATCTTTCCCTGTCCCCTTGCAGGGCAGCCCTTTAGAAATAGACAACCCCATGGGGCTGGCAGGGTCAAAGAAGTTTCTATCTGTCAGGATGAACAAAGGCCCCTGGCTCTCTCCTCTTTGAGAGTGGGGGGCAGGTTATGGGTAGGAGCCAGAGTTGGTGGCTTACTCCAGATATTGTTGGTCATGCAGTTTTATCAAGACCTTAATCATCTTTTTAAAAAGATTTTATTTATTTATTTGAGAGAGCAAGAGAGAGAACACAGTGTGGGAGAGTGGGAGGGTGGGGGTGGGAGTTGGGCAAAGGGAAAGTGAGAAGCAGGCTCCCCACTGAGCAGAGAGCCTGACTCGGGGCTCAATCTCAGGGACTTTGGGATTATGACCTGAGCCGAAGGCAGACACTTAACTGACTGAACCACCCAGGCACCCCAATCATCTTTCTTTAATTTAGTATATGATTTTAGAGAATTTTTAAAAAAGATTTTATTTATTTATTTGACAGAGAGAGAGACAGTGAGAGAGGGAACACAAGTAGGGCGAGGGGCAGAGGGAGAAGCAGGCTTCCCGCTGAGCAGGGAGCCCGATGTGGGGCTTGATCCCAGGACCCCGGATCACGACCCGAGCTGCCGGCAGACGCTCAACAACTGAGCCACCCAGGCACCCCTGTACATGATTTTAAAGGTAGCCTCATGCCAGGGCGCCTGGTCTACTCAGCTGATAGAGCATGTGGCTCTTGATCTCGAGGTTGTAGGCTCAAGCCCCACTTTGGGTGTAGAGATTACTTAAAAATAAAATCTTAAAAAAATATATGGTTGGCTGCATCCCTAAGTGTGATCTTTTGCACTGTTTTGAAGCCAATTTTTTTTTTTCCTCCAAGAATACAGTTCCGTCATATTCATATGAACAGCGGAGCAGCTAGAATTTGATGTGTAGGAATTCTCCTTTTGGGCCCCATCAAAGGGATAGCCTTGGACATGCCTACATTTGTATCTTTTTATTTTTTAAGGTTTTATTTATTTATTTATTTTAGAGAAAGAGAGAGAGAGAGAGATTAGGGGCAGAGGGAGAGAGCATGGAGCCTGATGTGGGGCTCGATCTCACAACCCTGAGATCATGACCTGAGCCGAAATCAAGAGTCGGACGCCTAACCAATGGAGCCACCCAAGCACCCAAATTTTCAATGTTATTTAATCTATCGAACTTAAATTTAAATATCCAAATGGCACTAGTGACAACCACAGTGGACAGTGCATCCTTAGGCACCCCGTGTTTTCCCCGGGGTGCAGGGTGGCGTGCTGGCTGGTCCATTTCAGCTGGAGGCCGCCACGATTCCAGAGAGGAGCTCAGATATTTTGAATATCGCCAGAACTGTCCACAGACTGAGCATTTCCCAAACAGAGGCCGTTCAATCCGTCGAATACCTCGGAGCGCTTCGCCTTGGGCAGGAGTTTGATCAGTTCGGCTTAGAAATGTTGGTAATGCCGTGCTGATGAGAAACTCTACCTGGTAATTAATTGAGTCAAAAGTAATTTGTTATCTGTTTTTTTTTTAAATTCTTAGCTTATGCAGTTCGTTTGGTAGACAAAAATCTTCCCAAACGTGGAGCTACTTGGGTGAAGACATATGGAAAGTGTCCCTCGGTGGTACAGAAGTTAGAGATTGTTCATCCGGCCAACCCCTTCACTTTGAGGGGAGCAGACTGACACCCAGACAGGAATTGACGGGTGCGAGGTCATCTGGCTGGACTGGGGCTGAGTCAGGACTCAAAGCCAAAGTCCAACCCTTGTTGGAGAAGCTCGTATCTGAATGGTGTTCCTGTGACCCAGTGGGGGTATGTCTGCCCTGGGCTGTCCTTCACCCCCATTGATTGTGTCCGTGACATTCCTTTTGATCAGTGACCAGAACAGGTGGGGAGATTTAAAAGCTTCTTTATAGGCTTTTAAATATAACACCTTTATAGGTGTTATAGAATAGGTGTAGGAATAGAATAGGACCAGTTCTTGCAGTGGTCCCTGAAACACCTGTATCCCCATCACAGTGGGGAGCTACCTGGAAAGAAGGTCATAAAATATGCAAATTTGTGGGGCCCACCGCTGACCTACTGTGGTGGTCTACATCAGTGCTCCCCATTGTCACCTGTGAACCCCATTTCCTGCTAGGTACATCCTGGTGTAGTGCCCTCCCCCCCATCAACTCTGCGCTTGCTCTGTGACCTGCTTTGGGCAATGTGACATTGGCCAGCATGAGAGAGGCAGAGGCTTGATGGATAATTTGAAAGACAAGTTGCTCACTGGAATTTGTCCTTCTGAATGTCTACTCTTGGAGCCCTGCACTAGCGTGTAAGTAGGTCTAAGGTCCCCTGCTGGAGAGACTACAGCCTGGGGGGAAAGACGGGGACGGGGGTAGGGGAGGTGTGGGCTCAGCTGAGGGCCACTCAGGCGAACAAAGTAGCTGTCTCGGACACTGCAGCCCCAGCTGAGGCCACTCTAGGAGAGACCAACCACCCAGGTGAACCCAGCCAAGCCACAGAACTGCAAAACACAATAAATCGTTTTTTTAGGTCACCAAATTCTGGGGAGCTTTGTCATGCGTCGATAGACAACTGAAACCCCTGCTGCATCAGAATCTCTGGCTGTGGCCAAAGTCTTCATTTTATCCCAACCTCCGGATGGTTCTGGAGCTTCCTAAGGCCTGGCAACCCCTGGAAGGGGAAGGGCCTGATTCAGATCACCACGAGCTGTGTGACTTCAGACAAATTCCTGAGCCTCTCCCATTTTCCTTTCCTCGTGGGCGTAAGTACAGACTGCAGAGATTCAGGGAGATGAGCAGTCTTTTCGGCCACTATTTTGAAGACTTTTTCAGCCCCACACCCTTTCTCTTCTCCCCCTGGGACTCTAACAGCAGGGATGTTGGCTCTTCTGTTAAGGGTCCACAGGGCCCTGAGGCTGTCTTCATCCCTCCCCCCCTCGCCCAAATCCATCCTTTCTCTGTTTTCAGATTTGGTCATTTCTATTGTTTTATCTTCAAGTTCACGGATTCTTTCCTCTCTTGTCTCCACCCTGCTGTTGAGCTCCTCCAAGGATCTTTCGGTTCTCAAATTTCACTTTGATGCTCCTTCGTACCTTCTATTTCTTTACTAAGCTTTCTGTTTTGTCATTTGTTTCCAGGGTGTTCATAATTGCTTATTGAAGCATTTTGAAGACAGCACCTCTAACCTCCTCATCTGATAGTTCCAATATTTGTGTCATCGTGACGTTGGCATATGTTGGTTGCCTTTTCTCATTCCGACTGAGAGTTTTTTGGCTCTTGGTATGACAGATGATTTTTCTGTTGTATCCTGGACATTGGGATGTTGTTCGGAGACACTGGCTCTTATTCAGATTTTCCGTCTTAGCAGGTCTCAGGCTGCGCCTGTGGATGACAGGTCGGGGTGGAAGTCCAGTTTTCTCCTTGTCCTCAGTTGACAGCCTGGTGGGGGAGAAGGTTGCCTCCTTACTGCTGGGTGGGGGGGTGAGCATTCTGGCTTCCCACCAGACCTCTGCTGATCTGTTACTGCCGGGCATGGCAGAAGTCCTAACTAGGCCTCCTAGGTCCCTACCCAGCATGGAGAGGGAGGAGTACCTTCATACCACTGGTTGGGGGGGAGGATGGGGGGATGGAAGCCTCAGCTCCGCACCTGTTTTTCTCTATAATCAATTGGTGGTAGGGGAATGGGGCACTGGTTACACCAGACACAGCTCTCCACTTGGCGTCTGGTTCTGCAGAGGGGATGGGGCTATAGTTTTTTCCATGGTGTTTGACTAGAGTAGGGCATTTATTGTTTTAAAGATTTTTTTGTCTCACTGGACTGTGCCTTTGCTAGTCCTTTGGCTGGGGAGAAGAGGCGTTTTGGGGGCTGTTTTTGTCCACACTCATTGGTATTTCTGGGTTGCTGACTCCCCCAGCTCCAGATCTGAGGTATATGGGGCAAAAAGAAAACCCAGAGAAGTCACTGCTGTGTTTTTCCTTGGGTCCTGAGAGCCCTAGTCAGTCTACCTTCTTCTTTCCCTTTTTAGAGTCTCTGTAGGTTTGTTTTATATATAATGCTCAGGGCGTTAGCTGTGCTTCGCGGGAAGAATAGGGAGGAGTGTATCTGCTCCATCTTGCCCTGGAACTGGAAGTCAAGATTCACCTGTTCTTGAACTTAATATAAATAGAATCCACTAACATATGTTCTTTTAAGCTTGGCTTCTCTTGCTCAGCAGGATGTCTTGAGATTATCCATGTGTTTGTGTGTAGTCTGATGTTTCTCATTGTTGTATAAGATTTGATGGTGTGGGGGTGCCTGGGTGGCTCAGTCAGGTGGGTTTCTGCCTTCAGCTCAGGTCATAATCCTGGGGTCCTGGGTTCAAGAGCCCCACCTCAGGCTCCCTGCTCAGCGGGGAGTCTGCTTTTCCCTCTCCCTCCATCCTGGTTGTGCTCTCTCTCTCTCTCTTTCTCAAATAAATAAATAAAATCTTAAACATTAAAAAAAAAAGATTTGCTGGTATGAACAAACACACCATGGAATTTTCCCAGTGGAACCCTATGTGGCTGTGAAAAAGCAAACTGCGGACCTCGACTGCACAGCAAACCACACAATTTGCTGATCAGGCCTCTGTAGGTGGTGTAGATGGTGTCTGGGTTGCCTCCAAACAAAGCTACTTTGAAGGGAATTTGCTGTTATGAACAAATGTTCTTGGGTGTGTGTTTCAGTGGCTACAGCACTCCTTTCTGTTGGGAATGAATATTTCAAAAGCCTCTTAATTGGTTTGCTTCTTCAGCCCTTGCCTCCTTCTATTCACTTTTCCACGTGAAAGCCATGGCGATCTTTTGAAAACAATTGGATCTCTTCTCCCCCTTGCTCAAAAATACCGAAGGCTTCGGTGCGCCTGGCTGGCTCATTCGGTGGAATGTGCTACTCCTGACCTTGGGATTATGGGTTTGAGCCCCATGTTTACAAGTAAAATCTTAAAAAAAAAATAGCAGTGCCTTCCCTTCATACTTAGAATAAGATAGAATCCTCTTTACAACCTCCAAGGCCCTGCAGGATCTACCCGCTGCCTGCTTCTTCTTTATTCCTACCTCATTTACTACCTCTCTCTACCTGCCATCCCTTCGTCTACCCACTATCTGCCCATCCAGACATCTATTCAGTTTTGGGGAGTCTTCAGTGTGCCTGGCTTACTCCTGCTTCAGGACTTTGTCCTTGCTATTCCCTCTGCCAGAAAACACTGTTCCTGCAAATCACCACATACCTCCCCTTCCCCTTAATTCAAATCTCTGTTCAACTGTCATCTCGTCAAAGAGGGATTCTAACGTGTCCCCCCATTCATCCTCTCTCTTCGCCCCCCCATTTTTTTCTTGATAGCACCTAACACCACTTAAACTTCTATTATATATTTGTAGGGTGTCTCCCGCTTTAGGAGAATGTTCGTGAAATGCCCACAAGGTTACACATATCATGTGTCTGGTTGTCTCCTGGGTCCCTCCTGTAGCACAGGGCTGCCCATAGTAGGTGCTCAGGAAAGATCTGTTAATTTGGGATTAACTGGTTCAGGCTTCCTCTGAAGCGCTTCAGAAGCGCTTCCTCTCCTGGCTGTGTATCAGAGGGCAGGTCCCTTCATGAGTACCTCTCCCACCCTCGTCTTCCCGGGCTCTTGTGGCAATGAGGACTCTGACTCAGGGTCTGGCGTGGGACCTGAGATTCTGCATTTCCTGCCAGCTCCCAGGTGTTGCCCCAGCTGCTGGTCCTGAGATGCAGGCATTGAGTAGCGAGGCCTTAATGGCTCTGAGCCACAGTTTCCACGTCTGTAAAATGGCTTACTCTGAAAAGCAAGTGGGTAAAGAGCATAAAGCACTGTGCATGGTGCCTGGACTTAGCAGGTACTCAGTAAGTGTCTAGTGCTCTTCCTCTGGGTGCCTTTCTGGGTCTGAAACTGGAAGTTGCCTCAGTTTTCTCCTTCTGCCCTTCCCCGTCCATGTTTAGCCCCCTCCACAGACCCTCATTGGAATTTTGTCTGTTTTATTTCTCCAGAGCTAGCCAGCCCTGCCTGTCATGGGCAGGGGTTTGGGGAGGATTCTGGCGTTCTGACAGTCGTGGGAACATTATGCAAATTAGATGCAAAGCAGCAGCTAATGAGTGCTGATTGCATTTGCCCTGGCACTGGGGAACTGTGGGATGGCTGTGCTGGGCGGGGAAGGGGGGGGCAATGAATGTTTTCTGGGTTGGACGAGGAGATGGTGACAGAACAGGTTGGCTTCTCCTGGGAGGCTTCAGGCCCCCTCCCCACATGCGGAGTGTTCCCATCTGTGGGACTGCCATATGGTTAGGGTCCAGGGATAGATCTGGGGTCAGGCATGGTGTGTGTGTGTGTGTGTGTGTGTGTGTGTGTGTGGAGTGGTGTGCGGCATAGGGGTGTCCCCGAGCATGTCTGAGCCCCGCAGGTGGGAGAGTCCAGGGCTGCACTGTGGTGGTTTGGGGGCCCTTCCCAATAGCAGGTGAGACTGGATCGGGTCGATAGTGGGACAGCGTGGAGGTGATGATCTGCCGGCTGGGCAGAGAGGGGCGGGAAGAACTCGGGGGTCTGCCGGGCAGCAGGTGGGGCTGGATCCGGGTGATGGAGGGGTGGTGGTGGGAGACAGCTATCTTTGGAAACCTAGGATGGACCTGGCTCTTTAGGAGAAAGATGATCTGGGCCTGGGGGGCTGGCAGGTGGGCAGGGGGTTCTGCTTACAGAGCCTGGAAACCTAATCCCTCCTCGCCCCCCAGCTGATTTCTCCCCACTCTCCAGGGAACCCCGGCTCTCAGGTGCCAGGCATCCACACCCTCCTGGCCTGGGCCTTGACTTGACCCTCCACCAAGAGCCTCCAGGCCTGGGGACAACTGTCAGGTTTCTGGCTCAAGGATGGTCAGGCTTGAAGTCACTTCTGAGGTCATTTGTCAGGGGGGGTGGTCTTCACTTACATCCAGTTCTCTTTTTTTTTAATATTTTAAAATTATTTTTGTAAGAGAGGGAGAGAGAGTACATGAGAGGAGGGAGGGGCAGAGGGAGAAGCTGGAGCCTGATTCTGGACTAGATCCCAGGATCCTGGGATCACGACCTGAGCTGAAGGCAGACGCTTAACCGACTGAGCCACCCAGGTGCCCTCACCCTCACATTGACTTCTTGACTGGCACTTCAGATGCATACGACCCTGTCCTGCCTTTGATCGAAGCATGAGGAACACACTTGGCTGTGAAATTTCTAGAAAATGGGTGGCTGTTGCCCTGTCGCCTAATCAGATCTTAATGGAGCCAGTATAGAGCATTGGAAGAAGCTTGGCAAAGCCGCAGGTTCGAGTCCCAGTGCAGGCATTTACTGGCTCTGTCACCTGGGGCAAGTTGCTCCGTCTCTACAGTGTCTGTCTCCTTGTCAGTTCTGTGACCTCCCCCGTAGGGCTGCTGTGACAGTCAGAGGTGCTGCAGGGGAACAGGGAGTCAGCATACCTTCAGGGTACCCTCCAGGGCAGGCACTTTATTTTGCTCATGGCTGTGTTCCCATCCCTAGAACAGTCCCTGCTACCTGGCAGGTGCCTAGTAAGCATCCACCGAATGAACGAGAGGCCTGGTTTCATCTAGCCCAACATGACCCCCCCTCCCCAGTTGACATCTCTGACATTTGCATGTGCCGTCTACCACTTACAGCCTTGATTTAATCGGCAGTCTCATGGTCGAGGGGGATCTTAATGGGATGAAATACGGAAGAGGCTATTATTGTTATTATTAACAGTCTTTTGGTGGGCTTCTGGGTCTTTCCAATTGTATCTGCCTTCTCTGGGCAGTGTGAGGTCCCTGAGAAGCACCTTGGGGCAAGGGGTGGGGGGGTGGGGGCGGCCATGATCCTTGCCTGGGTCCTTCCAAGGTGGTGCTGGGTGAGGAACCGTGCATCCTGTGGGGCGCACTGTGGGTCCTGGGTCTCCTGACCCAGCCTCCAGCAGATAGCGCCCCTTCTGGGACATGGCAGGGTTCTCGGAGCCTGGAATTCCCTCCAAGGAGGAGGGGCCCATTTTACTGTATCTGTCATAATTCCAAGTCCCAGGACCTGACAGCCACTTGTGGGGGGGCGGGATATCTGTGAGCCTCCAAGGTTGAGGGGGCTCTAGGTAGGACTTAGTCTGGATGGGATAGGCAGAGGACTTTCAGCATGAGGGAGAGAGATAGGGGAGGGTGTGCACTGTCTCCACTCCCATCCCTGCCCCTCCTGCAGCAGGGCTGAGGCGAGGTGGGCAGATTAGTGTCTGATCTCTGGAGGGCGGGTACAGAGCAGACAGATCACTTCCCGGAAGTGGATTCTGGTTCAGTCTCCTGGGTGGGACACTTGCTTGTGTCGCTGATCCCCTCCCACGGGGCTGGTGCTGGGGGCTTGTGTGGATGGCTGGTGATTTGGTATAGAAAGGGCATGTAGTTGGGTGCACACATGTCTTAAAGTTTTGCTTTGGGGGGGGGTGTGATAGCTGTGGTCTGTGGGAGCAGCCCGTGCTGGAATCCCGAAGCCTCACTGCCGGTAACCACCCCAGGAGGAGCAAGTAACCAACTTGCTCGGGCAATTTGTCTGACTACACTGGGCCTCAGTTTCCAATCTGTAAAATGGATGAGATGGTACGGGAGCATCCCATACTCCGCCTGACCCAGAACAGGCGCAAAATAAAATTGTGAGGACTGATTGAGGGAGTGTGAACGATGAAGCAAACAAATGTTTACAGAGCCAGAGCAGCGGGTGGTGAGGTGTAAGGACCTGCAGCAGGTGCAGGGGAAGGCGTGGCTCCCAAGGTCTGGAAGGGGTGTTGGGAGGGAGGATCTTGGGGAGAGAGAGAGAGAGGAGAGGGGCTGCAGCAGGGTCCTCCATGGTCAAGGGCTGCGGCGAAGTGAGCCCGTCTGTTCAGCAGCATCTCCTCGAAGGTGAAGTGTGAGTGCCCCGCCCGAGGCGATGTCCTCCACGCCTAGAAGGCGGGCGTCCCCTGGCGTACAGGAGGGAGGCTGGCAGTGCAGCATTGCCCGGTTGCCATAGAAACGAGCAGAAGGAGGTGGGTGGCTGGAGAAGGAGGCGGGTCGGGAGGAGGGAGGGGAGGAGGCAGCGGTGGGGGCGGGGAGCTGGCTTCTGCTGTTCTGGCGCTGCTGTCTTCCCGAGCCAGCGGTGGAGGGGACCCCAGAGGACTGAGCCCCCAGCCTGGGCACCAGGCCCCCTCCCTGCCTGCCACCACGGAGGAGGAGGAGGACAGCCAGCCCCTCCCGCCCTGGCCTGGCCCAGCGGGGGCAGTGAGCTCCCACCTGCCCCCGGCTTGGTGCCCAGACAGGCCCAGGTAGGTAGGCATCCCGATGGGGACAGGTGGAAGAGGCGGCATGGAGAGTGGGCCCCCCCTGCCCCCAGACCCCCCTGCCTTCCTCCCAGCAGCACCCGGTAGGAAGCATACAGGCTGGACGGGCCGGGGTCAGGGGCCCTGGGTGGGGAGCAGCCTGCATCCCGGGAGGCTCTCTCCAGAACCTGGATCCTCAACAGGAGGACCGGCCCCGTGGTTGCCTTCCTCCTCTGCACCTCTGTCCCTCTCTCCGCCACGGCCGCAGGTCCTGACTGTAGAAATGCTCCCCTCCCTGGAGGAAGGGGGCCGAGGGGGGCTGGAGCTTCCAGGGACCCACAGTGCCTCCGTTCCCCAGGGGAGAAGTGAGGATGCCCCTGCCTCCACTCAGGGTACCGCTCGGCTCTGGCCACGGAGAGCCGCAGACTCATGCCCCCGCCCCCCCCCACCCGCTGCCTCCGTGCTGGCCCCGGGTGGTCTCAGGCATTGGGCTTACCCCCCCTGGTCAGGCAAGAGGCATCTTTCTCCTCCCCTAAGCTCAGGCCCTTTTCCTTCCTTGTTCTACCCACCGTTCTAGAGCCCCAGATGGCCCAAGGGACCCCTGTCCCCTCCCCAGCAAGCCCAGGGTCTCCATGTTGGGGGATCGGGTGGGGGCGCCTCTGGCCCTCCTTCCCCCATCGCCGTCCCTCTGCTGCATTGCTCCTGGGGACAGACTGGGCTGCCGCTGGGGAGCTCAGGCACTGCGGAGAAGCTTCTGCCCGCTGCTCAGGAGGGGGCGGGGCTGGGGCCTGGGGAGGCCCGGCTGCACTGCTTTGCTCTGGGCCCCCGAAAGGACAGGAGAGGGCGTGCGCTCCTGGCTCCAGCGGTGGGTGAGTTGCTCCTGGTCCAGGTCTGCCCTGGGGCAGAGCGCAAGGCCCTCCTGGGCTGACGTGTGTCTGGGAGGTCCTAGCCTGAGAAGGGCAGAGGATTGGCACCCGGGCAGCCAAGGGTCAGCCTCCTTCTCCCACTGGGCTTCTCTATCCAGTATACCCCGCGAGCCTGGTGGGGTCCTTTGCTGGGCCCAGGCACCACATTATGGGGCTCCCCTGGGCACGTGGGAGTCAGAGTAGCCAGCGTGGGGACCAGTGTGGAGGAGGGATCTTTGGGCCTGCAGTGGGGTGGGGAAAGCCTCACCAAGAAGCTCGTTCATTTCTGCAAATATTAGTTGCACCTGCTGAATGCTAGGTATGGGGGCGGGGCTTCCCAGTTTGGGGTTCAGGGCCTGGGAGTGAGAGGGCCAGACAAGGTCGGGGCTGTCGATCTGCCCAGGAGCCAGCAGCCAAGTAACCCGTACCCACTGTTACCGTCTGTCCCCTGCTCCTCTGAAGCCCACCACCCTCTTCGCTCATCTCTCTCCTTCGATGGGAACTAGGACCGCTCCTCCCCCGCGAGGGCCTGGCACGGGCATCTGGGCTCCCTCACCATCTACAGCCGGGCCTGCCTCCGTCCCAGCCAGAACAGGCGGCTGGTGAGGCCCAGAGCGGGAAGTTTGCTCAGCAAGAGCTGGAGGGAGCTGTCCCTTCCCCAGGCCCTCCCAGGCTGGCCTGGCCCTCCCCTGCCCTTCCCCTGCCTTCTCTAGGCCACTTTCCCCCTCTTCATTGTTTTGTGCCCCACGTGTCCCCAGGGCCTGTGCTTGCTCTGTGTCTTCCTCTAGGCCCCAGACCCTGGGACAGAGAGCCCACCAGCATGCCTCCGGGGGCACATTTCCCGACTCCACGGCATTGCACCCAGTGGCCCACAGTGGAAGCCAGTTGGAGACCCAGCCTTCCCGCATCAGTCTTCCCCGTGTCAGAAGGGGGTCGAAAGGAGGCCCCCGGGGCACTCAGAGGCCTGGGGTTTGGCCAGGGGCCGGGGCCCTGGGACAGGCTGGAAGAACAGTTTGGCCCAAGCCTGGCCCTCACGGGCCCGCTGTGCAGGAGCTCTGGGGAGGAACCAGGAGGCCTCTCCACCTGGCTCTTCATGGGCATCTCAGGGCTCCAAAACCTTGTTCTCTCAGGACCTAGCGCTCCACCTGCTGGCTGCTCGGGTCCAAACCCCAGAGCCATTGGCGACTCCTTCCCCTGCTCGCGCTCTCATCCAAGCCATTAGCAAAGCCCATTGGCTGCAGTGTCAGTCTTTCCAGACTCCGCGCTCCAGCGCCTCGGGGGACCCCTGCCTTCTCTCACCCCGAGGACTGCAGCCACCTGCCAGCTGGCCTCCTGTCCTGCTCTCCCCTGCTCTCCCCTCAGCAGCCAGGGAGCCTTTAAAACCTGAGCCCAATCCCATCCCGCCTCTTCTCAAACCCTGCAGGGGCTCCCAGCTCCCTCTGGGTCTCACTCTGATCCACAAGGCCCCGTGGAATCGGCCTCCTGCCTCAGCCTCCCCCACCCCAACCTTCCTGTCCTCATCCCTTCCCTTTCCCCCTCACTCACTCTGCTCCAGCCACACGGCCCCCTTACTCCTCAACCACCTCAGCCAAGCTTCCGCCTCAGGGCCCCTGCACTGGCTGTTCCCTCTGCCTGGATGCTCTTCCTGCAGCTACCTGCATGGCTCCCGGCCTTGCCTCCTTCGGGTCTTCATGCAAATGTTCCTTCCTGACAGTGGCCTTCTCTGACCGCCCCGGGTAAAATAGCCTGACTGCTAGCCACCACTGGCGCTTGTCCCCTTCCCTGCCTTGTTCTGCACCGCACTTGTCACCATCTGACACACCTCATCATTTCCTTATTCATCTGGTTTCTTGTCTGTCCAGCCCTTCCAGAAGGTCAGCTCCATGAGGCTGAGGGGGGCCAGTTTTCTCTCTCGCTCACTGCTGTAGCTCGGAGCTGCCCCGCAAAGACCTGGGCCACAGAGTAAAGGAGTAAATCTGGGGCTGGCCTCCCCCTACCAGGCCAGGAAGGGGAGGAAGACGAGCTGCACGCATTCCACCCCCGGTGCTGCAAAGACACGGGTGCCTTCCTCCGGGTCAGAGTTCCATGCCACTGGGCAACCAGTGCCCTCGGGGGCCTCCCCTCAGAGCAGCCAGACCTGGTCCCTGCCCCCCAGGAGGCCGCGGAGGCCGAGGGTTCAGGACAGGACCAACCCCCTCAGATGAGCCGTGTGTGGGATGACGGGTCTCAAGGAGATCGATGCGCCCAGAACAGAGAGGCCGGGGCCTGGGTACGGGCAGCTCCCGCTCCTGCCCCCTCATCTGTGGTGTGACGGTTTGGGCTCCCCAAGAGGCTGACCCGGAGACAAGGATATGATTTGAGAGGTGGAATGGCTTTACCCGTTGGCTTTAACCATTTTCCGGCAAGGATGAGCCCGCCTGGTCCCCCTGACCCTGAGCCTCCCCCTGACCTCCAGCCTCAGTGGCGACCCAGGCTCTGCCTCCCCCGGTTATCCCGTTTGGATTTCCGTCCTTTTCCTTCCTCCCTACCTCGGGGGTCGCCTCTGAAGGGAGGGCTCCATGGACCTGGGGGTCCCAGAGAAGGCCCAGCAGTCACGGAAGGGAATCTCAGCTCAGGTTGACACCGCAGACTGGGTGGCGTGAACACTGGTTATTCATTTCCCACAGTTCCAGAGGCTGGAAGTCCAAAGTCAAGGTGCCGGCCTGTGGGGTTCCTGGTGAGGCCTTTCTTCCCAGCTTGCGGGTGTCTGCCTTCTCGCTGGGGCCTCACGTGGACTTCCCTCAGCATGTGCATGGAGGGAGACAGGGAGAGTCTCTCTCTTTTCCCCTTCTCATAAGGACACCAGTCCTGTGAGATGGGGACCCTACCCTTCCGACTTCATTTACCTTTAACCCTCTCCTAGAAGCCTTATCTCCAAATACAGTCACACTGGGGAGAGGGTGAGAGATTAACATATGAATTTGGTGGGGACACAAGTCAGTCTTTAGCAAAGGTCTCCGGGGGCATTAGCCTAAAGTGAGGAGAAGGGGGTGTGAGCTCATCCAGAGAGATGACCTTCTCCTGCTTTAAAAACTCTGCAGGTAAAAATACCTCTGATACTAATACTAATACTACTAATACTAATACTAATAGTTAACACGGTGCCTCTGACACACCAGGCACTCATTTCACAATAACCCCGTGGACTGGTGGTATTCTCACCTTCATTTTGCCGATGGGGAAACTGAGCCACAGAGAGTTTAAGCAACTTACCAAGGTCACACAGCCGGCAGAGCTAGGATTTGAGCTCAGTCCTTCTGTCTGGCCCCCCAGGCAGTGCTCTCAACCGCTGTGCTAACACAGCAGGATTTTCTGTCCCTGTTGGGAGGGAACCAGCGAGATGTGGTTCATGGCAGGTGTGACTAAGAACCACACCAGGGTGTAGGGGAGACTAGGTGAGGGCTGGGGTAATCAGGGAAGGCTTCTTGGAGGGGGTGGAACTGAGTTGGCCCTTGAAGGGAAGCAGGGTTATTTTATTTTAGGGAGGGGTGAGTGATAGGACAGGATGCACCCCAGGCAGGGGGGGGAAGGCGTGAGCAAAGCAGCAGAACCTGGAATGAGGAGGGGGTATGCATCACACGGAGGCGTGGAAGGACAGTGCCTTGCAGCTGATCCTGATCCTCCTTCTTGCATCTGAAGCCCCAGCCGAGGCTGGTAAGGGTCCTGGTGTGGCCCAAGTCAGGCGCAGCGAGCCCATCCATCTCGGGGTAACGTGAGGAGCGGGGCTGCTGCGGGGAATGTTTGTGGGACCTGGAAACCACCCTGGGTGAGGGCGAGGCAGCTCTGGCTTCCCATGGCCCTGTCCGGGTTTGAGCCGAGCCGCTCCCTTGGAGACTTAGGCCAGGAGGGCCGGGGTGATGCCCAGGGAGGGCTGGCTCTGCACGGGGCACCTGGTGGGGGACAGAGGAAGGACTCGCCTCCGGGTCTGGATCTGACTCTGTGTTCTCTCTGCTGTGTGACCTTGGCTGAGTCATGTAACCTCTCTGAGTCTCAGAGAAGACAGAGAAGGGCCCATCTCAGTGGACTGTCGTGAGGATTGGAGATAAAGGGTATGAAGGGGCTGGCACGTAGCAGGTACTCAGAAATGGCTGTCATAGGTGATAAAAAGGGAGAGTGAGGAGAAGGGAAATATAACAGCCTCTTCTGTGTGCTGCGGATCCCTGAGGAGGGAGGGCTCCCCACTGCAGGCAGAATCGCCATGGGGGATCAAGGAGGAAGAGACCCTGGAACTGGACCCTGAGAGTTGGCCAAGAGGAGAGGAAGGGGAAGCCCAGAGAAGCAGGGGGCCTGGGAACAGAGGACAGGTAGGATCTGGGTGGATTCTGGCTTTTGGTTGTATCACCATCATTATCAAGATTTTTTGAATATCTACTGTATGCAGGTGACTCTATTTTTGGCTCTGAGGGACAGAATTCAGTATTTCTACTATTTAATGAATGAGTGTTCCAGAAGGTGCTTGGCATTCATTCTTTCAACAAAAACGTACTGTGCATTTAACTATGTGCCAGGCACTGCTGAATATACAGCAGAGGATGCAAAATATACAGCAGAGAACCAGACAGACAAAAACTACTGACCTTAGCAAGTTGACATTACAGTGAGAGAGAAAGACACAAACACGATGAATACTCTAGTGTTGGGAGCCTGGCATATGGTAACACGTGCTGTGAAGAATCGTAAAGCAAGGGAAGGGAGACGGGAGAGTGCTGGGGGTGGGAAAAGAGTGCCAAGTGAAATGTGGGGAGGTTAGGACATTTAAGCAGACATGGAAATCGGGCAGGGGGGCACTCCTAGCAAGTGCAAAGGCCCTGAGGTTAGAGCAGCAAGCAGGTCCGTGGAACTGGAGGAGATACAGGGCCTCCTGGGAAGGAATTAGACTTTTACTTGGAGGAAATGAGAAGTCATGAGACGATTCCGAGTAGAGCAGTGGTGGGATCTGACTTAGGTATTACCAGTGTCCCTCTGGTTGTTGCGGCGGGGAACAGACTGGTGTGGGGGCAGGGGTGAGGGACACAAGGTCGGAGGCAGGAAGGCCACTGAGGAGTGATGGGGCTGGGACCAGGATCTGCTGAGGGGTTGGGTGGCCTTGGGGGGCAGGGGGATGGGAACGGGCTCCTATGATTGTTAGCGACTCGTTCATGATGCAGGAATCCACATGCCGCCTTTGTCCACAGCTGCCCCACCCTCTCTGGGCCCCAGCTCTTAATTCCTCTGTCCCTTCTTCAAGCCAGGGGCAGACAGAACACGCCCCAGGCCCCTGCCCTCCAGGGGCATTTTAGAGGCAGCTGGCAGGAAGCCTGGGGCCCAGAGGAGGGATGCTTTTCACCGTGGGGCTCCTTTCTCCCAAAGGAAAGGTCAAGGCTAACATGCAAACTTCACACTTCCATAAATGGCCTGTATTTTTCAATAATGCCTTATTACCTTTTGAGTGTCACATGAGACTGAAGTATTGTTTTCCCATCCTATGAGCTGGAAAACCGAGACCCCATGACAGGACTCGACTGAGATCCCACTGGAAGTGGTAGGGCTGGCGCAGAGCCCATGTCCCCATCAAGCAGAACAGCGCCCCGCCCGCCCTGCCCCACCCCCCCTCTGGCGTGGACAGCCGCCCCCACTACAGCAGTGGCGACAAATCAATAATGAGAGCTGACAAGCTCTTTCAGTCATGTCCCAGCCTCCGGGCCCTCTCTGCAATAACCTGGTGGGGAGTGGCACCTGCCGTGGAGGGGTGCTGGCAGGATTTGATGAGTTAAGACACATGGACAGTCCTTGGCACCAAGTCTGTGCTCCGTAAACCCCAGTTGTTATTATCAGTGATAAAGGGCTCACAGGGTCACGATTGCTTTACAAGCACCGGGAGAAGAGTCGGATGGGCACTGTGCCCGTTTGTTGGGTTCTGCTCAGAGCGTATCAGGCTCGCCCCTGGGTGTGACAGATTCCGGCCACACAGGCTTCCTGACTCAGAGAGAAGCTGCGTTTTCAGTGAGGGTGGCTCCTGACCACCATTCAGGAGGCACCTGGCATTTGACCAGAGTGAAGCCTCCCCCCCGGCACCCAGGGTGGTGGGGTGAGGCCGATTTGCAGGAGGCACGCGCAGGGCGGGAGGTGAGTCTGGCAGGTGGTGCTGGGGGCCCACGTGCCCCCTCCCGCATCCTCTCCCCATGCTCCCTGCCTGTCTTCCTGAGCCTGCCTCTGTGCGGGTCCAGCCTGGCCCCTCACCGTTTCCTCTGGTCCTTGCATTGGGTCGTAGCATCCTCATTTCACAGCGAGGCCCGACATAGTCACGTGAATCGCCTAAGGTCACGCGGCAGTTTGGCGATGAGTGGGGACGCCCCCCAAGGCGAGAGCAACCCGTGCTAGCCCAGCAGGGAGCCCAGAGACCCTCGACTTGCCTGCACTGAGGAAGGGGCCCCAGCAAGTCCCCTCCAGGTCTGCACGGAGTGGAGATTGATCTTTGACCTGGTGCATTCCCAGATTGTCTGACACCCCGGGGCTTAGCTGCACAGTCCCCTTCCTCTTGGTCCAGTGCACTCTGGGTCCTGGCTCCCAGCGCCCTCAGCTCCCCTCCAACGCAGGCCAGAGGGTTTTAAAAATTTTGCACACAAGGCAAAATTTGAAAGGCATAAAGGACCAACAGTGACAAATCTCCTTCCCATCACATCACCCAGCCACCCAGTTCCCTGAAGGCAGTCACTGCTACCAGCTTTCCAGAAGTGCTCTGTGTTTGTATAACCCTCCGCCCTGCCCCCGTACAAATGGAAGCGTCCACAGCCTCCCGGTTCTGCTCCCTGCTCCTTTCATCTCAGTGCCATGGCTTGGGGAGGGCTCCGGTCAGGACCAGAGCATTCTGTTGCCCGCCTGCACCAGAATTTGCTTAAGCAGTTCCCTGGACGGGGAGCTGGGATGTTTCCAGCCTTTGGCTTTTACAAGCAGCACTGCAGCAAATGGAATTAGGCAGCGTCAGTTGGCCCCACTGCCTGGAAGGTGAATTCCTAGGAGAGGCACTTCCGGGTGAGGGAGGCAGGCCTCTGTAGTGGGGAGAGAAGATGCACCCCCGCCCCCTCCCATCAAGGCTCATCAAGTCACTTCCCTGCGTCCTGGGCTGGGTTTGACCTCCACTCTCATGAGGGTCTGTCCCTACCCTCCCCCCCCTCCTGCCCCCACCATCAGCTCGCTGACCGCTTGCACTATTTGGATCCCAAAGAACACGGTTCGGTAGGACTTTGAGGGTTCTGCACATGAATTTGTAGGAGAGTTTGAGGTTTTGCTAAGCAGAAAGAATATATTTAGGGCCTGGGACGTGCAAGGAGAAGGCAGTACTGGGTTTTCCCACTACTGGGAAAAGGGCACTACCCCCCGGACAGATAGGGGGACCGAGGCCAGAGAGGGGAGGGGTATCCTTGACTAAGAATCCTCACGTGGTGACCCCACTTGCTCCGAGCCTGAAGGTGAGCAGCCAGAAGGTTGAGCATCCCCCAGACCCCCAGGTCGGGCTGGACTTTGCAGAGGCCAGCCCTCCCCCAGTACCCTCATGGGACAGGGTACTTCGTCCCTGAGCAGTGCAGAGAGGTTGACTGCCCCCGGAGGGTCATGCCTGCCCTGGCCTCACTGTTCCTTTGAAGACCAGGTCCCTGGCCCTCTGGGTCCTGTCTCCTGATACTGAGCCATTCTTGCAGGGGGAGGGGTTGGAGGGGACAGAAAGGCCTGGGTGGGGGATGGGAGAAGGGCAGTGTCCCCAGCCCTGGGGCAGCCCATGGCCTAGATTGGACTGCCGTGATGCCTGCCGACAGATCCAGGCCACACAGAGCCGCTCCGGCGCTCACACAGATCATAGCGGTCTGATCCATAGGCCAGGAAGCCACACGTTTGGGACTCTTTAAGGAGACACGTAAGTGGCTAACAGAGGCTTTGGAGGCCAGGCGCCAGGGCAGCCAAAAGGGCACTCACAGGGGGCCCAGCCCGGGCCAGAGATGGGAAGCAGGCCCTGCTGCCAGCTTCCCAGGGAACTTGGGTCCAGGCTCCAAGTGGGGCATCTGGGGAGGTTCTAGGAGCTGTGTGTGTCTGTGAGGCAAACTGCAAGCTTATATGAAGCCAACACGTAATTGTGTGCCTTTAATTCGCTCCGCGCCCAGGGCAGCTGCCACACTGGAGCTGGAGAATGGATCTGGGGGAGAAGGGAGGGAGAGGATGTGGGCTGAAGGGCTCATGGTGGAGGGACGGGGGATTCGCACAAGGGGTGCTACAAGCTTACTCTTGGGGTTACTCCAGGGATGGCGAGCCGGTCCCCTGGTGGGAAGTCCCCATCCCAGTGCAAGGCTCAGGCCGGTGCAGCCCTCATCCCCACAGCATGTTGGGGCCTCAGGCCTGGAGTGGGGCACGTGGGGCACATCCCCCCTCTCCAGGGATCTCTCTTCTACCCTCCCAGCGCATGAGCAGCCCCGCCTGCTGACCACCCGCGCATACCTGCTCTTCCCCCCGCGGCTACACCATGTCTGGCTCCTACGATGAGGCCTCGCTAGCTCCGGAGGAGACCACTGACAGCTTCTGGGAGGTGAGACAGCTCCTGTGGAGGCCCAGGCTCCCCCCACCCCACCCTCAGGCCTTGCTCCCCAACCCCTCGCGTCCCTCCAAAGGCCTCGGTGTTCCACGAGATGGGGCAAGATGACTGCCCACCCAGCCCGGAGGCCCTCTGCCCCACGGCTGCCCCTGGAGAGATCCCGCAGAGTTTCTGGATGTGGACCAGGCTCCTCGAGTCGGGCTGCTCTCAGACCCGGGCACCTCAGACCAGGCTTTACCCTTTCACGGCGGCTCCCCGCCCCCACCCCAGAAGCCCCACAGCAATACAGAGGTGGCGACAAGCCTAGAAGCCAGCATTTCAGGGGCCTCCCAAACTCTTTGAGACCAAGAAATACAATTTTTTTCCATTGGCTTCCAAAAACCCAAAGCGAAAACTGCCAAACCTATATTAATAAGCGTTTAATGAGGTGTCTACAAAACAATATTATGTCAAGAAGCTGCAGCTCAGCTCAACACTTACATGACTCTATAAATATGATACATTTAGCTCACAAGAACAAAATGAATAATTCATTCTAGTCTGGGTCCAAATTCTAAAAATCTTGCACTTTGTGGCAGTGAGGAAATTATGTGTCAAGTGCATAGACCGTCGGGTGTGATGCAGGGTGCTGGGACCCCAAAAGTGAGAGTGGGGGGAGACCCCGGTGCGTGCCCGCGGGGCGGCGAGGCGGGGAAGGGCGGGGGAAGACGGGCGGCGGCGCGCGCCCCCTGCAGGACGGGGCGTCCAGGGCGGCTTGGGGTAGCGGGGAGGAGGGGAGCCCGCGGGAGTCGTGCTCGCTCCTTGGCCGCCAGGTGGGGAACTACAAGCGGACGGTGAAGCGCATCGATGACGGCCACCGCCTGTGTAACGACCTGATGAACTGCGTGCAGGAGCGCGCCAAGATCGAGAAGGCGTACGCGCAGCAGCTCACCGACTGGGCCAAGCGCTGGCGCCAGCTCATCGAGAAAGGTGCCCCCATGCCCACCCGGGACGCATCGCCCCGGTCCTCTCCGGCTGCCCCCAGTCTGGGGCCCGGGAGCGCCCCGCCACCCCGATGCACCTGCACCCTTCCAGTCACCGGGCCTTTGAAGGCACCGTCCCCGCCCCTCCGCCCTGACCCTCCCACACCAAGCCAGGTCTCCCTGTCCCTGTTCAACGCGACTTTGTACACTTTTAGGTCGGATTAAAAAGACAAACCAAAACCAGGCAACACTTTTATTTCCAAATAATTTTAACTGAGAGAAAAGTTGCAAGAATCATGGCGAAAACTACACAATCTTCAACCAGATTCACCAGGAAACGTGTTTTCCCAGTCCCTCTTTCTTTGATGCATGTTTTTCTGAACCATTTAAGTGGGAGACCTGCCACTTTACCCTAAATCCTTCATGTAGCTCCCAAGAATAGAACATTTGCTTACATAACCATGGTTCAACGATCAAAGTTGGGACATTTAATACAGCCCATATGCAAATTTTATTATAGCAATTGTGCTGGTCCAGAAGGCAATCCAGAATCCAGACCATTTAGTGGTCCTGGCTCTAGATTCCTTTAATCTGGAACACTTCCAGGTTGGGGTTTCTGTGTAATTGTTAAATTTTTTTTCTTCCATGAGACTTGAACTCCCAGGAGGGCAGGGGCTGAACCTTGTACCCCCCCCATAGTGCCTGGCACAGAGCTGATCCCCAATATAGAGACCAACAAATGACTGTGGTCAGACCACTCTCTGGTCCCAGTGGCCTCTTGGCATCTGTCACCAGCTGCTTCCTCAGGTTTACATTCAGTCAACATTCCTGAAGCACTTACTGTGTGCTTGGTGCTGTACTGGGCTTGTGAGGGCTCGTGGGGTCCAGGTTGCCCCCCCACCCCACGGGGCTCACCAGCTGATAGGGGAGCTAGGGAGTGGTCACAGAGGTAGATGCTGTATGAAGAATTCAGTGAGGGCTGCAGGCTGCAGGGTGTGAGAGCAGAGCAGTCAGGGAAGGCTTCCTGGAGGAGGTATGTGGGCCCTGAAAGATGGATGAAACTCTAAAGAGCAGGGGAGGGCATTTCTGTGGACATGGCATGTATGGGGAAAGCCTCAGAGAAAGGAGGCATGAGGGTAGCCCCTGGGCAGTGGGTGATGAGGGCCTTGTCACCCCATGACCATTTCCTCAGGGCCACAGTATGGCAGCCTGGAGCGGGCCTGGGGGGCCATTATGACAGAGGCAGACAAGGTGAGCGAACTGCACCAGGAAGTGAAGAACAACCTGCTGAACGAGGACCTGGAGAAGGTCAAGAACTGGCAGAAGGATGCCTATCACAAGCAGATCATGGGCGGCTTCAAGGAGACCAAGGAGGCCGAGGACGGCTTCCGCAAGGCCCAGAAGCCCTGGGCCAAGAAGATGAAAGAGGTGCCCAGGGGGTGACCACTGCAGATGGGGCGAGGGTGGGCAGCCGAGCTTGGCAGGCTGGGGGCAGTGTGATCAGAGGGGGCCAGTAGACGGGGGGGGGGCAGGACACCCCCCGCTGCTCCCGTGGGGGAGCAACACTGCCTTGCGGGTGGCAACAGCCACACGGGGGCAGGCAGCGTAGGGCCGACGGGAGGGTGCCCATAGAGGCAGCAGGCAGCGCCACGCAGGGAAACATCCACAGATGGATGGCCATAGCTCCCAGGTACCTGGAGCCGGGGCCTACATCCCTTCTGCCTCTTCCGAATCTGTGCTCCCAGCCCCCGGCAGGTGGGAGGGCTTGACGAGGACCCGCGTCTGTTCCCTCTCCTAAGCGGGAGCTCTCCCTCCTGTTCCCTCCGCCCCACAGCTAGAGGCAGCCAAGAAGGCCTACCATCTGGCCTGCAAGGAGGAGAAGCTGGCCATGACGCGGGAGATGAATAGCAAGACGGAGCAGTCAGTCACGCCCGAGCAGCAGAAGAAGCTGCAGGACAAAGTGGACAAGTGCAAGCAGGACGTACAGAAGGTGCCGCAGGCCTGGCGGCCGACAGCCCCCTCGGAGTGGGTGGCGGCGGGGAGCTGCGGGCCTGGGTCTCACCCTTCCTTTGCCCCGGTGCCCACAGACGCAGGAGAAGTATGAGAAGGTGCTGGACGACGTGGGCAAGACCACACCCCAGTACATGGAGAGCATGGAGCAGGTGTTCGAGCAGTGCCAGCAGTTTGAGGAAAAGCGGCTGGTCTTCCTCAAGGAGGTGCTGCTGGACATCAAACGCCACCTCAACCTGGCCGAGAATAGCAGGTAGCTGGGCGTGACGGCGTGGTGGGCGTGGCGACGTGGTGGGCGTGGCGGCGTGGTGGGCGTGGCGGTGTGGCGGGCGCGGGCGCGGGCACGGGCACGGCGGGCGAGGGTGGAAGCGGTGTGTAAGGCGCCCTGGGCCCTGTTTTACCGGGACAGGAAGGGTGGGCAGTGCGGCAGGGGTCGAGAAGGAAGAGGATCCAAAGACAGTGGCTGCCTGGGTGCCAGCCGACGCGGACTAGGCACGAGAGAAACATAGTGACTGTTGTTCTGGAAGGATGGGGGCGTGGCTAAGGCGGGGATAGGGAAGCGTGCCCACTCGGGGATTTCTCCTGGGCCAGCCCACCTGATCCCTAGCTGGGGGGCCTGCCAGCACCCTGGTCTCCTGAATCGGCTCCCTGTGGCCCTCAGCGAGGACGAGAAGGGGCCATGGTGCATCTCGCCCCCCAATTCTCCATCTCCCCCGTGCACAGCTATGTCCACGTGTACCGGGAGCTGGAGCAGGCCATCCGGGGGGCCGACGCCCAGGATGACCTCCGGTGGTTCCGCAGCACCAGCGGCCCCGGCATGCCCATGAACTGGCCCCAGTTTGAGGTGAGGAGGTGTGGGGATGGGGAAGGGACGTCAGAAAAGCCTGGAAGGGACCTCAGGGGGCAGCCCTCTTGCCTCACTGCTCCCCTGGTGCCCACTAGGAGTGGAATCCAGACCTTCCTCACACCGCCACCAAGAAAGAGAAGCAGCCCAAGAAGGCAGAGGGGGTGACGCTGACCAACGCCACTGGAGTGGTGGAGACCACATCCCAGGCTGGGGACCGTGGCAGGTGAGTGCCTCCTGCGGAGCTTCCTGGGTCCAGAGGGACCCACATACTGGGGCAGATGAGTTTTACCTCAGGAGACAAGAAACGGTCTAAATCACAGCAGCCTCGTGCTGCTCTCAGAGATAGTGGTAGGTCATCCTTGGAGAGCACCTACAGTGTACCAGGCACTGTTGTAAGCATTTTCCATATATTAACTCATCAAAGCCTCCCAACACTCTGAGCAGTGTGTAAAGCGTCCCATTTTGCAAATGGCGAAACTGAAACCCGAAGATTAAGTGACTTGCCCAAGGGCACAAGGCTAGTAAGTAAGCCTCAGAGCCAGGATGTGATGTCCAAGAGGTCAAGCTGCTTAACCACTAGGTGCCCTTCTCAGATGAGGGGTCAGATGTTCTCAGGGGTCCCCTTCAGCATCCCCCCAACTCAAGGCCTGGGTAGTAATGCTAACAGTCCTGCCTCACATTCGTCAAACGAGCTGTCAGTGAGGATCACCGGCTTGGGACACCCTCTTACAGGGCCCATCCCTGCACCAGCCTTGGTGAAATTTGGGGCTAGATCTCGGACTGGCGGGAGGGGGCGGCCCCAGGGACGAGGGGAGAGGCAGTTCATGCTGGGTCCTCTCCTTGCGTCTCAGCGTTAGCAGCTACGACAGGGGCCAGCCTTATGCCACCGAGTGGTCGGACGACGAGAGCGGGAACCCGTTCGGGGGCAATGAGGCCAACGGGGGCTCGAACCCCTTCGAGGACGACGCCAAGGGGGTGCGTGTGCGGGCACTCTACGACTACGACGGCCAGGAACAGGATGAGCTCAGCTTCAAGGCTGGTATGGTGGGCTGGGCGGGGCGGGCGGGGCGGGGCCTGAGCGCACGGGATGCCTTGATTTGCCAGGAATGCGGCTGGGGGGGCGGGGCCTGGTGCGTGGGCGGGGCTAAATCTACTGTGGGACCCGAGAGTAGGGTGGGAGCGGGAGCTGAGGGCTGGGTCTGCTTGCAGAAGGGACAGGACACTAAAAAGGAAGCCAGAAGCGGGGCCTGGGCTTGGGGGGTGGGAGGCGGGCAGGGCCAGAGACCCAGATAAGGCGTTTGGCCCGGGCAGCACCTAGGTGTCGGTGTGTGGCTGGGGCTGGTCTCCAGGGAAGGCATTGGGACAGTCAGCTGAGGGCATTGGGCTCAACCCAGAATAATAGTATCGGAGAGCTTACCTAGCATTGTGGGGGAGGGGGTGGCCCTCTCTGAGCCCCTGTCGATGCGCTCCTCTGTGTCCCCTTTCTAGGAGATGAGCTCACCAAGCTGGGTGAGGAGGACGAGCAGGGATGGTGCCGCGGGCGGCTGGACAGTGGGCAGCTGGGCCTCTATCCCGCCAACTACGTGGAGGCCATCTAGCTGCCCTGCTCCCCTCCACACCACCCCTCACTCCTCGTCCACTGCCTCCCCTCCCTTCTCTCTCTCGTCCCTCTTCCCTCGCCATAGAGTTCCAGACATATTTTCCGATCAAGCTTTTATTTTTTTAAAAGTCAAAACAGAACAAAACAAAAAAATACAGAGACAGAAGCATTTGCAGGGCCGCCTGGAGGCCAGGGTGATGGGACCCGGGTGATGGCCCCAGGGTAGGTGAGGGTCTTAGTACTTAGCCCAACAGAGACATTACAACATCTGCTCCTCAGATCCCACCAAAGAGTCTCCCGAGCCCTGAGGGTCGTCTCCTGGATCCTTCTCTCCTGCCTCACTCCCCACAGACGATGCTTCCCACCCCTCCCCCCAACCCCAGGCTGCCAGCGTCTGTCCCCGTCCTCTTCTCTGGGCCTGGTTTTCTGACCCCTTCCTTCTGCTCCATCATGCTCCCCTCCCTCCACCACCCTACTGTCAAAGGCCTCTCCTCCAGACCCCAGAGAAGGGGGGGCCCCCCAGTCTTTAGTCTTCCATTTTGCCCTGGGGAGTACCCTTCTTCTCCTGGCCTCACTCCTGAGGACTGGTGGGGCTGGAGGAGGAACGGTCACTCTCTTCTCCCATAGACTTTTCCCGGGATCCCTAGACTCCCCCAGACATGACAACGGGAGAACTGGAGTTGGTGACAGTGTCACCGGGGTGTAGGAGGGTGAGTGAAGGGGGGCAGGCCCTCAGTCCTCCCAACACCAGCTCAGCTGAGGGGCCAAGACCCTGCTGGGGCCCTTCTTTCCAGCTGTCGGCAATTTGGGGCACAGGCTCTTAGAGCCATACCCTGCGGTCACTTGCGGAAACCCTGCCCTGCTCTCCTAAGTCCTCAGGCAGGGGGAGAGGCCTCAAAGCCCAGGGCAAAGCCAGCAACAGTAGCAACCTCCTCCTGTTTCCTGGGGAGGAGGGCACCTTGCCCGTGCACCTCCCTCCCTCCTTGGGCATCTAAAACCATAGATTCACTAGGTTCAGCCAGCCTCCAGGAAACAGCCGTGTGGCCTCCCATCCCTCTCCCTCCCCTTCTCTGGCCTTCCCGAGAAGACACTGCAAGGCCCAACGGAGTCTCCAACCTGGGACCATCAGAAACCCTGTAGCATCCACGGGAAAGACATGGCTTTGGCAGGAGGGAGGCACCAAGGCTCTCTGGAGCAGGACAGTCACACGTCTCTCTTCCTTGTCCCCTCCTCCACAACCGGCACTTGCCCCTGGAGCAGCCCTCCCCCTGCTGGCAGCCCCTCCATCTCTCTAGACCTGGGTCTCAGTTAAAGGACTTTTGGGCGGTGGCGGGGAGGAGGCCAAGGGCTGGCCCAGAGCCAGATTGTTTCCTGGGGTTGGGGAAGGAAAGCCGTGTTGGTTACCGAGTAGTATAGCACGTTCCAGCATCTCCCACACACGCGGGCACAGGGGGCTGGGGAAGCAGACCAGGGCAGGACAAAGTTCAAGAGGGGTGGGGGGGGTGGTTGGAAGGAGGAGTCTCTCGGGGAACTTCTGGGGCGAGGCCCCGGGACTTCTTGTAGCTCGACCAGAGCTTCTGGGCCTCAGGACTGCAGACACCCTTCCTACCCCCTTCCTCAGCCCCTGGCCCCCGGGGCTCTAGGTAAAGACAGTGTGATACCCCAACCCTTCTGGCCCCACTCAGTCCTCTTTTGTTCCCTGCTGCTTCTCCCAACGCTCCAGGGCTGGGTCGTGGACCCCAGCCTCCAGGCCCTGACCTCGTTCATGTGTGCACAGAGGATCCTGGCAGACTCTGGCAGGGGCCTGAGCTTGCCAGGTCTCCCTCAGGGCCAGGGGAGTTGGGGGGTGAGGACGGTGTCCCCCAGGGACACGCAAACTGCGCCCCCCACCCTGGAGCCCCGTTTCCTGTCACTGTCTGCTCTCTGGGCATCTGCTGCCGCCTGAGATCTGCCCTAGGCCCCTCAGAACCCAAAGCAAGATTTCGGAAGCCCTCTGCCCTCCCAACTCTAGACCAAAAGCCTCTTCGGCCTCTCCTCCAGGCGGGAGTTGAGGTTGGGGGCCTTTGACGTTCACCACGTACGTACCCTTGGAATGCAGGAAGCTGGCACAGCCACGCCTTGGGGCCTGGGCTCCCCCTCTCCATGCCAGTGGCTTTCTAGCACCTGGGGAGGGTCTGTGGCCCTAGCTGGACCCCAGGCCTGTCCCCTCAGCGCTCCAGTTGCCCGCCCCGGGGCGCGGACTTGAAATCCCATTCTTTCTGAGCAACCACCTCCACGGCCCGGTTTGGGACCACCGTCTCTCGGTCCCCAGGCTCCTCAGGACCCCGGAGTGGGACGGTCACCCACCTGGCAGTCCCCCCCTGAGCTCTAGGGGCCCAGCCCCACCTGTCAGTGCTGGTGTCCGGGCACTCACCACCGTGCGGGGGGGCCGCGCCCCTCGCTGTGCCCACCGCCTCTCGTAGCCCCCTCTCCGCACCCTCAATGCTGCACGGGCCCGCCCTGTGGGGCTCAGCGACTCGTGTGTTTGGTCCCCAGTTAACCACCGTTCTGCGGCCTGGCTCTGCCAGGGGCCGGGGCTGCCCTGCCGCCCGCCACTTGCTGCCCTAGGCTCCCTGACTCCATTAGTCCGACACTTGTGACCCTCCAAGAAGTGCTGTGGTCTCAGCAATGCACCTGTTTTGTACATGATCGTGTAATTTAAAGGTCTATAAATACAAATATATCTCTATCAGTTGTGATCGTATGACTGTGGATAAAATCCAGAACTGTGTCAACCTGGCTGGACGTGTTCCTCTTGAGTCTTGCGTGTCTTTCGAACTCTCTGGAGTTACCCGTGGTGGGGGGGTCTGTCGGGGAGTGGGTGCCCAGCATGCCGAACATGGTCCCAGCTGCCCGCCAGTGGCTGGAGGACCAAGGCTGGGCCCTTAACCTTTCAGGGCCCTGGGCCCTGTCTGCACCGGGCGGGTGACAGATGGTCCCTGAGGCTCCTGAGGCCATGGCCCCAGGGTTCCAGATGCCTGGTGATGAGCACTGACCAAGAGCGCTGGGACAATCAGGGTCCCAAACTCAGAGTTTAGGTTTTAATTTTAATTTTTAATTTTTAAATTTTTTTAAAGATTCTATTTATTTATTTGACAGAGAGAGAGACAGCGAGAGAGGGAACACCAGCAGGGGGAGTGGGAGATGGAGAAGCAGGCCCTCCCGCAAAGGACTCCCAGGACCCTGGGATCATGACCCGAGCCGAAGGCAGATGCCCAAAAACTGAACCACCCAGGCGCCCCTAATTTTTATTTTTTAAAAAGATTTTATTTATTTACTTATTTGAGAGAGAGCGGTGGGGGTAGGAGGGTGGAGCAGAGGGAGAGGGAGAGGCTGACTCCCTGCTAAGCGCAGAGCCTTATACACAGGGCTCGATCCTCTGACCCTGAGAGTCAGGTTGCTTTATTTGTGTGGGCTTTTGCTTGCCGTGGTGGGAAGCCCTGGAGGAGGGTCCCGGGGGGCACGTCAGGGAATACCTGGGCCGGATGGAGTTCTGACGGGCAGGTGTGCGGAGGAGGAAGAGGAATCGGGAGTTTGCTGTCAGCACGCGAGGTGTCCATGGATGGGTGTGTGCCGGCCAAGGGGTTGTGTGCCTCCTGGCGAAGCCACAACAGCAAGGAGCTGCCTCACCCCACCCCCCCTTTCTGGAGGCGCTCCCGCTCCCCACTCCTAGCCGTGAATCCCCTTCCCTTCCTCCCTCCCAGCCCCAGCCTGAGACCCCCAGGCTGCTCCAGGCCCAGGTCCACCTGGGGGCACGCCAGCAGGTGGCTCCGGGGACTCCGCTGGGGGCAGGGCAGGAAGGCTGGAGACAAAACCAGTTCAGCAGAGCTGAGCTGAGTGCTGGCCGGGGTCCCAGGCGGCCCCCTCCCTGGGAGGAGACAGACAGCCGGGGGCCCAGAGAGGCACAGGCCTGGGGCAGGGCCCCCTCCTCCTGTCCCAATCCCAACTGACAGATGCCAAGGTGTTGTTTGCTCACTGCCAGGAATAAACTTTCTTCTGGAGACAATAAAATTGCCAGGGGCAGAAGGCAGCAGTATGGGGCAGCATTTAACCCTCAGTCATCTGGGCAGTGCTGGCTGGCTCCCAGAGTCCCATCTCCTGGGAGTCTGGCATCAGAAGCAGAGGATTATTGGGGCAAAAAGTGCGGACCAGTCACAGAGCAAGAGGCGTGGAGGGGCAGAGAGAGCACTGTCCTTGTGGGTTCAGTGCTTGGTTCTGCCACCTATCTGCTGCTGCGTGACTCTGGGTAAGTCACTTAACTGCTCTGAGCCCATTTCATTGTCTGCAGAACAGCAGGGTAGCCCCGACCTCACAGTTTTGTTAGGAAGGTTAATGACAGAAAGCAGTGGAAGCACCTAGTATGGAGGGGGTCCGCAGGACCCGGGAGCTGGCTGCACAAATATGAGGAGGCCGAGACGTGCTGCCTCCCAGAGAGTGGGGGAGGGGGGTCCCCATCTCCTCCAGCATGCAGGCGCACACACATACACACATTCTGACCCTTGCCTCTCCCCATCGCTTGGGGGGCTTCGCAGGGGGCATCGCAGAGGTCCGTGACTCCCGCCAAGAGAGAGACACCGCAAACAAGCCAACCTCTCTTCCACCCCATTTACTGCTACAGAGCCAGGGTCCCACAGCGGGGCCTGAAGGGCCCCCCCCTCCTGCACCCCCGCTGTCCCATCTCAGAGCCCCCAGGGTTGGCCAAGCAGAGACAGAGGTTCAGCATCCCCTTGCAAGTCTCCTCCAGCTCCAGTCTTGCTCCTTCCTTTCCGCCCCCACCTAGGGGAGAGGAGACGAGAGCCATTTCCGCCCCTCCTTGGCCTTGACGGTTCACTGCCTCTCTCCTACAGCTTCTACCAACCAAAGATCCCTTTACTTGTAAGCTCAGCTCAATGCCACCTCCCCCAGGAACCCTCCTTTGACCACCCCAAGGCCACTGTGACCACACCCACTCTGAGCATTGGTGGCTTGGGGCTGTGGCACTCACTCAGTGCACAGACACGGGCCGTGTTGGTTCTCTAGTATCTTTATTACCCATTCCCAGGAGCACCCCGGCTCCCCAACTCAGGGGTGCAGAGGCGTCCCAGCATCGCCAAGCATGGTGCAGAATGGGTGGCAGGGAGCACTGGACTGCGAGTGGCCTTGGCTAAGTCACTAGCCATTCGGCTGGCTCTGCTTTGGAAATTCGGGGGTCAGAGGCTGGGATGGAGGGACGGCCTTCCCTGGGGAGCCGTGAATACTGAGGATGGCCCTGGCTCTTTCCATCCTCCAGTAGCCTGGGCATATGAGCAGTCAGGCCCGGGGAAGAAGCACCCCCACCCTGGGGTCCCTTGGGCCCCGGAGAGCTCACTTAGACCCCTGGAAGCCGTGGGCTGCCCCCTCCCTGACCTTGGACTCCCATGCCAGCAGATTGCCCTCCCTTGCAGCTCAGGCTCCGGCAGAGGCAGGGGCGGGCAGGAGGGAGGGCTGGCAAGGGTGAGTTTCAGGCTTAGGGCCTGGCCCGCAGCCCTCAGATGGGGTGCACAAACTGGTAGACGAGACGCTGGGAGATGTCCGGCTTGCGGATGATGCCCTTCTTGTAATACTGGCGGATGGAGCGGCTCAGCTTGTCGTAGTTCATGGCCGGCCGGTTCTTGCGGATGCCCCACAGCCGGGCCACCTGGGCGGAGTCCTCGATTTTGAAGATGCCTGAGGGAGCAGGGTGGGGGGCCCAGAGTGAGGCCAGCGGTGCAAATGCGGGGGTGGGGGTGGCAGGAGGACGAAAGACCAAAACCAACAGGTCAGACTCAGAAAGCCAAGGGGGCCAGCGTCAGGGAGAGCAAGGGCCAGTTTGGGGGGGGTGGTTGAGGGGGCATAAGACCGCTTCCCAAGGTTGCGGTGAGGGTCAAAGACATCTGTGCAGAGTGTGTCAGGGGCCCGATAAAGTGGCAAACACTACCTGGAGTCCCCCACCTCCTGAGTGCAGGGTGAGCCCGTGTCCTTTAGTGGGTTATCTGGGGCCCCCAGGGACTGGTCCCTGCCAGCCTCTGCTCCTATTGTGGGGTTGGTACACCTGACCCAGAAGCCCTGCGGGGCTCTGCGCTGTGCCTACGGCTCATTTGTCAAGGTCATCCCCACCCCCACCGCCGCCCTCGCGCCAGCCGCCTTTCCCAGCAGTTCCCAAGCCTGAAAGAGCTCTTTGCCAGCCTCAGACACCTAAGCCAGCACAGCCCTTTCTGGTAGGATCCATTCAGAGGAGGGGGTGGAAAGAGAGGATTTAGAGCCAGGCTGACCTGGGTTTTAAGCCTCTCTCTGCCATATTCTACCTTTAGAAGCTGTCCCTTTTCTCTGATCGGTGGAAGGAGCTGTAGCGACTACCATTTTTGAGTGGTGACAGAAAGAGCTTACAGTGGAGCCTGAAGGAGCTGCCCCTTGAGAGGAACTATTACATGATTAACACCCCAGGTCTCCTGGCAAAGACCCGGGCCAGCACACCCCCTCCAGGAAGCCTTCCCAGATCACCCTGCCCTCCCTGATCTCCTTCCCCTCGAAGTCTATCATGGAACCATCTCCCCGAGGACTGGTTGACATTAAGTTTCAAATATACACGAGGGTTACGGCCGCTTGTACAGGAACTTCTCTCTACCCCCTCTAGCCCCGCTTGTCCTTCCCTCTCAGCCCAAGTCACCGCCCCCAAGAAGTCCTCCTGGACCAAGGCTCACCCCCCACCACCCCGTCGCAGCCCCGCCATGCTGTGTAGGCCAGCTCCTTTCACCGCTAGGTCTCCCACAACACTACAGGTCTCTCAAGAATGGGGTGCAGCTGGGGCGCCTGGGTGGTTCAGTGGGTTAAAGCCTCTGCGTTCGGCTCAGGTTGTGATCTCAGGGTCCTGGGATCCAGCCCCGCATTGGGTTCTCTGCTCAGCAGGGAGCCTGCTTTCCCCTCTCCCTCTGCCTGCCTCTCTGCCCACTTGTGATCTCTCTCTCTCTCTGTGAAATAAATAAATAAAATCTAAAAAAAAAAAAAAAGAATGGGTGCAGCTGAATCCTCCCCAGACCGTCAGGACACTAATTCTTCATAAATATTGCGTGGGCAAATGTGGACAGAAGAAGTACTCAGTGCTTGGTTGTTGGATGAATGGATCCAGTCCATTTACAGATAAGAAGACTAAGGTCCCGGTACCCATAGCTACAGATGACAAGATGGGGGCTAAAACCCAGGTTTCTTGACTCTGAGTGTTTTCCAACACACACACACACACACACACACACACACCCCATCTAGTCCTGTCCAATGAGGTAATATGTGGCCTTGAACTCTTGAAATGTGGCAAATCCAAATTGACACAGGCTGTAAGTGTAAAATACACTTCAGATTTTGAAGACTTACTGAGAATATCTCATTAATAATTTTATATTGATTGCATGTTGAAATTTTAATAATTTGTAATATTAGAGTAAATAAAATTATTATTAAAATTAAATTCACCTGTTTAAAAATGTTTATAATGGGGTTATGGGGAAGTCTAATACTGCCTATGTGGCTCGCACGAGGTTTCTCGCTGGACCCCGGCGGTCTCCCGGGTGAAGCTAACAATGTGTTGCAGGCAAAGGCTGTGTCCATGTCCCAGCTGAGTTTGAAGCCCTTAGTATGTCCCGGGCACCGTGTGGAGCCGGGTGTCCTAAACAAGACAGGGCTCGGCTGGGAGACGGATGCGGACGAGAACGCACACAGCCCCTGGGCCAGGCTGAGGATGGCCCCGTGTCTGGAATTCAGGGTCACGGTGGGGGCCGCACCATCTCTCTGCCCAGCCCCCAGCCCTCCCGTGTGCCTGGTGCCTGGAGGCCAGCCGGTGCCCCGCCGGCCCCCCGGGAAGCCGGTTCCCCTCATGGCCCTCCCCTCCCCCACCCCGCCCCCAGGTCAGTTCCCCTCGTGGCCCCCGCCCGGGCGCCTGGCTCACCTTTCTCCTTGTTGAGCCACCGAATGAAGCGGCCATAGCTGTGAGGCTTGAGCAGCAGCTCCTTGAGGAACTGCCACAGGTGGATGGGCTGCCCGGAGCAGGAGGAGTCCACCTCGCTGTCGGTCCAGCTGTCCTCACTGGTGGAGGCTGGGCGGCCGGGGAGGGTGGCGGTGAGCGGGGGCGGGGCCGCCTGCTTCAGGGGCAGCCATCCCTCGAGCCCGGCCCCCAGACCCCGGGCCCCCCACTGCCGGCCCTGGCTCACCGCAGTAGTGGACGGTCCCCGGAGAGGTCCTCTCTTTCATCCAGGCCGCTGCAGGGCGGGAAGACAAGGCTGGAGACCCAGAGCGGACCCCAAGGGTGGAGGAGGGGGCTTGGGTGGGACTGTGGGACCACAGCAACTGCCCCCTGTGGCCAAGCAAGGGGGCATGGAGGCAGCTGGCTTGGGCCCCAATGCCACCTGACTCTTGGCTGGCTGGGTCTGCTCCTACCCTCGCCTGCCACTGGGCTGGGGCGGGACACTGGTGTCCACTGGTCATGCGGGTGGGTCCCATGCCCAAGGGCGGGGGCCTTGACTCTGGGAACAAGCACTGCCTCCTGCAAAGCTCCTGGTTCTGCGCGGGTCACCCAGTGGGATGGGAGACGGTGTGAACTTTAAGGGGGTGGCACGCAGCCATTAGAAATAGGGCGGCTGCAGAGACGCTGACGCGGGACGAGATCCAAGAGCAGAATAGTGTGATTCTCTGACACTGTTCATGTTACAAAGGGCTGAGAACTACACGTGTGTATTTGGATGCTGTGTGCATAGACTCTCCCCAGCAAGGTGCCCAAGAAACAGGAAACCGTGGTTGCCTCTAGGGAGGGGACTGGGGTCAGGAATCAGCGGGAAAATTACTTTTCATGGTACTATTTTTCACTATGGTCCTTTTAAAGATTTTATTTATTTATTTGACAAAGAGAGAGGGAGTGAGCATGAGCAGGGGGAGCGGCAGACAGAGTGAATGGGAGAAGCAGGCTACCCGCCCAGCAGGGAACCCGATGTGGAACTCCATCCCAGGACCCCGGGATCATGACCTGAGCTGAAGGCAGATGCTTAATGACTAGCCACCCAGGGGCCCCTCACTATGATCTTTTTAGAAATCATGCACATGTATTACCTCATTACTTGTTTAATGAGAAAAAACACAAAACAAAACAAAAAATGAAATAAGAAAAAAGGACAAAGAGGGGCCTCATAGTACCCACGGTCCCCTTCAGCTATGCTGGCCATGTTCCCAGAGTGGAACTCCTTTTAACTTCCCCTATGCCCTGCCCTAACTTCTGTGGGCTCGACTGGGGCTGGGAGCAGGTCGGGGCTGGCGAGTTTGCCTAAGACCCCGGGAGGCAGTTACCAGGGGGACTGAGATTTAGAACAGAGCTCAGACTGGGAGCAAGCGGCTGCCGCCCCAGCAGGGAGTAAGCCTGGCAGGCGTCCCGGCCCGCCCCACCCCGCCCCCACTCCGGGTCCCGGGCCTGGAGCTTGCGAGGCGCTGCTGTCCTGGGCCCCGTCCCACCTGATTTCCAGATGTCCAGGTGGGCGTGCAGCACGTCGCCCCCCAGGGGAGAGCGCTGGCGGAACTGCTCCTCGGACATGGCGCACAGCTCCTTGCCCCCCAGCTCCTGGAAGGCTTTGCCCACGGGCGGCAGTCGGTACTGGTGCTCCGTCCACAGGAGCCACTTCTGCACGTTGCCAGGGCTCCAGTCCACGGGGTCTGGGCAAGAGACACTCCCTCAGTTCCACGGGCGGCTTGAGGGCATCACCCATCTCTCGTGGGGCGCCCCTGGGAACTGGAAGCTGCTTGCGGCCGGGACCATGGGCTCCCGGGTTGCGAACAGGCCAGACAGGGCCTGAGGGGCCCTGTAGAACGGGCGCCCCAGAAACGTGGGGCGGGGGGGCGGGAAGGAGCAACGAGGGCCCTAAAAACAAAGTTGGCTTAGGGCAGGGTAGCCGGGGGCCCCTGCACCCCCCACCTCACTGGGACCTCAGGTCCTCCCGACCCCTCCAGGCCCTCCAAGGGGCCTTTCAGGAAGCCCCAGCCCTGGAGGGGAGAGTGATATTAAACCAGACACCTGAGCTTCTCTCCCAGCTGCCTCTTGCCTCCCTAAACCCTTCAAGGAACCAGGGAAAAAAAAAAAATCCAACTAGGGAGTAAACCCTAGCCTGCTCCGTGTTCTACAGATGAGGAAACTGAGGCACAGAGAGTTCTAGCCCCTTGTCCAACACCCAGCAAAGGGCTGGGTGCACAGTAGCTGCTCAGTGCATCTGCACTGAATGAATGAATGGCAGCCCATCAAGCCATCAGGGGGCAGCTATAGGGCTCAGAGGCCAGGAAGAGAGTCACAGGTTAGGTCCTGGATGTCCCCCTGGGGAGCTGCTCTGGGCTGAGCCCGGCAGGGCACATGGTGGGAGGCCAGGCTGCTGGGCATGGTCACAATGGGGCCTCCAAGGGAACACTGTGGTCTAGGCCGGTGCCCCAGCTAGGTGACCTGCAGGCTGGGCTGCCCCCACTTAATAAACCCATTTTCCTTCCCAGGGTCAAAGCAATTTGTTTCTGTCCCCATTGTTCAGAGGGCAGGCCCCTCCCTGGCCCAGTGTGGGAGAGGAGGCACAATGGGAAAACCTCCAGTGTTGGGGACTGGCAGGGGCATTAGGTAACTGAAGGACGGGGGTAGGGCAGGAGCTGCCAGGGGCAGGGGGTGGGGGGCACACCCGCTGGGATGGTCTGGGGGGAGGCGCAGGGACTGGATGACCCAGAGGAGGAAGGGCTGGGCCGGAGGGACGCCGGAAGACCTCTTGTGTGAAAGCAGCCAAGACAGTGATGCTCAAAGGCCGGGGGTCCAAGGAGATGGGTCAGGGCTACCCAAAGCTGGAGGGACAATGTGGGAATCAGGAGGCTGAGGCCCACAGCGTCAGTGCCATAACCACAATTTCCGGCCCCCGGCAGATACACAGGTGCCTGGACTCCTAGTGCCCCCTCCTCAGCAGAGTCCTCATGACAACCAGACCAGAGACTCACTTATCTATGCATCTCTGATCCCTTTCCCTTGCTGTAATGTCAGCTTCATGAAGAAGTGGGCCCTTGTGCAGCTTTCACCATTCAATCACCTCCGTGCTAGAACAGGGCCTGCCATGGTAAGAAGCTACTGTTTATTGAGTATCTGCTTTGTGCAAGGTGCCATCCTAGGACCTGGGAGTGTAGCCGTGGACACAACAAAGGGAAATCCCTGCCCTTGGGGTGTGTACATTCCAGCGGGGGAGACAGACAGAAAATACGGTAAATCAATAAAATACGCAGGGTATCAGTACATACAATGGGAGACAGAAAGCAGGGAGGAGGAATAAGAGGTGGGGTATGGACAGAGCCATTTGTGTTGAGATCTGAAAAAGGTGAGGAGTGAGCCAAGTAAATATTTGGGGGAAGAGCTTTTTGATTGAGGGACGAGGAAATGCAAAGGTCCTGAGGTATGAGTGTTGTGGGAGCAACGAAGAGCAGGTGTGGTTGGAGCCGAGTAAATGAGAGTGTGGAGAGAGTCCAAGGAGAGGTGGTGGGTGGGACGGTGTAGAGCTCAGATTCATTGCCTCTGATAGTCGGGCACAGAGAGGGTCGGAACCTTCCCAGGCGCCCAGCTGCTTCAGGCTATGGGCCACCCATAGGTGCAGCATCACCAGCATCCCTGGGGCTGCTGAGGCTGGGTGGGGGTGGGGTGCGGAGGTGGTGGCCAGAGCGCCGCAGGCAGTACCCTTGCCACCCCGTGACCTCAGCCCTGCTTGTGCCCCACCTTCCAGAGCTGGACCTGCGGAAGGGCTCACCTGCTGCGATGTTGAGCAGCTTACAGGCGGTCTCAATGTCCTTAAGCACCTCGCCCACCACCATGGACTGCACCTGCTCCAGGGAGTGTTCCTCCAGCGTCAGCCCCCCCGGGGCCAAGTCCAGGCTGCCCCCGGGGGCTTGACTGTCAATGACCGGGCACTGCTCAGGTTCCTCGGACGGCTCCTCCCGCGCGCTGGCCCCAGGGCCCTTGGTGGCCCAGCTGCTGTCTTCAGAGTACAGCATGTCGAAGTAGGAGAGGTAGAAGGCAGACAGGCCCTGCTCTGGTGTGGCCGGCGGGCTGGGGCTCCAGTCCCGGCTCTCGGGCCCCGCTGCCCCTCCGGCCGCCTTTTCCAGGCCTGTCCGCAGCACGGTGTCAGGGGGCAGCAGGAGGCGGCTGGGGGACACGCTGCTCAGGCCAGGACTGGCGCTGCCCATGCCGCCGTCGCTTGGGCTGGTGGCTATGTCTACGGAGAGAGGATGGAGAATCAGGTTCTGGCTGCTTCCCGGTCCCCCGCGGGCCACTAAGCTGGTTACGGGGATGAGGGGCTCAGTGGGCAGTGGCTGGGGCTGGGAGAGAGTTGGGGCTTCCGGGTCACTGGGCACTTAGGACAGGGCTGGGCAGATACGCTTCTGGTTGGGGAAGACAGTGAGGTATAAACGGACAGCTCCCTCGCTCCCCAAGGAAGCCAGGGTGGCTGAAAGCAGCAAATCTTTATCCACGTGGCACGCTTGAAATGAACTTCTGAGTTTCTTGACCTCACTGAATCCTCACCATGGAAGGCATGATTAGCCCCATTTGGTAGGTGAGCAAACTGAGGCCTGGACAAGGAGTCTTTAATGTCTGGGCCTCTGTCCCTGGGCCAGCCCATGCCCAGATCCCAGTCCACTGCCGTGGAGAGGAAGTTCCTTCTGAGAGCTAACCTCAATCTTTCCTGCTGTAGCAGAGCTTGTTTTCTTTTATTCTTCCCTTAAAGAGGGTGGGGAAGGGAGAAAGTCACCATTACCTTCACCTCCAGGTGAAGGAAGGAGGAAAGGAGCAAGTGCGGGGTGTGACAGGAAAGAATCCCTTCACAAGTCAGGGAGGCAGACCCCCCTCCCCCTCCCAGGGCCGTCTGCGGGGTGTGAATAAATTTCCAGCTCAACACCACTGAGGTTGGCCCCAAACACCACCATACCCACTCAGTACTGGGTTTCTGGTCCCCACCCCACCTCATCCTCCCCAGAGATGCTGCCCCACCCCCTCCCAGCTCGCAGGGCTCTCTCGTTTCCCCTTGCCCAGCACAGGGGATGGGAGGGGTGGGGAGGCAGGGTGCTGGCGTGGGTGCAGAGTGGAGGTGGGGGAGGATGAGATCAGGGGCTGGTGAGAAGGCCCATGCTCTGGGGAACGACAGAGGCCCCAGTGACTTAGACACCCACTCCTCCTGCTGCCCCAAGACCCCCCAGGGGGGTACCCTTGGTCTCAACACACAGAGCTAGAGGCCTCTTTCCATCAGTCATGCAGTCTGCTTTGCCTCTGGGCCTTTCTCTCTGAACCCCGTATTGGAGTAGGCAGCTCGGGGGAGTCAGTGACACAAGAGATGTACATACACCAAGATACCGGGGTTTCTGGGCTGTTCCTGTGATCGGTGGGCCCGGGACTCAAGAATAAGTCCTGGTGGAAGATTATCAACGTATATACACCCCCGGTAAAATCAGCACGGAGAAAAGGAATAGATAAACCCACGAAGGGCAAGTTAACGTGTGTTTGGAAAGCCGTGTTTCTCAGTGTGGTGACTGGACCACCTGGGAATTTGGTAAAAATGCAGATTCTCGGACGCGCCCCAGAGCTACTGAATCAGAAGCTGGGGAGAGCCCAGCAGTGCATTTAAACAGGCCTTGGGGGTGATTCTATACTCGTTCACATTTGAGAATTGCTGCTTTAAAGGCGTCTGGCCAGTAAGAGGGAGAGGCTTTAATCAAAGGACTGGTAGGCTCTCCTGGGGACATTTATTGTGCCATGCTGGGACTGGGAGGGGGGCTCCCTGCCCATCACAAGTCACACTGCGGGACTGACCCGCTTAGCGTTGGTGTGCATTTGCCCTAAAGACCCCAGTTGGAAAGATACTTCTGGCATCTCTAGGGCTGCAACTAGCCTGTTCCACACCTTCAAATATATGGATAGCAGTTGGGTGACTGGAGCCCAAGTGGGATTTCAGCTCCCTCTTCTCCCCTCCCTTGTGCAGTGCCCAACCTTCCCAACTGCACATGGTCGTTTCCTGTGGCAGAGAGAATGCCAGTAAGAGAGAAGGGTGTTCCCTTTGGTTTCAACTCTCCCTTTCAAGGGCTCCTTTAAGTGACAAGGAAGGAAAGGTCAGGATGGGGTGGGGTGAGCAGGGAAGGAGGGGGACTGGGGTTGCGGGGGACAGAGGGCAGGCCTGGAATCATTTCAAGGCCTTCTGTGCAAACACACATGTGTGCTGTGGGCCCAACATTATTTACCTAGGCAGCGCCCACAGCCCGCTCTGCTCCTGGGTCCCCACCCTGGCCTGCGCCCACGCCCTACCCCCTAGGAGGCCCCACCCCTGGAGAGCCCCCCTCAGCCCCCACCCACCCATCACCCCTACCTGTCTCCCGCCCCATCCACGTCCCCAGAGCTCCCATGTCTGCCACGTTAGGACAGTCTCTGCCAGCACCCTGGGCCATATGCCAGGAAGACGGGAGCTTTTCCAAGAAGCAGGAGAACTCGCTTCCCTCACGGCCCTCCTGTTTGCTTGGCCGCAGCCGCAGGTAGCATGGGAGGCAGCTGCTGGGTTTTGGGGCGCTATGGCCTGAGGGGTCAGTGAGGATGAATGGGCAGGGCTGGTGGCAGCATTTGCTTGGTAGGGACATGATGACATGGCCCTGACACGTTGAGCACCCCTTGCATCCGTCCCTCCCTGGAGAGAGGCAGCCCAGGCCCTATTCTCGTTCCTAATCTGTGGATAGGGAAGTGAAGGTGCACAGACCTAAGGGATTTGCATCCAGGTCTTGGGACTCCTGGCCCAGGGCTCCTTCACGGGCAGAGAGTTCCCACCTCCTCCCCAGGACCCCACATTCCAGCTTCCCCCTCACTTTGCGCCTAAATGCCAAGGAGCCTACTCTCAACCAAGGCTTGGTCCCAGCTCCCAACACCTCCCTGGTGAAAAATAAGTTGGTAATTAGCCATGTGGTGGAAGGAAAGATCTGACTCTCCGCAAGTGGGGAGGTGGTGGGGAAAGATCTGACCCCAGCAGCTCAGATCTGGGAGGACCTTGGTTTACTAGTCAGGGAGCCGGGGTTTGGGTGCCCAGCCTGCCACTCTGGCGTCTCCTCCAGGTTCCGGGGTCAGACTCAGGAGGGAAGAGAGAACTGCTCAGCGGGCACTGCCGATGCCCTGAGCATTCATGCTCATTATCCCCCTTACTGCTCATAACCCTGGGGGACATGGGCTCGAGAGCCCCAGGTTATAGATGTGGACAGGGAGGCTCAGAGATCTTATGCAGCTTGCTTGAAGTCCCCAGCCAGCCCCACATAGGCTCTGCTCATTGTGCTACACTCCCTCTGAGGCTTCTGCTCTGGCTGGTCCATTTTCCCAGAGTCCTGCTCATTTCCTGATGGGGCCACTTGATCCTCCAAAGCCCATTCCCACCTCCTGGCTGCTCAATCCACCCCCACTGTTAAGCTCATTTCCCTTCAACACTCCTTCATTGGGCACCCCTGCACTCAAGAACCTTCCATGGCTCCCCACAGCCAGCCTTGCCCAATTCCAGTGACTGATACCCACCTCTGAGCCCATCTCTTAACCAGCCTGGATTATCAGAGTTGGAAGGGACCATATGTTATGTGATCGTTTTGTAGATCGCATATGGGGAAGGGATTCATTTATTGGTCAGTGGAAGGGTCTGGACCAGAACCAGGGATTGATCAACATGCTGACCATATCCAGGTTCTAATGACAATGGCATTTCTCCCCAGGGTCCCTTGCTGTGGGCACAGCATGACTATATTCTCTTGTGCTGCCGTCCCCTGCCCAGTGTGCCCCTCCCCCTCACTGCAATTTAGCCCAAAGCCCTCCTCCCCCAGGAAGCCCTCCCCAACAGGTTCCTCCTCTAACTTCCCAGCTCTCCCCAGCTCTGCCACGAAATTCAGCCATGATTATGTTCTTAGAAGACACGAGTGCACTGGGAAAAATGACACTCAGAGAGTGGCAAGGATGTGCCCACAGTCACGGCAGAGCTAGGACCAAACTGGGGGCTTGGTGACCCTCAGGCCATGGCTCCATAGGCCTAGGGCCCTGGAACGGGCCCTGGAACAAGCCCTGTGTTTGCCTGATCCACGTCCTTAGGACGGCAGGCCCGGCCCTCCCACCAGCTTCTGCGGGGCCCGAGGTAATGCCCGTCTCCTGAGCAATCCCTCCAGCTCCCAAACCTCGAGCTGATCTTTTCTGGATTAAACCACATGTCTGGATTAAGGCTCAGCATGTCCTGGCTCCTTTCTGCCTCAGAGGCTCTGGCTCAGACTCCAGACAAAGAGAGTTTGGTAACAGCTGGTGGAGGCCGAGGCCCAGATACGGGGCCAGATCGGCAGGGCAGCGGGCAGAGGGATTAGCCCCTTCTCTCAGCATCTCCCACTCCCTCAGGAAGGCAGATCAAGGAGGGACCCAGAGTTAGAGATTTGTAGCAGCTGTCTCCTGCCGCTACCAAGTCTGTGGCCTGCACCTCCTTTGCCGGAGCCCGTTTCCCACACCCTGCTCAGTTCAGGCTCCCAGATCTTACTGCAGCGAGGGACTGTGGGGGGCGGGACAAATGTTCTTGAACCCCTACCTCAATCCTGAGACCCGACTTCTGTCTGCCCAGAGCCCAGCACCCTGGCTTCAGACCCCAGCGAGAGGAGCACCAGGAAGAATGGGCGGGGCAGGGGGGGCGACAGCGCTTGCCACTGAGCGGAGACGGCCTTTCTCCACCAAGTGGGGCAGACCTACTGAGGCTTCCCCACTGGGACCCACGGTCTTGGCCGTCAGCCCCTCTATCCCTCCAGGCAAGGGCCTCCTTTAACGGGGGAGCCAGGGGACTCTGGGCATGTGACTAGGGCCTGGCCAGGAGCCATGCAGAGTGGGTCGGGGCACAGGGACCGGCCCCCCAGTCGGCCAGTCAGCACCTTGGAGAGAAGCCGGGACAGTCCAGGCCGCAGGGAGTCCGGGGCCAGAGCCCACTACCAGCCTGAGCCATGTGTTTGGCTCCTCTGAACCCTCCCCGTGTCTGGATGCAGCCTCTCCCCCTACTTTCTCACTCTCCTCCTCCTCCTCCCCCCCACAGTCCTCTTACTACGCTCCTGCCCTCCACAAACCCCCAGCTCCCTTGCCCTTTGAAACTGCTCTTCAAACGGAGAAAAGTGCCCAGCCTCCTCCTTACTGACCACCCCACTGTCCGGAGAGCTGCTCTCTGCACGGGGCAGGCTACCTTCCTAGCCAGGGACCTGTCCCAGGCTTGCCACCTCCGGGCAGCCCCAGCCTTCCTCAAACACCCCATTGTGCCCCTCCCCACGTACCTGCTGTCCCTGGGGTCTCCAAGGGCAGGAAGAAGGCCAGTGGGCCCCTGCGGGGGTGGCCGGGGGGAGGACTTGCCTATCTGGGGCTCGGCGTGAGAGCAGGGGAGGCAGATTTCTTCTAGGCCTCCTGGCTTTCTCCCACCTCCTCAGATCCCAAACCCATGCAGGCCATGGGTCTCACTTTCCCAGGAGTCCTCCTCTCTGGAAGGTTTGACCTGAGGAGCTAGTCAGTGGGCCCCGGAGGTGTGTGTGGAGAATTGGGGATGGGGGTGAGGCTCTGGGAGTCGGGTACCACTGCCATCCAGACGTCTACATAGCCTTGCTGACATCGCTTGTGACCCTTTCTGAGACAAGGCTAAGGCCAACTAAGTAAAGTGCTCCTTTGGGCTCTCACAGCAATCCTGTGGGGCAGCCCATCTGACAGACATGGGCACTGGAGCACTTGTCTCTTTGCACGTGGCACTGGGACTTGGCAGCTTCCAGCCCCTAGGGTCTCCCCAGCTGCCCACACCTTTCACTTCTGCTGAGGCCACCCACCGACCCGGTCCCTTAGAGAGGGGCTCTGGGTGGTGTGGAGGCCTGCAGGCTGGAGGGACGGGAACCCGGCTCAGCCCCAAGCTCTCCCCTGTATTTGAGTTTGCTCTGAAGGGGGAGGGGCTGTGTGGCCTGGAAAGAACTAGAGGCCTCAGCGTCTGCAGATGCGGGTCCCTGTGAGGCTCTGTTCGCACTGTACGTGAGGCTCTGGGGAGCGCCTGGGACCCTCTTCAGTTCTCCAAAGCGGGGGAGTCATCTCTCAGGGCTTTTCTAACCCAGACACTGTCTAGATTCTACAATCCCATGCCCCCATCTTGCGCCTCAGCCTGCCTTGGAAGGAGGATGGTGGAGAAACAGAGGTGGACACCAGGGGCTTCCCTGGTGAGTAGGAATATAATTGGTGGCACACATTTGGGCAGAATAAGGGGTGTGGCTGTGTCTCTCCCCCCACCATACCCACCTCCCTCCCCTGGAGCTGGTGTCCAGAGCCTCTGAGAGACGGGGCCCCGCCTTCTGACCAAGCAGGGACCCTGCCAGGCTGTCTCACAGATCACCCGCCAGGTGGGGTCCCACACCAGCAGCACCCCCTCCCCACTTCACGCAGGCAGCCAAGAGCCCAGCCCAGACAAGTCCGGGCTTGGAGCCAGTGATGCTGGGGTGGGCGATCAGGCCATGCCCCCAGTTTCCAGCCAGGTCAAGTTCAAGTCTTGCCTGACTTTCAGAGCTTTACAGAAACTGCAAATCATGTCTTCACTCAGCCCCTCATTGAGCACATGCCTGGTGTAAATAAAGGTCATGTTCCAGCACCCCATCAAGCTCCTTTGTCCTCACTCGGGGTCCCCACGCTCCTGCCTCAGCTGGGCAGCCGGGCCCCCGAGGGTGCGAGAACACAGGGCTACACCCAGCTTCCGTCCGTGGCACCGTGGTTCATCCTCGCGGCCTCTTTGTCAGCGAGACAGGGACTCAAAGACGACTGTGTCTCTGAGGTTTGGCAGGACAGACTTTCCAGTCTCCTAGAGGTGTGCGCACACATTTGCTCCCCGCCTCTCTCGTCTCACGTGCCTCGGCAGCTGCCCCCAGGCCAGGCACAGAGCTGGAAAGGCAGCTTCCGAAACGGGTTGGGGAATCTATAAAATCTTGACAGGTCTGAGGGAGAAAATATGCCTTGAGCCCTAATCACTGGGCTAGGGAGCACACCTCGGGCCTTGGAAGGCGGGGTTCAGGACAAAGGGAAGGCACTCCAACATTGCAGAAAACAATCAAAGTCCAGAGTGAACTGTCCTTAGAGGTTAAGAACAGACATAGCTTCAAAAAGGGGTTTAAGGGCGCCTGGGTGCCTCAGTTGGTTAAGCGACTGCCTTCGGCTCCGGTCATGATCCTGGAGTCCCAGGATCGAGTCGCGCATCGGGATCCCTGCTCAGCACGGAGTCTGCTTCTCCCTTTAACCCTCCCCCCCTCATGCTCTCTCTCTCAAATAAATAAATAAAATCTTAAAAAAAAGGAGGGGATTTAAATGGGCAGGGAGTTAGGGGGTTACTGGGACTGACTCCCATCTGTGAAATTTCATCAGGGACACATTGCCCTCCTGTCCTAGAGCCCGGGAAGGGGATGCGGGACTCCGAGGCGGGAAGATCTTGCTGCCCAAGAGCAGAGAGATCTAGGGCCCCACGCATGTCCCTAGTCCCAGGTGCTGAGACCCTAACTGGGCTGTCACCCCTAGTCCCCTCTCCTGAATTCCAGAGCTGGAGGGAGAAGGCAGGGCTCCTCAGTTCTGGTGGCAGCCAGAGAGACCTCACTGTCCCTCGCTAAGTCCTGGGTGGGCTCTGGTCTGTCTGGTTCGCAGCAGCGTCACACTCAGGTGCCTGGAAGGGAAGGAGAGGTCGGGAGGGATGAGGAGGCTCACCCTCCCCGAGTCCGGAGGCCCCACCCCACTGCCGAAAGGTGGGAGAGGAGAATCTGGCAGGGGGCACCTCCTGAGCAGGGAGCATGCAAACGAGGCAGGAGAAGGAGCCCAGCATTAAATGTCAGGAAGAGCCCAGGGCAACTCGGCTTGTGCAAAGTTTGCTTTGGGAAGAGTTGTTATACCTGACAGGCTGCTCACTTGGCTAGGGGTGCAGGGTGGGGTGAAGAACGGGATGGGGGCAGTGGGGGCAGGGGGCGGGTCCCAGACCAGTTTTGAGCCCTGTCTCCTTGCTCTCTAGCTCAGGCACTGGTGTAAGTGACTTGGCTTCCTTGGAGACTCAGTGATCCTGTCTATTAAATGGGCCGTCAAGAGCATGCTTTAAGGAGTTATGAAGATTAAGGGCAAAGTGGATGAAAATTCCTTGTGAATTGAGATGGGCTGAACATTCAGGAGGGTGGCACCTGAGAGCAGGTGAGGGGATGGGGCAGGGAGAGGGGAGGGAAAGGTAGTGGGCTGAGGAATGAGGGGAACAAAGGAAGAAGTAGGTGGTGATGGTGGGTAGTCTGGGGAAGAGTCGAGGTTGGCTGGTGAGGGGGACCAGGGCCCTACCTGAGGTCATCCTGCTCTCTAGCCCAGTCCAGGGCAGCGGCTGGCCTTACTCACCCCTCCCTGGCCTCTAGGAGGAGCCAGAGCCAGGAGACAGCCTAGGGGACAAGTCTGGGAAAGCACACATATTAGAGCGCTGGCAAATCCAGCTGGCTAGCCTGCCTCCACCAACTCTTATACAGCCTGCAAAACCCTTGTCTCACCTTCTTATTACACAGACAAGGAGCTACAAGGGCAGGGAGGGAAAGTGACTTACCCAAGGTCACCCACTGTGGGTCTTAAACCCATCCCTTCTTGCCCTCCACCCACTGTGTCTTTGTCTCTAGGTCAGTCTGAAACGACTTCCTCAGGTTACACTCAAGCGGCACCAGGTCATTTAAGCACAAAATGGGAATCGAACTCTTTCTGGGCTATTAACTTTACGTCTGCAATGACCTCAGCTGTAAAAAGTGGCTCCTCCTGGTTTGTTTTCTTTCCTTTTTTTTTTTTAAGGTTTTATTTATTTATTTGAGAGAGAGAAAGAGCAGAAGCAGGGGGCAGTGGGAGAGGGAGAAGCAGGCTCCACGCTGAGCAGGGAGCCTGATGCAGGACACAATCCCAGGATCCTGGGATCAGGACTTGAGCTGAAGGCAGACACTTAACCGACTGAGCCACCCAAGCCCCCGTCCCTTCCTGGTTTTTTTCTACTTATCACCAGCATCGCAATTTTTTTTTAAGATTTTATTTATTTATTTATTTGACAGAGAGAGAGAGAAAGAGATCACAAGCAGGCTGAGAGGCAGGCAGAGAGAGAGGAGGAAGCAGGCTCCCTCCCAAGCAGGGAGCCCGATGCGGGCCTCGATCCCAGGACCCTGAGATCATGACCTGAGCTGAAGGCAGAGGCTTTAACCCACTGAGCCACCCAGGCACCCCAGCATTGCAATTTTGGATCATCAGTTGAGCACCTACTGAGTGCTCACATTCCCTCAAGCTTGGTGGACAGAGGAGCTCCATCTCATTCAGAGAGGCCTTGTGAAAACCGAATGGCATCACCCTTTATGATTATATTTTATATAATTATATATATTTATATAATTGCATTTTATCACATCATTATAATCAGTATTTTCTAACAGGTAACTCACAATAAACAAGTCTAGCAGAGACTGAGTTTCCACCTCTGGGTCCCCCCATCGTGCCTGGAGCAGAGGGAATGACTGTCATTTCTCAAAGGGGAGGGTGCCCCCACCCCCGGGAGAGCATCTTGTCCACACCTCGACCTCCTTGGAGGGGCCCAGAGGCTGCTCGCTCTCCCCACATTTCTGTGAGTTGGGGGTGATGAGACCCCGCACCGGGAGCCCGCAGCTCGGGCCCCACCCCCAGCTGGGCCGGGCCGTCTCCTGCCCATCCCATCCGCCACCTCAGGCACAGGGCAGCCCGCTGCCTGTTTGCTTTGTTACTCAGCGGAGCAGCTGGTGCTGGGGAGATGCGGCTTTATTGGGGGTTGCTGTGAAGCTGTTTATTGGGAGGTGGGGGGCAGGAAATGGGGCCTGGTTCCAGCCTTGGCCAAGGAAAAGGAGCAAGGCCATTGCTGTCATACAGGAGACAGGCCACTTGGGACCTGGGGCCTGGGTGCGGGCTGCTGGGTGGGTGAGGGGATCTGGGGTGGCTCGGTGGGCCTGTCCACTCCCCAGCACGCACCTCCAGATAGATGCTGGTGCACCCGCTAGCACACCCCCCGACACGCACACCCCTTGTCCAGCCTCAGGGGAGCCCCCAGACATCCAGACCTTCAGCTTTCCACCCTGGCATCACCACCAGCACTGCCCTCTCTCCCCACAGGAGGCATCTGGTGAATCTTAGAAAGGAGTGTCTTCAAGGGCACCCCCCATTTCTCGCCTAGTGCACCCAGACTGGGGTCCCCAGGCCGTCAGCTCCCCCGGGTGTTTGAACCTGGGTGTTTTGCCTGGCAGCTCCCCAGACCCCCAGGGTCCTGGGCCCACCACTGTCCTGCCCCAGCCCCTGGGCTCCAGGCCTGTGCCCCCTGCTCTAACCTGGAGCCTGGCCTCGAGCCTCGGGGCTTCAGCAAGCCCCTGCCCACTGTGGCCGGGCCCCTGGCAGACCCTTCCCTCAGCGGAGCAGGGGCGGCCGGCGGAGCAGAAAGGTTGCCTGTGTTTTACTAGCCAAGCAGAACTGGCCATGTCTTGGGGGCTGAGGCTCTGCTCCTGGAGAGCCGCCTCCCCTCAGCTGCACGGGCTGGGCGCAAGGCATGGCCTTGGGGGCTCCCGCGGGCTCGGGGGTCTGCCCAGGGAGGCTGATGGGCCGCCTGTGCAGGGGCAGGGGCTTCTGAGGGTGAAGGACCCGGATCACAGGGTCAGCATGCCTGGGAGATCAGTTCTGAGCTCGCAGTCCACGCCCCCAAGTCCTGCCCCCTGTCACCCACCTCCCCACAGCTGGGAGCGACAAGCCCCCACAGCCAGGCACTCCGGGGTCCCACCAGACTCACCTGCTAGCTGCCTCGTGCCCAGGGAGTCGTCTGCCGCAGCGCCCACCTCGGGGGGCCAGGAGAAGGCGTCGGCAGCGCGGGCCACTGCTGGGTCTCAGCCAGGCATCTGGGGGGCCAGTGGGGCCAGGGGCCAGCGGGGCTGGGGGCAGAGGCGGGTACTCGGGTGGGCCGCTGGGGGCCTGGGGCACTCTGAGATCTCAGGACCCTATGCCCTGGAGGGAGCCCTCTGCCCCCAGCCCAGGGCCACCTGTGGGCACAGTGGCAAGACCTAGCCTGGGGGGCTTACATGGAGGCCGTGGTGGGCTCAGGGGGCCAGGTCTGCAGGGCAGTGTGGACACGGACAGAGTGCAGGAATGTGCTGGGAGGAAGTCAAGCAGCCGTGAGATGAAGAGTTGGCCAGGCCTGATTTCCCATTATAAGTAATCCTTCCTTATTTACCTGAACAAATACGCTCCCTGCTTACCTCAGACCACAGGCGGACTCCTGGTTAACCCTTGCGGGCTTCCCTCTCCTTGAGGGGGGATCCGCCCGCTGGCAGCTAGAAAACCCATTCATTCATTCATTCACTCATTCATTTATTCACTCACTTACTCACCCATGTTCGTTAGCTGATGCATAGCTACCAAGTTTACGCTGTGTGCAAGACACAGGGGATACATCTAGAGGGACGTGGGACGGGACACTAGGAGGGAGGGGCCAAGACTGGGGAACAGACAGGCCAGCTCAGCGGAAAGTCAGAGCCACCCGTGACTCAGTGGAGGGCTGTGGAAGCACCCAGCAAGGCTAGTCAGAGAGGGCTTCCTGGAGGAGGTGCTGTCTGGCTCTCCAGGCCAGAGATGGAGAGAACTTCAGAGAACCCTGTGGAAAAGGACCAGAGGGGCCCATGCTCACTGTGGTGGGTGCAGGCCTGTGATGCCTTGGTGCTCAGGAAGGATCTCCCGGGCCCAGAGCGGGCGCCGGCCCGCGGCAGCTTGCCCTCCAGCAACAGACCCTGACGGGTGGAGGCCATGAGGTACCCGCACTTGGCTCCTCCGCCTCCATGAGTCCCAGGAGGACCACACAGCCGAGCTCTCGCTTCCTCCCCGTCCTGCCAGGCGGGCTGAGGGACGTCCCTGGAGGGCAGGGGCTGGTTCTTCCTTTCTCTGGATCACTTCAGAAAGGCCCCAAACCCCGCTCCCTTGTTCTGTCAGATGAGGGCATCTGAGATAGTGCTCATTGTTGTTTTCTGACTTCAAGGAGCCGTGTGGCTGCCCACAGGGAGAGCATTCTAGGGCTGCGGGAAGATTCCAGGGCCTTCAGCACCAGCCCCCTCACCTTAATGCCCAGATTCTCCAACATCCAGTTGGCCTCCTCACCCCGGAGAGCCCCATGCTTGGCTATTATTGTCACCAGCACTGAGGCAAGGATGCGTTTCCACAGACATTCCTCAGAAAAAGTGGAAGTAGGACGGGCTGGAGATCATACAAAGTCGTCAAATGGCTCCCACCCCGGGCCTCAGAAAGACCCCTGGTGTCCCAGAAGGGACCTCTTCCAGAATCCCTTTCCGCGTCCCTGGCTGGCAGTCTTCCTCCCCAGTCTCACAGAATCCTATGCCCTTCTCAGCACTGCGTAGGGAGAAGCTACTAGGTGCTGGGCACTGTCGGATGCTCAGGAGATAAGCTATTAATCGTATTGTAAGTACTGTAACATGGGTAAGTACAAAAAGTCTTCTCAGAGGACAGGGTGTCAGAGATTGATAGTTACTTCCAATGTCCGTTCTCCCAATTTCCTCAGTAAACGAGCCCCTAATTTTTAGCTGGGAACTTGGCTACCTGGAACAAAGACTATCCAGACTCCTTTGCAGCCAGACTGTGTGAGACCAAGTAGAAGTGTCCTGTGTCAGTTTCTAACAATATTTCTTAAATTGGCTTGTGCCATCTGCCCCTTCCTTCTTGATCCTTCCTCCATCTTGCTGCCTGGAATGCAGCTGTGATGGCTGGAATTTGGATTGCCATCTTGGACCATGAGGACAAGCCAGTGGATCACTGAGCTGGAAGGCGCCCAGGTCTCTGAGGGCTGCATAGAACCTCGATATTGGCTCTGGACTGCCTGTCTTGGGAATTTTATGAGAAATAGACCTATTCTTTTGTTAAGTGTGGTCTTTCATTTTCAAAGCCAAGTCTGATCCTAGCTGAGACAGACCAGAAGACAGACAGGCAGATGAAGATAGAAGACTCTAAGATCCAGAGATGATATCTCACTGCTGGGTGGATTTGAGAAGGTACCTGGTCATGCCACAAAAAAGACCTTGGCCTTGGGAAGGCTGCCTCTTGATGTTCTGTATAGCCTGGCTCTGGGTGCAAGGGAGCACTTCATAGGTCTCTCCAGGGATGGACAGATTTGAATGGATGGACCAAGCTAAGCTGAGCTGAGGGTGGACAGGGATTCTATCTGCCTGAGCCTAGAGTAGGTTCATCTGGAAGCTAGGAAGCTCCAAGAGGGAGCAAAGGAGAGGACTTTCCATCTGCTCAGCTGGAGATCACGTGGGAAAAGGTGCTAAGAGGCTGCCCGCAGAGACATCAGTGGTGGGCTCAAGGCAGATTCAGTGCCTACCCAGGACACTCTGTTGGGTTCCAGGGGAAGGGAGGGTCGATTATAAACTATCCTTAACCCAGGAAGGGACTCTGAGGGACACACCACCCTCGACACTTGATCCATCCAGCAAAGTGTTGTGACACCAACTCAGGATTTGACCCAGATACACACCAGTTTCCGTCACCTGCCAGCTTCATGACTTTGGCCAAGTCTGAAGCCCGCTGAACCCCCCTCTCACCCTCCCCAGAGAACTCTCAGAGCTGCTGTGGGAAGAGAGATGATGTTGGTGAAAGTGTCCCGTGAACTGAGACACACTGTCCTGATGCCTTGCTGGCCACCAACCCCCTATCACCCGTGTGACGTGTGTCATCTAGCTCCCATAGCAACTTTCTAGGTAGATGTTACTATGCCCACTTTTCAGGTGAAGAAACCGAGGCCAGAATATTGAAAATGTCTTGCCCAAAGTCATGCTGGGAAAGAGACTCAGACTCAAATCTGGAGTTTCCTTGATTGTCCTGTGCCTGACAGGCCTCTGTTACTATCCCTTGTCCTCTCAGGGTCAAGTCCCAGGTCCCTGGCGTGGGTCACTGGGTCCACCTGGCTACATTTCGCCCACCCCAGGCTGGTCTCCTCCTCACCCCTCCTCCGGCCAGCTCCCATCAGGTGAAACATAGCCCCTCTTTTTCTCCCTCCGTCCACATACCACCCACCCGTTGTGGACACCCTCCAGACCGGGGGGCTGGCACACCACTCACATTGGCCTTCCTAGGACTCTTCTCTGATCCGCGGCAATAGCATATTCCCCTTGCACTGGGGTTTCTGAGCCCTCCAGGGACAGCACGCTGTGACAGCCCGCGAGACCAGCCCCCCCGGGGAGTCTCTGCTGAGTGAACATCTGGACGAACCAGTAACATCCTTTGTCTGTTGTTCAGATGGATCTGGGCTGAGTTTCTTCTGCTTGAGATTACTCCCCGTCCTTCAAGCTGCATCTCCAGAGCTGTCATCTCCTCCAGCCTTCGCAGACCCGCCATTTCCCATTTCTTCATACTCTCATGTCTCCCCGTGGTTCTTTTCTCCCGAAGCTTCTAACTCGTCTAGGGCAGGGCCCCCGGAGCTGTGGCAGGACAGGAGCCTGCACGCAGATTATGAGTCCTCTCCCAGGGTGCTCCTGCCCGCTGCTCACCCATCACCCGTCCAAGAGGAGCCTGCCCAATGGGGGCAGAGCCCGTTTACGGGTGGGGTGCCGCGAGCCGGCTCAGGCCCCCTCTGGGCCTCCCTCACCTCCTCTGTGCAGTGGAGATAGTACTTGTTTGTGGATAGGGCACCGGGATGAGTCAATGTCAGCTGACAATGGCAGTTGGGAGTACTTTGGAAAGGGCAGTCGGTCTTGGTTGGTTGGTTGGTCACCTTCCTAGCTTTCTTCCTGTCCCCATCTCTGTTCTCCCACTTGGGTCCTCCTAGGAGCTGCAGCCTTGGGAACACTGGCAGGGTCAAGGCTGGGCCTCATGCCAGCCACTGAGAGATGGGGCTGCCCAGCTGACACAAGGCCCGGCTCTCTGTCCCAGGCTCCAGCTCTGAGAATGTGGGGAGAGCTCAGGGGAGGACTGCCCTGCTGAGGTGTGAAGGGCCTGGGGCTGGTCACCCAGATGGGAACACAGGGACGGATGGGCAGGAAGCCTGGTCTGCGAGACCCTAGACACCATGCAGTCCTCTGGCACAGAGGAAGACCCTGAGACCAGAGAGGCTAGGGAAGGACACACAGCCAGGCTGGGATAGGAAACCAGCCTCCAACCTGTGCTCCCATGTGGGGTGTGCTGCCTCATCTAACCTTAGTAAGTCCAGCACCCGAGGGCTCTGTTGGCCTTCTCATCCACAGATGAGGAACAGAGGCTCCTTGGATGTTGCCAAAGTCAAGGCTAGAAGGAGGCACAGGCAGGATTCAGGCCAGGTCTGTTGGTGTCTTTCCAGGATACCATGTCGCAGCAAAATGGTAGACGAGGGGACCAGGACTGGCTTGGGGTGACAGTTGTGTCCTCAGGGACCACATGTCGAGGCATTTCTACCAACTGGAGCATGGAGGGTGCCACTTGGGTCCAAGGGTGGTCATGGGTCACCTCTGAGTCATGACATGTGTCTCTGTTCAGGCCAGCATGCATTTCTTGGGCACCCAGTCTAGGCCAGGCCCTGTATGGGCCAGGATGGCCAGAAACAGTCTGTCCTCAAGGAGTTCATGGACTGGTGACCGCAGCCACTTGGCGTCTCTCTGTTTCAGAGGCCCCGATGCCCCCCGCATCGCTCCGCAGGCTAGCCATCTGCGGGATTACTGGTTTCACAAGTACCTATTACCTGCAGGGAGCTATAGTGTGTGACCCGCTCCATTCCAGGAGCCGGAGGCCTCCCCAGCTTGGGGCCTCGTTCCCCAGACCCTGCACTTCCTCACCGATGCCATCTCCTGCTCCTCTTCAGACTGACCCCTCAGGAAGAGACCCCAGGACCCTGGGGAGAAACTGAGTAGACAGGCAAGTCTTCCCTGTGTCTAAGGCCTGGTTTTGTACCGCCCTCTTCCCTGTGGCTTCTGCCACCCATCCCCATCACCCATTCACACCTGGGGTACCATCTGAGGAGGCCTCACCCCCACCCAGGGCCCCAGCATGGCCTTCAGAGGCCCCAGAGTTTCCCGAGAACTGAGCCAGAGTAAGCTCTTGCAGGGGTGGCCTCCAAGCCTGAGGAAGCTGCCAGGCCTCTCTGGGGGCGCGTGCGCGCGCGCGCACACACACACACACACACACACACACACACACACACACACACAGTCCTCCCTACTGGATCATCCCTGTGATGGTGGAGCAGGGTGGGGTCCCAAGGTACAGCCTGGAACTTGGCCTGGTCTCTGCCCCATCAATCCATTCACTCTGCACCTACGTGGCCTCCTGGCCTGCCCGGGGCCAGGCCCGGTTCACTGGGATACAGCAGCGGACTTCGCCGGGTTCACGTTCTAGAGGGGAAAGAGAGAGTCAACAGTAAAAGTAATAAATGAGGGCGCCTGGGTGGCTCAGTCATTAAGCGTCTGCCTTCGGCTCGGGTCACGATCCCAGGGTCCTCAGATGGAGCCCCGCATCGGGCTCCCTGCTCAGCGGGGAGCCTGCTTCTCCCTCTCCCACTCCCCCTGTTTGTGTTCCCTCTCTCGCTCTGTCTCCCTCTGTCAAATAAATAAAATCTAAAAAAAAATAAAAAGTAATAAATGAGAACATTATATAGTACTCCAAAAGGTGACAAGTGGCATGAAAAAACAGGGCCAAGGCTGTCAGGAGTGCTGGGTGGGGCGTGGGGAGCAGCCTTGATTCAGGGCTTGGGGTAGATCCCCTTGAGAAGGTGGGACTTGAGCAAACATGTGAAGGAGAGAAAAGCATGAGCGCCAGGGTTACGTGTGAGCATTGCAGGCCCGGACGCTTGAGCAAAGGCCCTGAGGTCCGGTGGGCTTATGCTCGGCGAGCTTGTGGAGCCCGCAGGGGGCCAGTGCGGCTCGGGCAGAGAGAGAAGGCAGTGGAGGGAGATGAGGTGGGCTTATGCTCGGTGAGCTTGTGGAGCCCGCAGGGGGCCAGTGCGGCTGGGGCAGAGAGAGAAGGCAGTGGAGGGAGATGAGGCCCGGGAGGCCATGTGGATGGAGCCAGACTTGAGGGCCTCGAAGCCTCGGCCCCTTCATTTCCCAGCTCCGTCCTGCCAACCACCCCACTTGCCTGGGCTCACGGGGGGCGAACTGCCAAGCCCACGGCTGTACAGCGTTAATTTATTTAATCGCCGTAAAGGCCCTTTCATGAAACTAGCATGCCTGTTTTCATCTCAGCGAGGCAACTGAGGCACAGAGAGGGAGGCAGCCTCCAAGGTGAGGCGTGGGGCCAGGATCTGGAGCAAAGCCCCGCTCTCAGCCACCGCCGGCCCCCTCCCTGCCCGGGTGCAGTGCGTCAGGTGTCCCTGCGGCCCCGCTCCAGAGTGCCAGGTGCACCCCCGGCCCGTCGTCGTGGGGGGTGGAGATGGAGGGGCCGCGTCACTGCACACACCTAGAGCTGCCTTTCCCCCCATTAGCGCAGAGCCAGCAGGGCCTTACAAAACCGCAGTCCCAGATAAGAGCACAATCGGAACCTGTTTTGCTCGCCGGCCGGCGGTGGGGCTGGGCAGGCGGGCGGTGGGAGGCAGGGGGAGGCCGCTGGCAGCGCCGGGGCCCTGCTATCAGCAGCCCTGCCCACCCCCTTCCCCATTAGCCCCTTTGAAATTTACCCTCCTTATCAGGCGCAGGCTTGCCGAGGGCCAGCTCGAATGCCTTTGTGTCCAGCTGCGGAAGACTGCCTTCCGCCTGGCCTGGCCTCAGCCTCGGGACCATGTGGGGGGACCGGGGTAGGAAGGAGGACCTGCCCATCAGACACCAAGGGGGCCTCCTGGAGCGTGTGCACACACAGACCACCTGGAGGGTGGGTGCCTCCCCGCGCAGCCTCCCCTGCCCTCACCATGCACCCCTGCACTGAGCCCACAGGAACCCGTGCCCTCATCCCTTCCTCCAGACTCCTCAGCCAGCGGTTCCTCCTCCTCCTCCTCCTGGCCCGTCTCAGCACCCCATGCCTAACCCCCCAGGCACACCCTCAACAAATGTTTATTGAGCACCTACTAGGTCGGGCACTGGGGCACAGCTGGGCAGACAGACCAATCTTGCTCTCTGATGGAGCTGACGTTCGTGGGCTGGGAAAGGTGATAAATAAACACAAATAAGTAGGACATGAGTGTGTCAGAAGGTGATCACTGTTGCTATGGGAGAAAAATAAAGCAGAGACACGGGATGTGTTGGGGCAATTTTAGGTGTGTGTGTGTGTGTGTGTGTGTGTGTGTGTGTGTGTGTGTGTGCGTGTGGTGCGGCTGGGGTCAGAGGAAAGCCTGTCTGAAACAGGGATGCTTGACTCAGGATCCGAAGGGTTCTCCCTCACTCCTTCTTTGTGGGGTTAGAACCACAAACACAGAAGGGCAGCGCCAGGAGGATAGAGATCAACAAGTCCTACAGACTACTTTTTTTTAAACTGAGGCTCAGAGAGGGCAGTGAAGGGCTCAAGGTCATACAGCACAACAGCAGCAAAGCCCAACAGGAGTGGGAGCCCAGTCAGGACACTTCCCCCCATCCTAGCCGCCCCTCACCTGGGGCACCACCAGGACCCTGGGCAGGACAGGGTGGCCATTGCTGGGAGGCCCTGGGGAGTGGCTAAGCCCGGGAGGGCAGATGCTCATGGCCATGGACTCTGTCTTTTGCAGCCTAGGGCCTGCGGGGTCTTCTTGGGAGTCTTGCCCCTGCCCGGTGTCGTGGTCCTCGCGCCCCCTCACCCACCCCGTGCACTCCCCGTCTTTCTCTGGATGTCTAAGGGCACCGGTTGTCTGACCTCAAGGGCATGTTCTTCTCGGAGAAGCTCCTTCCTCGCCCCCACTCCCTCACTCCCAACACACACCTGCTCTCCTGCGAAGGGGAAGGGGCTGCGTCTGTGGCCAGGTAGCATGTGAGGCCCTGGGGCCGGGCAGTCGGTGTGCAGACTTGTGCCCGACGGGCTCTGAGGAGACAGGCAACACAATGGATGCTGAAGGTGGCCATCGTTAGCAGGCTGCTGGGCAGGCCCTCTCCGGTGGGTCCTGGGATTGTGGGGTGTCAGATGCCCTCAGGGCACGGTTTCAATGGGGCTGAAGCAGCTCAAGGCAGCCGGGCTGCTGGGGAAGAGCGCTGAGTCTGGAGAGAGGGCTCGAGTTCCAGTTCTGCTGCTTTCTCACTGTGTGACCTTGGGCCAGTCGCTTCCCCTCTCAGCCTTCTTCTCTTCTCAGTAAAAGGGGAACGAGCCTTTGTCTTCAAAGGGCTGCCATAAGGAGCAAATGCGAAGACAGGAAGTGGGAGTGCCTGGCATGCAGGCGGCCCATCCATAGTGGGCTCTCTTCCCTGCAAGGACTTCTGTGTCACTCAGCTAGACAATGGCCTGGGTGTGGGGAGCACTCAGCATGTGCCAGGTACTGTGGAGGACTTCTTTAAGGACCCACTTTAATTGGATGTATCCTAATCCTAGGTATATGACACACACTTGTTGTGTATGCATGGCCCTCTCTTCATTTTTCATCATATAATGAACACTGTGAAACCACCGCCAACCGGGACCACGGTTATTACAAGCAACGCTACACGTATTAACTCCTTTGTTTCTCATATCAGTCTTATAGTTTAGCTCTGAATTGACCCCATTTCGTAGATGAGGAAACTGAGGCACCATGGAAGGTTTAGGGCACCTGCTCCACTGGGCAATGCTGGAGATGCATTGGGTGTATTCTCCCAGTTGACTTCCTTTTCTGGGCTCCAGGAAGGCAGAGCTCTGGACAGTGATGTCATCACAGGACCCTCCTCCCCCCAACCCCCTCCCCACCCCTCCCTGGTCCTGCCAGGCTGGGTAGCCCTGCTGAGTGGCTTATGGCCGCCAGCCAGCTCCCACCCCCTGCAGGGCCCCATCTGCCATCTGGGGAAGCTGCGAGGAGCAGCCTGTCTGGTCTGGGGGCTTCCTGCCTCCCTCGGGCTCCCCAGTCCCCCTGTTGGGCTCCCAGGGGTCTCCCTAGCTTAGTTCGATGACACAAGAGCCTGGTGCTCCTAACTACTCCCCTATCTCCTTTCTCGGTGGTGCCCAAGAATGAATGAAAGAAATTAAGTGAATGAATGAATGAGGATGCTAGAAGACGGAAAGGAGTATTACACAGAAGAACGGAGGGGAGAGGGTGGGAAGTGGGCAAGGTGGGACTCAGCATCGAAAGAAGTCCTTCTGCCAGCCGCCTCACTCAGGGAGCCCAGGCACCGCTCCGGTAGTGTGGATCAGACCTTCTAACCTACTACTACTGCCTCGGTCCTGACCTGAGTCCTGCTCCCTCCCCCAGGGTGACTTCCCAGGAAACTCTGAAAGCTAACACAGCTGAAGTTGCTCCAGGGACCTGGGGTGTGGGCGGGACACCCCCGCTGGGGAGCAGCGGCCGGGAAGTGCTTGGTGCCCTCCCCGGCTGCCAGGAATGGCCAGCCCCCGACAGAAGCTTGGGGAGGGTTTGGCACGGTCAAGGGTAGGCTGAGATTGGGAAGATCTGGGGCCTGAACTTTTTCAGCAGTGTCTAGATGTAATGTGGGGTGCAGGAGCTTTCTTCCTCACATGTGTGGGTCCAATCTACTAAAAGCTATGGACTCCCCACCTCTGAACACACACACACACACACACACACACACACACACCCCTCAATTCCAGAGGCTCTCAGGCCCTCTGAAACCTCTGCATGAACCCCGGATTAAGAGTCCCCCTCCTGGATGGAGGGTAATATGCCAGCCGGCCTACCCGATTCACCTCCCGCTCACAGCAAAACATGTGGCGTATAATAAGTGATTGATGTGTGTTTATTTCCACAAATCAATGGACAACAACTAGTTGGATGAAGGAAAGGGGAGCTGCGGGGACACACACCGGGTCAGAGTCAGGGTCGGGTTAAGGGAAGGGAAGTGGGGGTGGCGGAGGCTGCCACTCTGCTGCTTACAATCCTCCCATGGCTCCCCATGGTTCTCAGAGAAAGTGGAAGGCCTATGTGGGGCCTGGGAGGCTCTGCTGGATCGGCCCCCTCGCCTGGCTCACCTCTGCTTGCAACCCCACATGCAGCTCCGGCCCCAGGAGCTCTCCCTTAGCATCTGCTTATTCCAGCACTTACTGAGCATCTGTGGCAGGCCACCCTGTTTTAGACACAGGGGTACAATCTGTGGCAGGCCTCGCCCTTGTGGGGCCGGCAGTGGCTCTTGATTCCCGACTTGCTACATGCCCTCAAACTTTGTCTTCAGAATCCACGAATCACCTCCCCTAAGAAGCCCTCCCTGATCCTGCCATTCTTGGGACTCTGAGAGGGCAGCACATGTCCCACGTTACCAAGTAGCCCTTGTCCTGCTCTGTCTCTTGCACTGGGCGATGAGTCCATAGAGACAGGGCTTTGTCTAATTTGCCTGGCACATAGCTGTGCATGGGGTAAAGGGACGGACAGTTGGACGGATGGACGGATGGATGGATGGTTTTGTTGGGGCTGGGGCTATCAACCAGGAAGTGGGAGGGGAATGGGGGCTGGGCTGAGCTAGGCCTGGGAATGTCCCTGGGGAGGACAGAGGGGGTGGGGAGGGTGCAGGGCTGGGCCCTCTTCTTGGTTCCTGGGTGAGACCTAACTGCCCCGGACAACAATGGCCATAGCTGTGTGGGAAGGAAGGTCAGGGGAGGGGTGACAGAGAATAGGATTTGTTTCCTCATCTGGGCTTTCCAGCCACTTTCACCCCACCCTGGGGCTCCAGTCAGAGGCACCCTTCCGCTGAAGGGACTTAAGCCTTACCAAGTAGGGAGGCCTGGAGGACGGGTGGGCCATGCAAGACCACCTGCGTGGGGCCTCTGGGGGGCGGGGGGCATTGAGCTCTTACCTCTCCAGGTGCAGACCTCCATGTCACCAGCTTCAGGAAGGGCTGAAACTCAGGGCTCGGGGTCAACCCAAGACAGCCACAGAGAGAATTCGGGGGCTTCCTGGGGTCACACCATGGGCCAAGGCTTGACTCGGGGCCTCTGCTGTCTTCATGCTGAGCCCGGGGCTACCCAAGCAATGCCAAGCCAAGGAGGGGCTTCTTTGAGGATTGGCCCTTCCTAAGGGAGGGGCAAGCCAGGCCTGTGTCTGAGGGTCCCAAGCCAGCGGGAGATGAGCAGGGCCAGGCCTGTCCCTGGGACCCTAGGGGGCAGCAGAAACAGGACAGAGGGCTGGGGAGAAGGGATCTGTCCCTCTCCTTCTCTCCATCCCTATACTGTGACTGCCTCCCCACTCCCTTCACCACGAAGGCTGCCCCTCTCCCTTGGCTGCCATTCTGGAGGAGGGGAAAGGAGAGACGGAGAGAGAAGAGAGGCCGGGGGTGGGTGCAGTTCTCAGGTGTGCAAGGACTATGGAAGGGGAGGGGTGTGGTGTGAACGCACCATGCCTCTGCTCCGAGGAACTCTGGCTCTCAAAGCTGGAAGGAGCCTCCGGCTGAACTAACGATTCATTTTACAGGGAATGCAGCAGAGGCCCAGAGAGGAAAGGGACTCTCTGAAGGTCACACAGCACTGTAACTGCTTGGCTTATGGAGTGTTTGCTCTGGTACCGGGCTTTCTCCCCTGCGCATTACACAGATTAATTCCTGAATCCTTCCAGCAACCTTATGAGGTGGCACTATGATAATCCCCATTTTACAGATGAAGAAACTGAGGTATGGAGAGGTCAAGGAGGTTGCCTGGAGTCAACAGTTTGAGTAGCAGTGCTGATCTTGGAGCCCAGGCGGCCCGGCTCCAGGGCCTCGTGCAGAATCCCATGCTTTGTTGCCTCTTGCTATAGATACCAAGTAGGAGTCTCCGTCTGTCCTTGGCTACTGCCTGCTGTGTGGCTTCAATTCAGTCTCTCACGGTCTCTGTGCATTTAGTAGTAAATATACCAATAACATTACTATTGGCATTTATTGGACGCTTTCTATGACCTAAGCCCCGTGAACAAATGCCTTTTCTATGTAACGTCGTTCATTCTCACAATAATCCTATGGGGTGGGTATCATAACCTCCATTCACAGATGAGGAAACTGAGGCCCAGAGAAGTTAATTAACTTGCCAGGACACACAGCTAGTAAACAGCAGGATGCAAAGCCAGCCAAGCCCAAGCTGATCACGACTCTGTCCTGCTTGTACACGGGCTGGGTGGCACGAGGGGGTCTCTGTCAGTCCCCGGAAGGTTGTTCTGTCTAGCCCCTGCCCTCACCTTTGGAGGCCTCTTGCCATGTGTGCCCTTCGCCGGACCCAGCAGCCCTCTCGCCCCGCTGCTGACCCTTGCCCCCTCCTGCTACCTGACGCCACTCCTGCGTCACCGGCAGGGAAGCCAGCATCCCCGCACCCCGTCTGGGACGCAGTTGGCAGCAGCTGCAGGAAGCAGGGCTCCCCCAGCCTCTCAGGTGTCACTCACAAGCCCTGTCCCTGCTCTGCTCGCTCCTGCTTTACTCAAGCCAGCTGTGTGCCCGTCAGGGCGCCTTGCCCTCGGGGAGCTGAGACGGGGGCCCAGTGCGACCAGGAAGGACTCCCTGAGCAGGAAGGGGGCTCTGGGAGGCTGGGCTGGCATCTGGGCAGGGGCGGCAGCAGGCCAGGCCTTGAGGGAGGAGCTTGGACTTGGACAGAGGGGAGGGAATGGACACGTGCTGGAGGCCCCAAGGTGCTGCTCTGCGGGGAGCCTCTCACAGGTGAGGCACAGACAGGAGCCAGGGAACAGACAGACAACAGTGGGGGTTCTCTTCTGATTCCCATTTCAGAGATACACAAGCTGAGGCAGGGCAGGGGTGAGGCGACCTGCCTGAGGCTGGACAGGAGAAGAGCTGATGAGAGGGAGGGCCTGCCTAATCATGCATCTCAGAGCCTCCTGAGTCTGGGGGCTGGAGGGGAGCTGGGGCTGGAGACTGTCTTCACAGTCCCAAAGCAGTTGGACCAAGGGCCTGGACCGGAGAGTTCAAGACCCAGCTTTGCCTCCGACTTGCTGTTCAACCTCCACAAGTTCCTTGCCCTCTCTGGGCTACAGCCGGGTCCTCTGAAAGCCGAGAGGCTGGATGACACAGTCTGTCTCTAGGTCCCTTGTGCCTCTCCCTGTCGTTGGGGGGAGGGACTCCCAATCTTCCCCTCACTGAATTTATTCTCTCTCACCATCCCCAACACCATCACATTGATTGGGTAGGGTCTTTACATAGGTTGTTTCATTTCATCTACACACACTTGTGAGGAGCCTTTCATTTCCAGTTTACGGATGAAGAAATCGACACCCAGAGAAGGGAAGTGGGCGAATGAGGAGCCGAAATCTCCATGCCTCTCCTCCCAGCTTAGGTGGTCAGCCGGCCCAGGGGAGACCAGGACTGGCTTGTCCTCCAGCCAATAGGCCTGGGGGAGGCCAAGCTCAGGACGGTGTGCCTCTCACTCGGCCTGAGGCTGCTCAGGCCGCAGCTGGGACCCCGGGGGCCACTCCAGCACCATCTTTCCGTGGGCCGGCCTTTCCACGGGCAGAGGCTGGCTGTGGGCATCCTGGTGGGTTGCAATGGCTCTTCCTCTGCACTGCTTCATCTGGAAGCTCCCCTGGGTGCCCTCTGGAAGGAGGAGGCCCCCTCCTCCCTAGGTGGACAAGAGTCACAGGGAGACCACGCGCAGAACCTCAAAATTCTCAGCACTTGACACATTTTAACTGTTTAAGCCGCACGTCGACCCTAGGAGGTGGGCACTATCATCAATCCCGCTTTGCAGATGAGGGAACTGAGGCACAGGAGGGGTTCCATTACGTCGCCGGGAGCACAGCTGGCAAGCGCAGAGTGAGGATTTAAACCCTGGCAGCTTGGCTGGAGAACCACCCTGCTCTACCCCCTCCTGATGCACGTGAAACAAAGGAAAACAATAGTGGACAGGCGATCTGTAATTACCAATTTAACTGTACAGGACGGACTCTCCGTGCCCGAGAGAAGCTGAGTGGGGAGGCAGATCAAAGTGTGCAAGAAGAAAGCCTGAGTCCTGGTGACCGAGCTGTTGGAAGGGGTAGGTCAGGGCCGAGGCTTGGGTCCTTCTGGTAAAGATGTTCGATCCATGCAAGACCCTGGGTCTCCATCCCACAGGCGCCATGGATGTTCCCAGCCCACCTCCCGGTCCCCGCGCCGACCCTGACACTTCCATTGCCCAGACGGGAAAACTGAGGCCTGAGCTCTGTCTAGCGGGACCCTCTGATTCCGAGGGTGGGGGGTGTTGACTGAAGACCTGAGTTTCTGGGAACTCAGGAGGAGGGGCTGTGGACCCTGAACCTCTCCAGACTTCTTCCCAGCCCACCTGGGGAAGGATCGCCCTCCTCCCCTTTCCTCCTCCCTGCAGATCTTCCAGGCTTCGCACCCGCCCCAGGAAGGCGGCCATTATCACAGAGGGAAACAGAGCTCTGTGAGTTTCAGTCTTGCCCAAGGACATAACGGCTGATTGGAGTGGGTCAGTTTGCCTCTCCTGAGAAGGGGGAGGAAGGGCAGAGAACAGAGAGGAGAAGAGAGGGGAGGGGGAGGGGGTGAGGAAGGGAAAGGGGAAGGGCAGGCTCAGGTGTCCTGAGCTCACTTCTCACAGTTCTCAGCCGGCCAGACTCGGTCTCCCTGGTTGGCTTCCCTCCCCCTTCCCAGAAAGGACAGACCCTAGCCTCGGCCCCAGGCATGAGGCATGGTGGGAGGGAAGGAGCCGATGAGGGTTTCAGTGGGGTGTGGCCTCTGGGGAGGGGCTGGGGAGGAACTGTTTGTTCCGGGGTGGCCCAGGTTCGGGGATGGCTTTATGGTGCCATCTGGAAGATGTAGCGCGGGCGGGCCTCGGTGGCACAGGGCCAGGGCAGGGAAGGGGGCACTGGGGCATAGTGGGGAGCTGCCCCCCAGCTGTCGCCTGGCCCAGAGAGGAGGGTGGACGCCCCTGGTAAGTTGAGCCCAGTGTAGTTGGACAAAGATTGTGTGAAGCGGGAACTTGTCCCATTTCATGAGTGGGGACACTGAGGCTGAGCAGATGTGTGAACTGCCCAAGGTCACACCTGGCGAACGACATTGGAGCACACGTGCCACCTCTTGGCCACACAGGTGCCGGGCACCAATAGCAAGCCTGGAACTGGAGGACTTGGCCCAGGTGCTCGGAAACCTGGGGCAAGGGTCTCTACCTCCTTAGGGCTCAGTTTCCTGTAAAATGGGGATAATCTATACATTCAGGGTGGATCAGTGGGAGAAAGAGCTGAGATAGTATTTGTGAACAGTCTCTGAGCCTCAGTGCTCTCATGAGTCTCCGCAGAGGGTCCGTGGGAGGCCTCAGGAAGCCTCCTGTGATAAGAAAATGCATCACATGTACATAGAGTATAATTACTGAATAACAGAGTGGACCCCATAAACAGTATCAGTCCTTAGGTCCTCAGTGAGGAGTTTCTTTGGTCTTCCTAAGGGCCTCAGAGATATCACGGTGAGAGACAAGGTCTCCCGCAGCAGGACTTGCAGAAAGAGACAATTTGGGGGCACTAGCCTACTCTTCCTCCTTCCTTAGCACCCCAAGGCAGCTTTCTCCATGGAGAAGTGTGCTCAGGGCTTAGGGGCTCTGCCCTTGGCCATGAAAATTACTTCTCTTATATGGCTAGTTGGGGGTAGGGCTGGCTCCCTTCCAAGGCGGGTGAGAGGCCAGGAGCGTCTGTCTGGGGATGTGAGGATCCAAGGGGAGGGAGGCCCTGTCTCCTTTGTCAGGTGTCCACCATTCAACTACACACACAGGACCCAACCCACTGGAGAGGACTGCTTAGGGGACCCACTGGGACCAGTCTTGGGCCTTCCACATTTGCTAGGTCTCTAGACCCAGCAGCAACTCTAAACAGCCTGGGTATGGATGTAGGACCTCATACCCACAACCCCCTGTGATTCTTTTTGTCCCTTCTCCAGGCTTGGGCCAGCCCCTGGGCTCAGGGTCCTAGCACCTGTCACCTGCCCCAGGCCCTTCCATCTGGAGCTATGTTCTATCACCTGCCTCTCAAGGGTCTCCAGCCTTTGCATTCTGGGCCATTTTCCTGAGGGCTACCCATATTTATCACACACGCTTATTGAGTGCCAGCCATGTGCCGGGTGCTCTTTGACCACCTGGTTAATCACTATCTACCACCTTTCCCTGGTTTATCTTCTTGGAACTTAGAGGAGACCGATAAGACCTTCTTTAGGTCTTGGTTTTGGTTTTTGGCTTTGGTCCTTTAGGTTTTAGTCTGTGTGATGCTGTCTCTCCCCATCAGAATGTCAGCTCTTGGGGGCAGGGAGTGGATCTGGCTTGTCCACTGCTGTCTCCAGTTTAGGTTCCTGCTGAGCAGGGGAGGGGGGAGGCCCTGCACAGAGGCTGGTGTTCTGCGTTCTTATACGTAACTCCATTCTCCCTTTCCACCCTAGCAACCCTGGGCGGGGGGTGAGGGGTTCTGTTACTGGCAACCCCAACAGGTTCAGAAAATGTGCTGTGGGCTCCTTACCAGAGAATAGAAGGGTGGGGGTGAGGATAGAGGGCCCCACAGGTGGAGGGAACACCATGGCTTTATTGGATCATGGCACAGATATGGAAGTGTGAAGGGCAGTCATAGGGAAGACAGTGCTAGTTGCCTCCCTAATATCCACTCTCTTTCTTTCTTACTAATGGGATCCCAACTTTCCTGGATAGAATATTGCCAGCATTCCTTGTGGACAGAAAGAATACTCAACCAGGTTCTGGCTAATGGGATATACATGAAGTTGTTAGGCAGGGATTCCAGGACACTTCTTTAGAAAAGGGACTGATTCAGTCTTCCCTCTGTTCTGCCTGGAACTGGGATGTGATGGCTGGAGCTGTGGTGGCTACACTGTGATCACGAAGAGGCCTTGAGGATGGAAGCCAGCCCTGTAATTACCTTTGGACTTTACATTTAATGAGAGAAAATAAATCCCTATCTTGTCAAAGCCACTGTCTTTCAGGACTATGTTACTTACAGTAGAATTCAATTCCAAAATCACTTAAGAGGGTCTGTCAATAACTCCTTCTTTGCCATTTCCTTTGTCTAGATGGTCTTGGGTGACCATTTCCCTTAAGGAGGTCTTTGAGAAGCAAAGGGGATGGAGGGAAGGGGAAAAGGGCCTAGATGTGGAGCCAATCCTGGGAGAAGATCAGGGGGTACCCAGGAGAGAGGTCTCTAGAGATAAGCCATGCCTAGGAGTATCCAGGGAGGCTGGAGTCCGAAGGGACCCTAATCTTAGTTCTCATCCACTGTCCCCCTCATCAATAAATGTACAGATAAGCGTATGACATCCAAGTCACATACAAATCTCCAGTAATACCCTCATTCTCCAAATACATTAGAGCATTTGAAAGTGCTCTAATATGCAGGAACTGTGCCAGGGTCTCCTTTATGGCACCCCTGCCCACTTCATCTAGAAGGGTCAGGGTGGTGGACTGAACCTATGGCCAGCCCAGGAGTGAGGGCAGCCAGGCCAGAGGCATTGCTGTGACCAGACCTGGGGGTGACCACAGACACTCCTCTGCTGGTAAGGGCAGGCCCTTGAGGGGAGAGTGCTCAAGTGGACCCCGAGGCTCATGATGTCACATCATGGGTGTGAAGAGACAGAGCCCAGAGATGGGGGACTGGCTCCATCAGTCCCACAGGACTAAACGCGGGGCAAGGCGAAATGCCAGAATCTATGTTTCACAAAATCCACCACTGGCCTCAAAAATCCAACAGGCACCTGTGTCTTTTCCCCTTTTTTGGCTGTTCTTTTCTGGAAAGCTCTTTCCCCAGACATCACAACGATCACTCCCTCGGCTGCTTCACATGTGTCTTCAAATATCACCTTCTCAGTGGGGACCTCCCTGACCTTCTATTTAAAGCACTTCCTCTTCCCTTCGCCACCCCTTCTGGGTCTGCATATCCCTTCTCATCATCCAGTACACTGCACATTTCCCATTGTTCAGCCCGACGATGCCGGTACTTTGGGTCTCTCTCACTGCTGCAACCTCAGCCCGTAGGACGGGGCTGGGCCCAAGGTAGGGAAGTGCTCCATACTGATGTATTAACCGAGTGAAAAGAGAAGGAACGTGCAGCCTCACCAGCAGTGCTTCCGCAGATGGAGGGCACGCTGAAAAACCTTGAATGGCTCCTTCTGTCCTCCCGCGTGTCCCCCGACCCCACAGACCCAGTGGGCCCCAGGGCAGGAGCTGCGGCCCCTGAACGCCCAGCACAGCACAGAGCTCGCTGATCCTTTGTGAGCCAAGACTCGCCCTTTTAAGGGCCGACTGAAAACAAAGCTGAAATTGTCTCTGCTGCTTTCCTGGGGGGGGGGGGAACAAAATAGGCCCTCCCACCTCTTGTGTGATCGTGGCCTTCTGTGAGTGTGAGGGTGTGCGCGTATGTCTTACTGGGTACTTAGGCAATGTGGTCGTCTGCAACCAGCTTCTAGTCTGGTCGTTTCTTAGTGTGTGACTGTGGGTGTGAGCCTCAGTCTCTCGCCTCTGAAATGGGAATAATTATGATGCTGACCCTATCAGAATCCTGGCCCTCCCTTCTTGTGTGTGTCGTGGATTGGGAAGGCACACTGGGGAGCCTGCTGGGGGCCCTGGACATGTTCTAGACCTTGACTTGGGTGATGGTGACGCAGGGTGTTGATGGGAAAGAGTTCATCGAGTTGCACCCGTAAGTTTTGTGTTCTTTACGTATGTATAGAACAGTACCAGGATAGCAATGAGGCTAGAACAGAAAAACTTAAATAAAAACATACTAGCGGAAACTAGTAATAAGCACCAGTTATGATTATTAAGTATGAAATGTGCACACGGGGGTGAGCTTCCTGTGGGCACGTGGGGGTGTGGGATTACGTGACCCCGAGGGCACGGTGGTACCTCTGGCTAGGGACTATGGGAACGAGTGGGCGTCTGCGTCAGGCTGTGGGTGCACGTGCGTGGTGCGGGCGTGCGTTCCCGCGTGAGGGGAGCACAGCAGTGCACACGTATGCCGGATCCCAGGCTTGTGAATCTGCCCCTGAGCACACAGGCCGGGAGGCCTCTACTCCTTGGACCCCAAATGCTGAGCCCATGGGGCCAGAACGTGGCTGTGCTCCTCACTCCAGGTAAGGTGGCGGCTAGCTGGCACAGGGCCTGCCTCCCCGTACCCACCTCATGCAGGGGGAGGCAGGCGACTGAAGGCTTGGCCAAGGGCTCCCAGCCCCCTTTCCATTCCCATAGCTGTGACTTCTCAAAGATGCAAATTCCTCCCTACTTCATGCAAAAGAGGTCTGAGAGCCAAGGCTTCCTCCCCTCGGGCCCAACCACTGCCACTACGATTGGATCCCACCAGACGCCGGGCTGCCCGGCCCAAGGATCTGAGCCAGCTGGAGTCGGTAACTGTGTTCCAGACACTGATTCTTTCTCTCCCCTGGGGGACCTTGGCTCTCCCTGCTGGCCCAGGTGTCCTGGAGAGAGCCTGGGCTGGGAGTGGCCGCTCTGGTGGTGGGACTCTGGGGAAGGCAGTGACCTCTCCAGCTGGGCTCGAAGGCTCTTCCTGCTCTCGAATTTGGGATGCTTGGAATGGTCACTGTCCCCAAGCCAAGGCAGCTGGAAAGAGGCCTGGCTGTCCCAGACCCTCCTGCGTGCCATACTTAATGTGGGCCCCATTCACAGGCCTTAGCCTCTCCAGTGGTCCACTGGCACTCCCTTTTCCCACCTCCCAGGCCCTATCTCCCCACAGGGACAGGCGTCTTCATCGGCCTTGGAGAACACACACGGGAAGGGGGGTGCTGGGAGGGCATGACACACACACAGACTGCCCTTCTGACCTGTCTGGGTAACCACTGTCCCCACCCCCAAGCCTTCACCCCCATGGCTTCTGGTGAAAGTGTGCTCAACTCTCAGGAAGCTGGCAGGTGCGGGAGGAGGGAGGTCAGTGAAGCAGATGTTCAGAGGATTTCTGCTCTGACACCAGCAACGGCCGTGAGGAAGGGGTGCCAATGGCACTGTGGTGCCCACCTGTGGCCTGGCCTCCAGCCCTGGCCCTGGTACTGATATGGGCCCTTGAGGGCACCTGGAAGCAAACGTGTCAGCCCCACTGCTCCACCCTCGGAAGTGGTGAACCACACTGGCCAAACCAGTTCCCAAGCGTAAGTTTCAGGCCGTCATTCTCAACCTCAGGCACACCTGTGACACCCTCTCCCTCCAGGAGCCCGGCCACAGTCTGGGGTCTGGGCTGGGCTGGGCAGTGTACACCTCCAGAAATCAGGCTAGTCCCCCACAAGGTGGCCTCTCCTACACATTTGTTGGGGAGCCTACTGCCTACAGCTGCCAATGTGGCTCTTCCCCTTAGAGCCTCTTCTTAGAGGGACTCAGGATTCCCTAGACTCTCTTCCACAACGGTCCTCTCCTGCAACCCAGCTCCCGCCCCAACCCAAGAAACGGCCACAAGCATTTGCTTGAAATAAGGGCAGTGGTGCAGGGAGAGACTCTGGAGCAGGCTGTGGATTTTTTGGACTCTGCCTCCCAAATGTCCACTGTCCCAGGCTCCTTTCCTTGGGTCACGAAAACAACAGCTCACCTCATGTCAGACACTTACCATGTGCTCAACTTTCATGATGGGTTTCAATCCTCATGACGACTCTGGAGCTGTGGACAGTGAGCCTCTGAGTGCATAACCTGACCAGTCCCACCGTGGAAATGGAGGAGAGCCTCGATTCGGGAACACAAGCTCACCTACCTGCAGGGGGGTGGGGCAGGACCACCACGCCCTGGAGGAGTGGGGATCTGGAAAACATCCTTGCAGGGGGAGCCAGGCCGGGGCAGTGTCCATCCTTTCCTGACAGGGCCTGGGCCACGGGGCGCCCTCTGCCGGCCTTGGGCCCACCCTGCACCAGTTCTGAGGTGGCCACGCTCCCAGTGCCCCCCAGGGACGTGCTCTCCACAAGTCCCCCAGAGAAGGCATGCCTCACAGCTCAGCTGCAATCCTCCCTGGCCCATGCTATCCCACTGCCCTCGAACTGTCTGAGGGGCCTCGGCTGCTCAGAGGCCCCAAGCAGTGACAGCCCAGCCTTTCAGGGATTTGGGGGTCTCAGCTGCTGACCAGGGCCGGAAGGCCCCCACTCACACAGCCCCCAGCTCCTATCAGACTTCCCTTTCCCACAGCCCAGCAGGAGGAACTCCTAGAACTTGGCTCCAGGGCCTTAGACTATCCTTGGGAGGACGGGAGCACAGGAACGAAGTTACAACCTACCGGGGTCCTGGCTTCCCTCCTCCATGCCCCTGCCGCTTGGCTCCCAGGTGAGGCCACCCCTGGCCTGGACAGCAGGTAGCCCCTCACGCTCTCTACACCCACCTGCAGGGACGACCTGCAGAGAGGGCTGGGACAGAAGGGACTGCCAGGACAGGAGAGGTCAACTGCAGCCCTCAGAGCTCTGAGTCTGAGAGGGTCTTCTCGGTCAGAGATCATCACAAGGGAGCTGGGGCCACAAGCAGGTTTTGACGGAGTGTGCTGACAGATGAGGTCAAACCTGGGGGCACTCCTGGGATGGGAATCGCCTCTAGTCCTGATGCTCTAATTTCCACCTAGTGGTGATGACCCCACACCCTCTCCCGCGCCCCCATCTCCCCAGTGCAGCAGACTTGCCTATCCACCTGGCTGCCCCGCGCCTCCCACAGATGCAAACGGGCATCTCACACTGCACACGTCTGGACACGACCCCAGATTCTACCCCAAGAAGCTGCTCCTCAGGCAGTCCTCCCTGTTTCAGGGAACAGCAACTCCTCCATCTTGCATGCCACACCCTTAGTGACACTCTGCATCTTACCCACGGGCAAATACCCTGGTTCCACTTCCCAAGTGTTCTGAGGATCTAACCACTGCTCCCCACCCCGCTGACAGCACCCAGTCAGCACTGCATCTCCCTGCTTCTGCTCCTGTAACCTAAAGTGTCATCTTTTTTTTTTTTAAAGATTTTATTTATTCATTTGACACACAGAGAGAGATTACAAGTAGGCAGAGAGGCAGGCAGAGAGAGAGGAGAGAGGAGGAAGCAGGCTCCCCGCTGAGCAGAGAGCCCGAAGCGGGCCTCGATCCCAGGACCCTGAGATCATGACCTGAGCTGAAGGCAGCGGCTTTAACCCACTGAGCCACCCAGGCGCCCCAGTGTCATCTCTTTTAAAGGACATTGGATGCATCCCTCCCCATGCTCACAGCCCTCCAATGGCTCCTGTCTCACCCAGAGTGAAAGCCAAAGCCAGGTCAATCACTTCAAGGCCCCACCTGACTTGATCCCCCTCACCTCTCTGACCTCATTTATAAAAGCTTTTGTTTGAGAGACAGAGAGAGAGGAGGGGGGGTAGGTCTCACGACCCCGAGATCATGATGAAACCAAGAGTCGCTTAACCGACTGAGCCACCCAGGCACCCCGACCTCATTTCCCACTACTCTTCTTGCTCACTCTGCAATGGCCACATTCCCACCTTAGGGCCTTTGCATTTGCTGTTCTCTCTGCCTGGAACCTTCTTACTCCACATATCCACAGGTGTTTGTGCAGGCTAGTGAAGGCTTCTCCGGCCTTCTCTAGCAATATTCTCTCCCTCACCAGCACTCCCTGTCCTTTGCTCTCTCTCTCTCCACAGCAAATGCCACCTCCTAACATATTACACCTGTGTTACTTGTCTGTCCGCCCTGACTAGAGTGTCAGTCTCCGAACAGTCACCGGGAAGGCCATTCTCCTTCTTCCCCCTCCAGATAACAAACGGCCACAGGGAGGAACAGTCTTGGGAGAGGCGCTGATCTCCTTTCAGGGTCTCAGTACATCACCCTCTGTCCTACCTTCCCATCCCTCCATCCTTCAGGGTGAGCTCAAGTGCCCCTTCCCCCCAGACACCCCTGGACTAAGTGGGGGCTGCTCACTGCATATGCCCCACAGCACCTGCACTTCTGGTCTCATCAGTCGTGACACTCAGGAGTTACTTGTCCACCAACTGAGTACCAGACTGGCCTGCCCTGGACTGTCTCATGGTTGTGAGGGTTAAATGAAGTGATTCATATAAATAGTTTAATAGGACTTGGTCAACAGCCGTCAACCAATATAACCACAATTATAGTGGACGCGCCAGTATTTGTTGTGTGTGACATAAACGCAGTACGCTAGAAGTAATCTGTAAGCCAGAAATCACAGCCTTGGATAATCCCTGGGAAATGCTGGGGAACCATGGCCCACATTTTGAAGATCACTGTTCTAGATCCTGAGGATGACTGCCCAACTCCCTCAAATCCTAGTGGGCCTGGCCAACACAGCCCTGGCTAGATCTGGCTCCGTCTCAGAGAGCCAGGAGGTGGGGGTGCTGGCAACCCCTTCGGGCATCCTCTGCCATCCCCACGCAAAGTGCAGTCCCGGGACCAGCAGCCTGTGCCCACCTGGGAGCTTGTTAGACCTACAGAATCTTGCTCTCTTCCCCAGAAGTTGCATTTAACACGTTCATGTTTGAGAAGCACCCAGATCGCAGCATCTCAGACTAAGGGCTAAAAGGGTATTCACCACCCCACCCGCCAAACCCGAGAGCTCCACTGAAGTCCTGGCTTTTACACGTGGCCACGTCCATTTTCTTGAGAAGGCTTCTGAGACCCACAGTCATGCTAACCCGTCAGAATCCATTCTCTGGACACCCTGACCCCCAAACTCAAAACATGCTCTCCTGGCTCAGAGCAGCCTTGCCTGCTCCCTACTGCACTCCCACGAGTGTCCTCCGTGTCTGTTCTCTTGGCTGCCACAGGGCTGGACACCAGGTGGTGTCTGGGAAAGTGGCCGGGTCACAGCCAGCAGGTGAAGGAGGGGCCTTCTCCGGAACAGGGTGGGAGGCACCCAGGTACAACCTGAGCTGGGGCAGGGAAGTGGCTAGAGGACCTGTTTGTTCTGCCAGGAGGGTTGGGCCTGGACCACTGCAACTGCCTCCCCCGCACCTCCGCCCCTACCCCAGGCAAGAAAGCCCCCTCCCTGTCACCTAGCCCCCGTGGGAATGACTTGAGCCAGGAGCTACCATCAAACCTGCTCCCCCCTCCCAGGGCCTGGTGACTTCTTGACAGGTTACAGCCCCAAAGACAAACAGATTCTGCCAAGCAAATAAGTGTCCAGCGGTAGGGAGTTGAGGAGGGCCCAGGAGTGGGTCTGAGCTGCCAGAAGACCCAGGTGACAGGGTGGGGGCCCCTCTCCTGCAGAGAACAAACAGCCCAGGGCACCTGGAAGCAGGATGCTGGTGCGTTGTCACGGCACTGGGTGGGGGCTGGGGTGAGGGCACTCACCACAGGGGTCTCTGGGCCAGTCTCCCCCCTCCCCGGGCCTCTGTTGTCAGGCTTAACGGAGGAACTGGAGTCCTGTATTCAGGCCCGTGGAGCAGAAGCCAGTACTTCGTGGTGCCTCCATTTCTCTAGTCAATCTGTGCCCTCACTAAGCTGAGGGCAGGGAGATGGCCTCACCATTCTTCAGAACACACGGCTTTGCCAGCTGGGGTGAAGGCTCAGTGGGGGGATCTGCAATTAAACGAACTTAATGCCAGCATCTGGGAGCCGAGGCCAGGGGTCTGAGCCTGTGTAACTCAAGCAACTCCCTTCTTCTCTGGTCTTTCTCTTCAACACAGGGGTGATTATGTGACTACACAAATTTGAGTTCTGAGCTCTTAAACATGCTACAGACATGAAGAGGAGAATCCAGGGAACCCACCATTTGCTGTCATGCCAATTAAGTGCTTTTCACGCTATCTGACCACCATGTAAGAACTAGGTGCCCCACCTGCTGGCCAAGGCCACAGGCCTCGCTGACATTAAGTACAGGGGCAATGTTCCAAGCAAAACTTGCTGGCCAATTGTCTAGAACGTGGTCCCTACCTGACTCTCAGGTCATTTGGCCAGTCCACAAAAACTTACCTAATCCATTAATGCCAGAAGCAGTGCCTAGAGCACCGAAGAACTTCACCCAGCCACCACGGGAAACATGTAAGGGAAGACGCATTCCCTCTTCTCTCTACATCTAGAGAGGCTGGGACAGAGAAGGGGGACTCCCCAGCTCAGCTTTTTTCCCCAGGAGGAAAGATGTCCACGATGCTCTGCATTCCGCCTGTGCTACTCCTCTACCTGGGCTACGCACCTGACACACGGTAAATGCCCAAACAATGCCTGCTGGCCAAGCAACACAAACTTGGCTGCTACTGCATCCGTGCTGGGCACAGGAAGTGCTCAAGGGATGCACAGTCCCCTGGGGACCTAAAGACCCTTGGAAAAAGTTTCCTCACCTTTTTGGTCACTGAAGCCAGGAAGGGGAACAGATCTAATTACAACCCTAGGACGAATGTCCCACACATAATGAACCTTGGGTCCCAGTTTTCCACATATGGAACGAAAAAGTGCATATCATAGAGTCACTGTGGGGGCAAAAAGATACACACGGTGCTTGAGGGCACAATAAAACTCACTGAAGATATATAATAAAAATAAAAAACACATGAAGATAGGTTTTTCTTGTGTGTGTGTGTGTTAATTTAATCATACAAATATTCATTTATACAGTAAGGAAAAACCTCCCCACCTTCATCTCCTCCCAGGCACCATGAGGCCCCACCACAAACACCCACCCAGCTTGCTTGCTACACACCACTGTCCAGGTGAGGGGGCAGCCACGGCTGCTCCAGCGTTCACCCAAGGAAATGAAGGAAAGGCAAGGCAGGGTGGGGTGGGGAATCAGTTTGCACTTCTGAGCCCTAGCAACCCCACCATCCTCTCCTGCTGGGACTCCGACTGAATTTGGGGATCCCATCTTGGCCACCCTCAAGCCACACGAGCTGTCTTGGTGAGCTTCTATGATGAGCTTAAAGTTACAGACAATCCTTACTGGGGGAGAGAAGGCTGTTTCTTGTAGAAAAATACCCCGAATTCAACTGCCCCCATGGCAAAAAGAAAAAAAAGGCATGCACGCGTACACACATCCACACACACCTCACTCCATGCACACGATAGGTTCTTCCCAGGCCTGAGCCCCTCTCCCTCCCTCGCTGGGCTCAGGCCCCTAAGGATGCCATTTGCCTCCTCTCATGGGTGCCAGACACTGGTGGTCCTGCCCAGAGGCAGCCTGCTTTCTGGGGAAGAGTCCAAGAGGAGCAGAGTCTACCGGGGCTGAGAGGGTCACTTCTACCACCACACTAGGCGGGGGAAGAGAGGGGCTCCGGGTACTGCTCAGAACTCAAACCAGTGAGAGGAGACAGAATGAATGGTACTGGCAGCCCCCTGGTGCTGGGGGGGCCGTGGAATCCCTGACTCCTACTGCACAGCTTGTGCTTGCTCTGGCCCTCTGCAAGGAGCTCACCTCTCCAACGACATGTGCAGAAATGCTTTGCTCTTGGGAGGGCAGTCAACGTGCTTGGGACAGTCATCTTGCCTACAAGCAAGAGGAGGAACAGGATGCCTCTGGCAGGGCCAGATCCACTAATGGCAACCTATTAAAGCCCCTGCTGAATAAAGGTAGGCAGCCCCTGCTGGGCAGTGGGGAAGGGGCACCAGGTGTGGGGCCAATGAGGAAGCCAGGAAACCAGGCGATGTGTAGCCTCCCACAATCCCGCCAGTAGCAGCTGGAGATGTGCTGTTTTGAGGGCTGGGTGTGTGTGGCCCTCACAGGGTGGTCGTGGCCCAGGAGGTTGGCACCAACGGTAGTGGCAATCTGGGCCTTATAGGGCCCTCAGACAGAAAGTCATGGTGAGTCCCTGGCTTGGGCCAGTGATGGCCTGCGTACCCAACAGGGGCTACCCTCTGCTCTGCTCAGGAATGGGGCACTCAGGTGCACTGAAAACGGCCACTCCAGTGTGAGCCTTAGTCCAGCCCCAGACCCAGCTGCCAGACCTTCTCAGCAGGATGGTTCCATCCTCCCCCAGCGCGTCTCCAGTGGACCAAAGTGTATCCTACCTTTTATTTTTTGAGAGGTGGGGAGGTGAAGGAGGAATTTCATACAAGCTTTTCTCCCACAATCAAGCTTTAAAAAACAACAGTCTCAGAAGAGGATGAGGAGGAACAAACAACACACATTTTTGGAACTCAGACACCCAGAGACAGACAGGCAGGCAGACCCTCACCCACACCTAGGCTATACAACCCCTTGCAGCCGCTCATCACCTGGTCTCCCTGCTGGTCTCACACTCCCGGGATGGGCAGGGGTGTGGGAACAGGCCGGTGACCCCGCAACCGCACCCTAGATCCACATCCCCGGCTAGCAAACCAACCAAGACTCAAGGGAAGGAGGGGGTGAGAAGAAAAGAGAAGAGGGACTTTGCATATTCTTGTATCTTTGGCAGACAGCTGTTCTAGCCTGGTTCAAGCTTCCCATGGAGAGGTCCACAGCTCAACCTGCTTACAATCCACAGGATGCCAGTGGGGCCACATGCCCAAGCGGGCAGCCAGCCAAGCAGTGTCTGCTCTGGCTGGGCTGCCCCTCGCCCACCACCTCCCACTAGCCAAGCATCCTGCTCAGGGGTGGGGGGGCTCACGTTTCATCAAACTGTGGCCTCCAAAATCACACAGTCAGTAACTGCGGCCCCTCCCCATGGCCAACTCCCCGGTTGGGGCTGTATTTCCATACCTTAACAGCTCAGCCTCCACTAACAGGCTGCGAAAATACCACAAAGGACAAGGGGCAGGAAACACAGGAAAAGGAGTTGTGTCACAACAGAGAAGCCTGGACACCTTTCCACCTGCCTGCTGCACACTTGCTGGTGAGCTGCACCAACACCCGTGTGTGTGTGTGCACGTGGCACACGCATGTATGCAGCCCAGAGGCACTGTTCCCAGAGTGAATGGGGAGCCGCTGTGTATGAAGAATCCAAAAGAGCAGTAAGCGTGATGGCATTTCTCTCTGCCAAGAGAAACATGGAAGAAAAGCAATCTGAGTTGTAAGTGTGTGCAGAAGGACACCTCTCGGCCTCAGAAATTCCCATGTCGCCCGAGATCTGTCTTCAAGGCTTCCTCTGCTGGCCACACAGGGAAGTTTGGTCTTCAGAGAGGTTCTGATGGTAGCAAGCCACAGGGGTTGACGGATACAAATGTCAAAGGTGTAAATCAACAGAAGATTAAAGAGAAAAGAAGAGGAAAAGGGTGATAACTCATCGGCTGATGCCATTAAAAACAAATGGGGTCAGAGACTCCTGGAGTCGGCTGGCACAGATGTCCTCCCGTGGCACGGGCCCGCAGAGTCCCCCACATGCTATGCCAGCTTGTAACCTGAATCGCCTCCAGAGCAAGCAGCTATTCTAGAAAGGGTATGTTGTCCCTTATCAAAAGAAAAAAACAAAGTGGGGAAAGAGGGGGAAAAATTAACATGTGCTCAAAACTACAACCTGTCTGTAGGCAAAATAATTTTTGTTTAAAAAGATGGCTTTTTTTCCCCCATTTGAAACTTTTTTTTCCTTCCCGAGTGACCTAATGACTTGTTAGACTGACGCCTAATACACAAAACCCAAGGCGGCTGCATGGGTTTCTTCTTAGTAGCCTCAACACCATTCCGCGATTCAGCACTCACACATGCACACTGAGTTTACTCAAAACTAGTCTGTTCTGCTTCTTCCTCTTCTTCCAGGATGGGGGGGGGGTCAGAGCCAGGGGTCCATGCGGTGTGGTCTGCAATCCAGAGGAACCCCCTGCCCTCCCCCCCACCCCAAAGTCAGGCCTTCTGTCTTTTGTTAATTTTTCTTCTTGCCGATGCCCGTTTAAGACTGGCCGAAGGGGTAAGGCCCGTGGAGCCCCTGGAAGAGAGTGAACACAGTCAGTGATGGTAAAACAAAGCAGGTACAATTTGACAAGCAAACCAAGTAGAAGAAGAATCTATGGTCCCCAGTGAGCCGGAAGGAAGCCCCACGGCACAAAGCCTGAGGGTTTTCCTTACCATGTGAAACCTCAAGAGCCCAACTCTCAGTGTTCCCACTCACTAGTATTCCCACTCCATCACGCCATTGAGAGAGAGGGGAGGCAGTGGAGGGGGGCAGTCCTCATCTTCCAACAGCTGCATCAATCAGCGCCAATTCTGCCTTCCCGCTGGACAAAAAGGTCTCAACCTCTCTGCTAAAGATCCCTGTCCACCATTTTCTGTTCCTTAACCTCAGACGTAGGCTACTTCTGGCTAATGGCCCTTATACCAACAACAAGACTGCAGCAGAAATGACAACAGTCTACCCAGCACCTAGATAACAGGCATGCTACTAGGAGCTTTGCATGCATTGTCTTTAAACCTCACCCCGTAGCCAGTTAAGGATTCCCACACTCATTTAACTCATGCCCATTTGACCACAGAGACTAAAAGACCTGCTTCCAAGTCACATGGGTAGGAAAAGGCAGAGCCAAGGTTCAAACCCAAGTCTGATTTTTGTTCTCCCACATTGCCTCTCCCCTGCCACGTGATGATAAGGTTTATTCTCAAATTCCCAAAGGTAATTTTGGTGCTGCCTGTCTGGGTGGAACGGGCTTCATAGTTTCACTTCTCCCTTATGTTCAGAATGAGACACCAAGATGTGCCAACACAAAAGCAAAGGCGTGAACTTGCTGGAGAATGACCTGGGCCTCCCTCCACTTTCCCACCCTCCTCCAGGAGTGTGCTCCTTGGAAGGACTCAGCCAATGCCAAGACCTAGGAGGCCAAAAGTTAATAGGTGACCAGCCTCCCTAGTGTCCTACACCCTAAAGTGGCCTATAAGCAGCGGGACCCTTGGACCAAAGGGATCAAGTGCGTACCAAGAGCAGGTGCCTCAGTCGTAACCATGAAAAATGACCAGGGGGTGTTTGCTGATGCTTGACAACCTTAAGAATCCTGAATCTAGGCACAATTAGGAGTGAGAAGGTACAAGAATGACTGAGATGAAATTTTCCATTAGTTTGATGGGATGTGGGCAGTCAGAATTTGATTGTCTTTAAAAAAAAAAAAAAAGACACATTTCTTTGTGGAGGGAAAACAGTGCTTGGCTGTAGGGTCGCTAGTGATTAGAATCTTCTTCAGTATGACTTTGTTTTGTTTGCTTCCATCTCCCCAGCATCTAGCACGATGCCTGGCCCAACAGGCACCCAAAATACATTTGTCGAATTAATAATTAAAAGAGGACAGGTGTTTCCCAGCCTACTACCCGGAGTGTCAGACACCTCTGAGTCACAGGAATATTGGCCCTTCCAAAACCAAGTTTTAAAATAGCTGCTTAGGCCTGGGGACACAAGTGTCTGGGAGTCATGCCATCCCTCTGGTCACAGCTTCCTAGGTCCCAGGTCCCAGGAGAGGTGGGGCTCTCTGGACGTGGTCAAGCTAGAGATGCAAGACCCTCCCTGTTCCCACTGCAGTAGGATATAGATGGAGCAGAACTGAGACAGCGTCCGGATTCTACTCCCATCTCTGCACCAGCTCACAAGTGACCTTGGGGTAACGTCCCTTCCCCTCAGAGGAGCTCAGGTTCCTCTCTAAATCTTCCCGGGATTTAAAGTTCTAGGAGTCAGGGGCACCTGGGTGGCTCAGTTGTTAAGCGTCTGCCTTTAGCTCAGGTCATGATCCCAGGATCCTGGGATTGAGCCCTGTGTCGGGTTTCCTGCTAAGCGGGAGGCCTGCTTCTCCCTCTCTCACTCCCCCTGCTTGTGCTCCCCCTCTCTCCCTGTATCTCTGTAAAATAAATTAAAAAAAAAAAAAAAAAGTCCTAGGAGTCAATACAGTGCCTGGCTCAGAAGGCCCGAGCCAGGCCTGTCTAAAAAACAGGCCTCCGAGAAAGAATACCCTTTGGTCATGCTTAGGCTAGAGGTCAAAGGTGCCAAGAATAGGGAACATGAGATTAAAGTTTCTTCAAGTGTTTTCAGGGGAAGGCACTGAAATCGCTTTTGCTTTTTTTCCTCCCCCACATAAAGCCTCAAAAGACCAGAAGTATGTCTCTAGCTGCTTGGTGGTTATCACCAAACAAAAAAGTCCCAAGCTGGTGAATTTGGAGGAGGGGTAGGCCAGTGCAAATGGAGTGTCAACTACACGCCAGGTGCTGCTGAGGCACTGTAACATATTCTCTGTAATTCCCACAAATATCCACTGAGACAAATCAAGATTTCCAAACTCAGGGAACCCACTCAACGGCATGGAACTGGTAAGAGCAGTGGTGTTTAAAATGGCCACGTGTCTGCCAGTCCCCAAGCGAACTACGCCCCTAGCGGACAAGCTAAGGCTGGAACCGTCTCAGTGGCCAGGTACCACCTGATTAAACAAGAGTGGGCTAGGGGAGCGAAGGGCTCTCAGTGTTCATTCTGCAGGGCCTGGTCGGAGGTCACATGCACCAGAAGGAGAAAGTACAGAAGCTTAAAACAAGCTGCGCTCAGTACTTCCCAACACTTGTTCATCCAGAACAATCCAAGGAAAGCAATAAAGGCCTAGAATTCCCACAAGAGTTGGAACCAATACAATGCTCAAAGGTCTCTGTACAGGAAAAAAATGCAGACAAAAGAAAACCTGAAAAACAAACAGCATTTGTTTTCTATGACATAGTTCCCCCATAAATTTAACTGTTTTCCAGACCAAAGCTCCATATACTTCACATGGGCCTTTATAATCCAAGTAATAGCCTTGTGACTTGTCTGGAATGCTTGGAGAAGGGAGCTCGTGACTTTGCCAAGGAGCTGTTGCACATTTCCATTTTACGGACAAATAAAAGGGGTCCTATGCAACTGGCAGAGAGAGGGACAAAGGCATGATGAACATTTTCAGATTTCCACGTGAGTGCTCTGGCCCTCAGACATTCAGTGAGGTATGTAACTAGCTCAGATTATGGATTTGTTGACCCTCTTAACTTAGTGGCTGAGGTTCTGTGCCTTTTGGGGGGAAAATGCTACCTAATTCCCTTTCACCCAGAGAATGGCATATTGGAAGTTGTTGGTGTTCCAGTGCTGCAGAAAGGTGGTCTGAGAACAAACTCTACCCCCCTCCCCCCACCGCACCCCACCAAATTAACTACGATCACTTTGAGGAAGGCAGAGGGAGCTAATTTTATTTCAAAACCACTTTATCATCTAGACTCCCCACATGCAGGATTATAGGTGTCACAAATGGATCACAGAACACAGGCAACAAAATACCAGCAGTGGAGGAAAAGCCTGGCAGAGATTCCAAGAACAGCTTGTCCAGGGCGTCCTATGGCAGGAGGCCAAGCAGGAAGTCCCTTTCCTAACAGTGGGATGGAGGTATGTTGGAAATGGGAGGTCCATCCACATTTCAGGTTCCACTGGAGTCCCAAAACCCAGTGTAACAGGTTCTGGTGGCTAATGTCTCCAACCCCAGCCTAGAGATAATGTCCATTCTCTTCTGGGGCCTAGCAACTCTTCACCCTCTATCCACAGGAGAAGCAAAGATCAAGTATTTTAACTGACTTGGCATCACCTGACACCTCTCCTAAAACAGTTGTGGTCTCTTCTAATAAGGAAAACAGGGATAGAGGCATCAAATGGGTAGTTACTGCAGAGCCCTGAATTAAACTGACTCAAGTGAAAATTGAGGCGATCAGCATGATTGCCAATCTCAGGAGTCTAATGCAGAAGACTACCCTCCTCTCTGTGAGGAATCACTTCTCACCACATAGGACTGGCAGCAAGGTTGGATTTATCCATGCCAATAGAGGGTATGAATAATCAAACCCCGAAAAGAAATCCTGTATCTGACTCCAGTCTAAAGGTCTGTTTCCCAGGGCCTACTTGAGTTGCGTAGTTTTCAAGGCTTTCAAAAGCTACATCTGCTAGGGGACAAGAAAGTGTTCTGGCAAAGGAGAGATAGCCTTTACATCCACGGGGACTGAGGAGTTGCCTGCGTGCTCAGCCTTCCCTAAGTTTTTCACTCAACAGCTGTAGGCGGTGAGCCCTGGGACCTAAGTTTTACTTGGCTACAGGGCAAGCAAGTCCTCTTAGAGCACAGAAGCACCAAACCCACCAACTAAGACAGAGGTGGCTCTCCATTCTTGGTGTCTGGGAAAAAGACCTCGGCCTCGAGCCAGCCAAATCATCACAGTAGTTGGGCCAGGTCCTGAATTGCACTTCCGTGATGGAAAAACGACTGAGAGCCATAATTTGGCTAATATTCTCAAATATTTTAAAATACTTTTAGAAGGGGCGCCTGGGTGGCTCAGTGGGTTAAGCCTCTGCCTTTGGCTCAGGTCATGATCTCAAGGTCCTGGGACTGAGCCCCACATTGGGCTCTCTGCTCAACGGGAAGCCTGCTTCCTCCTCTCCCTCTGCCTGCCTCTCTGCCTACTTGTGATCTCTCTCTGTCAAATAAATAAATAAAATCTTTTTAAAGAATAAATACTTTTAGAAGACAGTATTTACAGACATAAAAAAACATAAGTTCAGTCCCATTCGCCACAATCTCCTAAAAAGACAATTTAAGATCCAGTACTTGTAATTCTGTTCTCAAACAAACCTAAAAATAATCTCTCTCTGATTTTTCATTAGCAGCTTACAGTTGCCCCTGGGGACCAGCAGAGTCATTCCCAGCCAGTGATCTGGCTATCACTGATTTCATGTGAGTGTGCACCTGCAAAAGTTCTCCTAAAATTAAAGAGAAATCAAAGTAACTTTTCCAAAAGAGTACTAAAAATTGTCACTTAGAGAAAACGCAAACTGAAGGCTAAAGTACTTTTAAAAAGACAGGACACTAGTTCAGTTTCAGCTGGAATATTTTTTAAAAGTCTCTCCATCAGTTTTCAACAGCAGGAAGCATGGGGCTATCAGGAGAACAGGCTGCCCATGAAGAGGGTGGAAGCAGCTTCTGCGGATTCGTGATGCCTTTCATACTACTAGCTTCAAATATCAGTAACACGAGTGAGTGAATGACGGTGAACTACTCTGCCCTGGTGAGCCATCTGTTTTTTAACATTTAATGTTCTGGGGGGGGAAAAGGCTGAGAAGCCTATTGAAACACGGGTTTCTTACAAGGGCTTTTGGGGGTATGCTTTTTCTATTTGAAAGCTAGTTGTTTAGATAAAGCACCACGACATGGAGACTTTTGCATTTCTGTATTTTGCTCTTCTTTGTGGTTTAAATAAATAAAAAGGTTCACACACGTGAACATAAAGATAGGAGGGTATGCGGCAGGGCAAGAGAAATAACACATTCTCCTGATGTATACTGATGGTGGCATCAGATAACACCACTGGAGCCCTCTCCTCCTCACTTCCTGGGCCAGTACTGGACAGCGCTGCATCTGCCTAGTGCTGCTTTTGTACCACTAAGTACACTGAATGCAAACACAGAGGAATACAGGGCTTAGGACTAAGTTCTGTCCTGATCCTGCACTGCAAACACAGTGTTGGCGGGCCCTGCTCACAGGGCTGGCTCCACTGACCCAGCCCTCAACAATCCTGTTAGTCTCTCATTAACGAGAAATCCAATCAAGTCTCTACCCAAGTCACCGGCAGGGCGATGAGGGCTGTTTCAGGAATATTCCAACTGGGACCCTTCCCTCCGTGTCTGCTGACCACTCAAGGCGGCTTCCGATGGGAAGAGCAGGGCCATGAGAGCGGGACAGGAACTGCTGCAGATGCTTTCACACTGGTGTTCAAGCCACTTTCATGGGACAGTCCTCAAAATTTCAAAGACACATTTGATGCACTGGCTAAGGATGAGTATGTGAACCAGCCAAAGGAAAGGAAAGAAAAGAAACCTATTTTTATGTGTGAGGGCTGATCACGGGGCACGATCTGTTCACAGTCTTCTATCTGTGCTAAAACTGCTCCAAAGCTTGACTCAGTCATAAAGTGTGACGAATTTATTTTTTAAAAAGCCCCGCAAAACCACTTTTTAAACTTTTTTTTAAGATTTTTTTTAAAAGATTTTATTTATTTATTTGAGAGAGCGCACATGAAAGGGGAGAAAGTCAGAGGGAGAAGCAGACTCCCCGCTGAGCAGGGAAACCCGCCCCCCTCCCCCCGCTCCCGCCATGCGGGCCTTGGTCCTGGGACTCCAGCATCATGACCTGAGCTGAAGGCAGTCATTTGACCAACTGAGCCATCCAGGCACCTGCAAAACCATTTTTTATACTTACCTCTGTAACACAGTTTTTTCTCTTGTCTTAACTAACTTCTACAGTCCTCCTGGGGAACTTGTCATCTATCCATTTGTCCTCCCTCTACCCGACCATCTAATCCTTCATCATGCAGCCCTCATTCTTCCCCCCTTCATCACTCATCTTTCCATCTTCCCTCCAGTCTTCCTCCCATCCATCCAGAGCTCCCATGGCCAAAGGCAACTCCCAGAGCACTCACCTACCCGGTGGCAAATGAAGAAAATCACCATAAAGAATAAAATTCAAACATCATTGTGAATGAAAACAGATTATTTAAATGAAGGATACTGGCTGGGTTGGACTCCCCTTTCAGTAAAGACTTCAGAAAAAGTTATTTGCAACTTGGAACTCTAGCTCCCAGATCCCATGTAATAGCAAGTGCTGGAATCCAAGTGGGAGGCCGGCACACACAGCTCTCTCACAGCCACCTCCCGGGGGAGAGGACCTTCCTAACAAGGAAGAACCAAGGAAGAACGACCTGACAAGAGTCTCACTGGGGAGGTTACCCAACAGGAGAGCAGCTTATCCAAGCTCCTAGCTCCGTCACCACTGGTGCTGGATGTACTGTGTGGGTTCTGCTGAAGCACTGGGTGAGGCTGTTGGTCCCATTTCCTCTTAGGATTTCCATCCGAACTCCTGTAACCTTTCATCAATTACCCCTTTCTTACAAGCTACTGTGTTCTCCCTCCTCTCTTACAATTAATTCACAGAATTACCCCCTGCACCCCAAATGTCTGGCTGATTAAGGTAGGAGAATAAATGGACTCTCCTTGGTCTCAGGCAGCCATATCTTCCTTCACCTTGCCCTGCTCAACAGTACTGTTGTCACTCTGCTTCTTTTCACCTTAAACGTTGGCTCTCCTTTGCCTGGCTTTCAAAGGTCTTCAAAATTTGCTCCACCCCCTTTAAGCACACCGCACTCCGTAGCCAGCCTGTCCAGTGTCCTGTGAACACACCCTGCCTATAGATCCCTCTGGGCCTTCCTATGTGTGGTTCCTCTTCCCTCCAATTCAGTCTGAGCCGGTCATCTACCAAGGTACCACTGCCTTCTCCGTCCAAATTCATATGAACACTTACTTAAAAGTCAACTGGAACTCAAAATACTCCTCCTTTACTGGCTGTCAGTCTTTCCTATGAGCTGGTCACATGTATGTATCAGACAGTAAATTCTTTGAAGATAGGATTAGCATGGGTTGAGCACCTAGGAGGCCTCACTTACTAACTCATTAATATCAAAGCCATCTCTGTATAAGGCAAACAGTTTAAATTGGCCTTTGGGCAATGAAATCACAGCAAAAAGTCCCAAACCCTCAAGCCTTGCAAGTGAATGTATCCAAAGCTTTGGAAAAAGTCTCCCTTGCAGCTGAGCTCTAAGGAAGCCCGTTTCCCCCCTGAAGTCCAGCAGTTCTCAGCTCGTAACCTTGTATTCCACACCTGTCCTACTTGAACACAGTTACAGCGGACTTAGCTGAGTACAACTTATTTGAAACCTGAGCATCTATACAAATTCTTACACTTCTGAATTTTGCTTATCTGTTTAAACCTGTAATCTCACTAGTCTGACTTTGAGAACTTCCATTAGAAATTAAAATGTGAAATTCAGAGCCTAGGAAAGAAACACACCCTTACAACTGAAATAAAATATTCTGGCAATCCTGGGAACACTGGCCCATGTTTCAGCTACAGGACTGCCCAGCGTCAGACCAGTCGAAAACAATGCTCAGAGCCCCAAAGCAAATAAAATGGAGCTGAACAGCTTTTGAAGCTGTTGAGGTACAAAAGGGAGAGTTCCTGGAGATACTTTTTATTCTCAGTCAGATAGTAATGTTACAAACAACAAAAGACATTTTCTAAGGCTCACAGTGTTTGCTTAATTTATTTTTAAAATGCACACATGACCCATGCCAATGCAAACACCAGCAAAGCAGGGAGGACTTTCTTGGCTCCTCTGGGTTTTCAAACGAGAGTCATGGTAATATCATTAAACCAGAGTTTCCTGACAATCCCCTTCTGGTACAGAACGTACTAATCGGCCAGCGAATGGGCGGGTTCCTCCGTTCTGCACTGCTTCCTCCCTGTTCACAAAATCTTCTGGAGCTCCTAAAGATGAACGAGGAAGTCTCTATAACCTGACACAAACTGTATAAACTTCAGGGAACAACCAACAGACTTTGCTTCTGCCAGCAAACTTCATCAGACTGTGGCCTAGAACATAAGACTCACACTGGGTCCCTGGCCTCCAGCCCATGCTCCACCCCCAATTTGCAATGTGAATGTAAGCAAGTCACTTACAACTTCCGTATTATTTTGTCAAATGAAGACTATAACTACAGAAGTCATGAGACTGTTATGAATTGAGAACAGGTACAGCAAATGTGCTGACTAACATGAAGCAGTTTGTTTACATGTTAGACAGTGTTAAGCCCAGTCCGGTCTTTGGACCTCTTCTCTACCTACATCGATGGTTCATAAGTAGGGCGATTTTTTGTCACCTCCCCACCCAGGGGACAGCTGACAATGTCTGGAGATATTTTTGGTTGTTACGCTTGGGGTTGGGGAGGTACTATACCACATACTGGGTAAAGGCCAGGAATGCTAAACATCTTACGATGCATTTAGACACCCCTCACTCCCTGCTTCAAGACACACCTGGCCTAAAATGTAAATAGTCTTAGTACTTTGGCTGAGAAACCCTGCTCTGCACTCATCACTTAGTGTGGACTGCTGCCAGTCTCCCATCATTAGATATAATCCATACATCACAATTCCCAAATTTTTATCTCTACCCAGACCTCTCTCCTAAACTCTATATGCAACTTGGATTACAACAGCGCACTTGACATCTCCATTTGGATATTTAAAGAAATCCCCAATGTGCCCCCAAATGGAACTCCTGACCTTTCCTACCTTTTTTTTTTTTAAGATTTTATTTGAGAGAGAGCACAGAAAGAAAGTGAGAGGGAGAAACAGAGTCCCCGCTAAGCAGAGAGCCTGACGTGGGGCTCGATCCCAGGACCCTGAGACCATGACCCAAGCCTTAGGCAAGCACTCAACCAACAGAGCCACCCAGGCGCCCCCTCTCCCCTCCACTTCTACGATAGCCTTTTCCCTCTCCATCAATGACAATTTGTCCTTTTAGTTGCTCAGGCTGAAAACCTTGGTGTCAACTTTACTTCACTCTCTCTTACATCCCACTTCCAAAGGCGGGGGGGGGGGTTATTTATCACCTCTCTGCTCAAAAGCCTTCAATGGTTTCCTCTGTCCCTCATAGCAAAAGTCCAAAGCTTTAAGAAGGGCCCACAAGGCCCTCCATGATCTGATTTCCATCCTCTGACTTCATCTTTCTCTACTCTCCTCCTCTTTCACTCTGTTCCTTATACAAACTAGGTAGACCTCAACCTCAGGGTTTGTACTGGCTGTACCTTTGCCTAAAATTCGCTTTCTCTAGATAGCTTTTGCAGAAATAAAATCTGACTTTAAAGGGGATAAGGTAGCCCTAACTATGTTCTAGTTCTAAAATATTAAGCATGTTCAAAGGGACATTTTAAGTTCATTCCAGAAAAGTAAAACTTCAGAGACTGTATCTTTTGGCCATAATAAAGGAATACAGACAGGTTTTGTAACTTCAAGAGATATAGGTGTTGCCCTCACAAGAGTGACTTAATGGAAATTTCAGTGTCAACAAAAATCTAAACCCGAGTAACTATGGAAGTTCTAGGGAATCTTTTCCCATGGGAGGCTAGAGAGAAAGACTGGTTTCTACAGTTGCCATAGCAGCCTAAGAGGGGTGGGGGTTTAGTAGTAGAGAAGTCACATAATATTTAGTCAATAATTGGCTTCATCTTCATGTGAAATGTAGCACTATTATTATAGAAAGCATTCTCTCCCTAGCCCACAGCTGTTAGCTCAGCTGGTAAGAATACGAACTTGAATGCTATTTATGACTGGGAAGCAATGTAGTACACTGTTAAGAGAGCAGGCTCAGGAGTCAAAAACACTTGCTTGTGTTCATATCCTAGTTTTACCATTTCCTAGTTGCATGACCTTCAGCAAATCACGGAACCAGTGTGTGTACTTCCCACCAGAGCAACTGTAAAGGAGGGAAAAGAGCAGCCCCTACGCCCTGTCCTGTTGTGTGCACTAAATGAAGGAATGCATATTGAACACTGAGCCGCCTGCCTCAGAGGAGCAAATGCTGGGGGCAGGGAGGAAGGGAGGGGGCTGGTGTTTGTGTAGTAAACTTTGTACAACTACCTGGGTTCTTAAACTATGTATATTGATAATTTTAACAATAAAAATTAAATGAAAAAGTTCTCAGCACAGTGCATGGACATAGTAAGTGCTCAATAAATGGTACTTTGATAGCTCTGATTATTGCATTTGGATCGCCCTCTGCCTGGGGGTCCTGTGCTTTTGCCACCTGGCCCTTGCCAGAAAAAAACAAAAGCTGGATAAAATATCAAGTGACCCAAGTTTTCCTTCTGGTTTCTCTTTGAACCATCTTTAAACCTTTCACGAAAGGGTCGGCATCTGAGAGCAAAAACTCAAGTCTCGTGGTAGTGGGAAGGTCACACTGCCCTCTAGCTCCTCATATAACTAATTGGCCCAGCTACAGACACCAACCACCCACCTTCTGGTCAAATTTAGGGCCCTCTGAACTAAGCAAATGTTGAACCCAATTCCATTATGTCACCCCAAACTCACTCTTTATCGTTATGTTAAACTGACTGGCTACTTCAAAGTAGATAATAAGATCCATTAGCCACTATATCCTCAGCCCCACAGAGCCAAAGATTTGCCTTTTGCAAACCTCCCCCGGTAACCTCAACCATGCTTTCTAAACTCTCACCTAAACAGAGGGAAAATGACTCCTCTATGCCTTAGTCAACAGATAGCAGCAGGTTAGGAGAGAACTGAATTCCGATGCAATAAAAGCAGACGGACTCCTGCTCTAGCTGCAGATCCAAAACATACTGAAGGGTGGCTGTCAGACAGAGATAGGAAGAGAAGCAGGTGGGAATGTGGGCAGGCAGGGCAGATGGCACTCGGCAGTGGCTGATGCTGGAGGAGCACGATGAACCTCCCCACAAAGATAATAACAAGTTTCTCCTGAACCAGCATTTGGCGGAAGTAATAACAGTGGCTCAGACTGTAATCCAGTTTAAAGGAGGAGTATATGACACAGACCAGCTCCAAACATTTTTTTAAAGTAAGAACAAACACAAAATAGGAACCATAGGCCAAGTAACAAAATAAATGAATCTGGGATTCTTTTCAGCTCCCCCAGTGTAAATTATTAGTCTTTTTTTAGAGAAAGGAAGTGAAGCATTTGGCCTTCCTCAAGTGCAGCCTCTTGGTTTTTGACAGCCACACTCTTATTACCATCTGTCCTGAATAGGACCATTTGGTGTCTTTTTCCTCTCTCTGTAAGGCCTCCTCAGAAAACATTTAGAGATTAAAAAAAATTACTGCCAAATAAGAAAAAAAAAAAAAGCATCTAATTTTAAAGGGACTTATTTTCTCCTTCCACACCTCTATAAATTATTTTTTACTATTCTCACACTGTCCAAACAGAAGCTATCCTGGCCTCCAGGGATGAGTCAGAGAGCTAGAGTTCATGGCAAGACTAGTCTTGAGTCAACAGAGTGAGCACCTATCCTACTGTGACCGTCTGTCCTCAGAGCCTCTTGAGCTAATCACACAAAAAGGGTTCAGTAAAACAGCACCTAACTAACCTTCATCAATACTTGATCTGACCGTTCACATGGGACAGGTCAGCCACAACTGAGCCGACAATGAGGTCATCCAATTTCTAACAAAGGCAAGGAGTCAGATTTATGAATATTTGGAGGTCAGCATATACTTACTTTTCTGACTCCCTCTGACAGCTCTCACACAGGGAAGGGGCCAGGCCCTCTGGGTTATTGGATGGAGCTAGAGCTGGCGTTCCCACCCAGGGCTTCCTCCCCCAGACATGGAGCACTGAGTCCAGACAGCTTATGGTTACTTCCCCTTATGGGGAAGGGTGCCTGGGGTGTCCAGTTCCTGGCACTGACATATGTGCCATTATTTTGACATATCCACACAGCCCTCACAGAGCAGGTGCATGAAGCAATCTCTTCATTTCATCCTACCAACCTTAGCAAGTTAAACTGTAACTATGGAGGCAGCAGGAAACCATATCTGCCTATTATAACTGTGGTCATGGGCTTCCAAGAGCATCATGTTCTTTCCTGGCCTTAATGGCAGGCAGGGAATTTCTTTAGAGTAAGTCAAATCTACCTTCTACTCTGATCCCTGACACCAGGGCATCAGGTACTCCTCCTCCCCGTAAAGATGGCATCTGGGGTGAACTGAAAACACATGCCCCAGCTCTAGAGCTCAGGTGTTTCTTTCACTCTTTCCACTCACTTAATAAATAAAAGGGTGCTAATTATTATATATACCACAAAGTTTTTGTACCCAAGTTATTTTTAATAATCAGGAAAAGAAGTTACTACTTTAAAGACTGTAATGAACAAGGTAAGTCTTCAGAAAGAAGATGCCATGGGCAATCTTCAGTTTATATTAGAGGCATTTATCTTAGTTCAACTCTGTTTTTCACTCCTTGATAATACTGATCATCAACTCAGTAACTGCGTTCACTCACCACAGCTTCCAACCCAAATGGAGGATCCAGGGAGAGCCCAGGTTCACCTACTAATAATATACGTTTTAGTAACGTGGCACCTTGGACTGGAATCCCAGCTCTGCTTCTCAAAAGCTATGTAATATTGAGCAAGTTCCTAAATCCCTTGGAGCTTTTGTTTTCCTGTCCAAAAAATGAGATAATTACATGTGAAGTACATAGAAACACACCTGGCACGTAGGAAGAGTTAAAATCTAACTTTGGTGTATCTCATCTCATCACTGTGTCAAGTATACCCTTGAGCAGACTCAAGCACGCCTGCCTTTAAAAATAAACAGATCTACACTCTCAAGCCAAACACAAACGTCTAAAATTATGAACAAGCTGTTTTAAGATACCCATTTAAGTACAATCCCAATTCTTATCAAAGCCATCTGTGATGATTCCATCATCCACTGCTCCTCAAAGGAAAGCACTGCAGATGACTGAGCCCACCTCTCATTGTCTGTCACCCACATCTCTGACCACACGTCTCTTATGCATTCTGCCCCCAGCACTTAACCTGTTCACTGTCCTTCCTGTCTTTCCAAATGTATCCTTTGAAAAGCCCTTTCCATCCACTCAATCTCTTCTTCCTCTCTGCCCTAACTCTAATCCACAGCCATATATACAAACTGCAAATTTTGACAATGTTCTTTTTTTTAAGATTATTTATTTAATTAATTTATTTATTTGACACAGAGAGAGAGATTACAAGTAGGCAGAGAGGCAGGAAGAAAAGACAGGGAGAGGAGGAAGCAGGCTCCCTGCTGAGCAGAGAGCCCGATGCGGGCCTCGATCCCAGGACCCTGAGATCATGATCCGAGCCGAAAGCAGAGGCTTTAACCCACTGAGCCACCCAGGTGCCCTTTGACTATGTTCTTGTCCCTCTGGACTTCTTGACTGAATTGTTCTCTAATTGCTGTGTCTATGTCTCATCTCCCCTACTGTACTGTAAGCTGCTAGCTACTAGGGGTAACTTCTTTCATTCTTCAAGTCTCCCACTGAACAATGTACACTAATCTCAACAGTGCAGAGATGTGTTACCAAATACTTAGTGATGTCTGTCTACACCCTAACCCTGTTCCTAAGGAGCCTTAAGAAGTGGAGCTGACTCCACTTTAATCAGAAATGCTTTCAGAGAACTTGACAGACGCTCACGTAAGAGCATTCTGAATAAGAGTCCGCTTAAATTAAGAAATAAGAGGGGCGCCTGGATGGTGCAGTCAGTTAGGAAGCATCTGTCTCTTGATTTCAGCTCAAGTCACGATCTCAGGGTCGTGATCTCAGAGTCATGAGATTGAGCCCTGCATTGGACTACTTGCTCAGCAAGGAGTCTGCTTGTCCCTCTCCGTTCTCCTCTGTCCTTCCCCCACCTCTAAAAATAAAGAAAGAAAATATTAAAAAAAAAAAAAAGAAAAGAAAAGAAAAGAAAAGAAAGAAAGAAACAAGGGAGGCTCCAGTTTCTCTTTGGGACCTAAGTGCCACATTCTCAATGCACTATAGCCAACAGTCTCCTTGAATACCATTTCCAATGAGAAACTTTTCTCTGTGGTTCTTGCAAATACTATTTCTAAATGATTCTACAGAGTTCATGAAAAAATATTGGTTAACGTACCATGAATTCATCAACCACAAGAAATCTCAATAGCCTCCATGAATTCATCAACCACAACAAATCTCAATAGCCTCTAGCCTCACCATCGCCCAGTCCTTAAAAGACAACATGGTAGGACCTCAACTAAGGCTGACAGGAGGTAACCCATTCTGACCCCTGCGAACCCCACCCCAGCTCTCACCCCCCAGGCCAGGGCAATCATCATAGAACTGGAGAAAAGAAAAGTCCCTAAAGGAGCTGCAAACAACTAACAGGTTCACAACTTAGGAAGACGAGTGCATGCCCTGGCCAAGAATACCAGCCATCTCCTAAGACCACGGTGACTACTAAGCCAGGTAGCTCACAGTTGGGAGAGGGGGCTTCCATTACACAAAGTACTAGAGCAACTGGTTTGCCTCCTCCAACTCTCATCTTCCCATTAAACTCAGTTGCAAATTCCAGTTTTAACAGGATATGCTTACCCTAGGGCTTGGTTCACTTACCACCTGGAACAGTCATACTCTGGATGGTTAAATGTAAACAGGAAAAATCTGGAGAAATAGGAGCTTAAAGGAAAAGCCTTTTATTGCAGTGTTATGATGCAAAGTCTTACCTTAAATACAGGCAATTTACTGTCTTGCTGATTAACTTCTCTTATAGCCTGTACAACTAACATGACTCCACAGAATTCTTTATAAAAACCATCCAAACAACCAAAAAAACCAATCCTTTGTTACACCACTAGTGAATGAAGTCTCTCTTACTAGACTGTGGAGAAATAGGATTTACATCATCAGGTTTCTTTTCTTAATTTGCCTCTTGATCTGGACTATATATAAAGCATTAGTCAGAAAAATACCATTCTTAGAAGAGATAAGAAATTTGTCCCTCAAATAAACATCAGTTTTATTTTTCAAAATTTGAGGGTAAATGCCAACATGATGCAAGGGCAGACTTAACAGTTTTATGATTGTATAGGTGGGATGCTGGGCCTAATACACAGCATTATTAATCAGAGAAGAATGCACAGCAATGCGCACAGGCCCATGCCACACAAAACACCTACAATAGTGAGCTCTCAGCATCAGGGCTTTACTCAACCAATCCAAACCAACAACCAACAACCATCATCACCTTAGCAGAGTGTGGAAGACACTGTTTAATCAGCTACCAAGGAGAGAAGCAGGTCAAGAAATCAAACACCCAGGAGAGTGTCTCAGAACAATCCAAATATTTAAAATCATGGTGAACTCACCAAACAATTCTCTCACTTACTGCCCCACACATAAAAAGTCAAAATATCACTTGGGCCACTCTGGGTTGTAGGTAAGGAGGGAGATGGGCCATAAGAGACTGAAAATACATCAACAAGAAGATATGTAAACAAGATAAGTAAAGCAAAAGCCCAACAATAATATTTAGGATAAATACTGAGTTTGTCTTTTTTCCTTGGGAAAACAAAAGCCCCACCCAAAGCCAAAACAAAAACAACAAAGTAGGAAGAGATTCCAAAAGCATCTTGCTATTCTAGGCTTAGTATACATTTACACTGGAAGGAGAGCTGGTGATATTTTGACTTTCTCTTTTTTTTTAATGCTAAAGGTAAAAAACTTTGTCCTTTCAACACCCAAACCAGAGCAGAGAGACAGTAAATTATAAATGTGGATAAAGTAACATCCACAGGACATGAAGATGGGGGGGAGGGGAGAAGGGGTAGGTTTTTGTATTGTTGCTGTTGGCAGGAGAGCTAAGCAGTCTTAAAGAACATTCTAGGCTTCTAGGCTTGCCATGAAAGGGTATCACAAGTCCCAAGGCCCACCACCTACCCCTTCTCCTCTTCTCCGAGGGCACCTACCTTACTGTAAGTCACTACTGATAAGTTGTTTGCGTGACTGCTGGGGGACAGATTTACAGAGTTCTGTGAGAGTCTATTCTCATCTTGCTCGGTTTGGTCAGGAGCAGGAGCCCATGTGTTTTTGCTGATCGAGTCGAACCCGGAACCCCCAGGGTCTTTTAAGTTGTTTTCATCTGATTGTCGGTTCTTTTGGGGAGAGGCAAACGGGTTGAAGTTTCCTTCTACCTTGCGATGTGGCTGTGTGTTGAACTCCGTTTCAAAAGATGACAGCTGCTGCGTTACTCCTAAAAGTCCACCCACCTCCACACTGAGAATCACCCAGATGACATCTGAAACAAAAAGGCAACTCACGTCAATGACAGGCATACCCTCAAGGCCCAAAGCAGCCACCACCAGAATGCCACCCAAACCCAAACCATAGGAAGAAATGTCCTTTTATAATGCTAATTTGAAGAGCAAGCTGACAAAGTCACCCAGTACATTTGCACGGCATGCATTTCTACATTTTTGGTAATGTCACATTCAAACTCCAGTACACACTCAGTATAGGTCTATGGTAAGACCCATGAAAGTATTTGTTAAAAGGTTACCAATTGATTCTGATGCACAGCCATATTTGGAAATCACTGCTCCAGAGAACAATGATCTATAGATAGAAATCTAAAAACTATTTTCCCAGAATTATAAGCTCTTTGTGGGTTTTGCTTTAGCTTGAATATATGTAACTTAGAAAACTCAGGGCAGGCATAATTCTTGAGTCAAAAAATACTTATAATTCCTAGAACTGCAACTTATCAATGACCCCCTCCCCCACCTCTTTGAGCAATTTAAAGTGACAACATATTGTCCAAACTAGGACGACTGAGAGTAAAGGGGTAAACAATTAATAATGACACCAGAACACATGTGTAAACCAGCACTAACCCAGACTATTAAGGCAAATATCACCTGGGGTCTTTTTCCTAATGATCTATGTGATGAAAGGATACCAATAATTTAGTATATGCCCCAGACTTTCTAAAATAATCCAATTTAACACCAACTTGGCCTTTGTCATATAGGGAAACACCACCAACTATACTGAAACCATGAGATTTGTTTTAAAAAGATGCACCACAGGACTTTTGGTCATAATTCAGCTATTTCCTCAACTGCCAAAGCTAAGGGTTCAAATAGAATAATACAGAGACAGTTTCCTTTGATGTTCTGCACCTCAATTTAGAGAACAGTGACATCAACTTTCCTGCTGGAAAGCTTTTAAAAAGCAAGCTATAGAAAGGCCAAGAAGCTTTTACGTGTAAACCCAGCTGAAACAAACGTGAAAAGTTGTCTAAGACTCCTAAATAACTGCTGAATGGTTGATAAGAAAAGGCTAATAAATTTCATCAGTTACCTACACGGAAATAAAGATATTAAGAATAGGAGAAAACAAAAACAAAAACAAAACCCACCAACACTAAAAAGAATAGTGAAAGAAAATGAGGAAAACCCTCTTGGGCTATGCTTATTCTCAATTTTCAATCTGGATTTGGTATCTGATGAAGTTCATAAATACTCAATTTGTGTTCAGCGGCGGTTTGGGAGCTCCATTAAAAACTTGGTTCCAGGGCGCCTGGGTGGCTCAGTGGGTTAAAGCCGCTGCCTTCGGCTCAGGTCATGATCCCAGGGTCCTGGGATCGAGGCCCACATCGGGCTCTCTGCTCGGCAGGGAGCCTGCTTCCTCCTCTCTCCTCTCTCTCTGCCTGCCTCTTTGCCTACTTGTAATCTCTCTGTGTCGAGTGAATAAATAAAATCTTTAAAAAAAAAAAAAAAAACTTGGTTCCATATGAACAGCTAGGAGCCAGAACCCTAGTAAGTGGAGATGCAGTGACATCTGCTGTTCACTTCTGGAATTAGCAATTCTGCTGCAGCGAGCTGCACAAGCATGACACCTAGGAACGGTAATCCATTCCAGACACAGCTTTTCATGATGGCAAATGTGAATCCTCATGTAAACTAGGGCCACAGAAGCTCAAGCTGTTGATTAACATTGTAAGCCAGGATGTGCAGCGTGCCACTTCACTCAGTTATGTGGGACGGTGCCAGGAATATTGGGTCAGAGGGCTTTCATTCAAAGCTCTAAGTCAATCATGACGTAGGCCTTAAAAAACAATTCAATGGCAGGCGGCTGAGGGAGATTCATTCCATGCTTTCCTAGCCTAGATTTCTAAGCAAAGGCAACATCTCTTCACTCTATTGTTCGTTTTTCCCAAACAGATGTGCCTTATCTTACAGTACATTAATTCTTTCTTACTTTCAAAAGTAAGTAATTCTTACTTTTCTTTCACCCATCTGTTTTCCAAAGTCCTTCCGTAAGTACATAGTATGTTTCACATACTCAGGTACAGGTCATACGCTTCCTTCACTTTGCTCAGGACTAATTGCTCACAAGAAGAGAAAGGACAGTCTTCTGAAGATTGTTATCAGTATATGAGGCTAATGACATTCTTCCCCCTGGCTTTAAGAACTAAAGCTTCTTTCATATAACTCACTGGACCATATCATACAAAAGCCACTGCACTCTCTTCACCTTGGCTATTCTTCTATACTACTCCCAGATTTTACATAGTAGCTCTAAAGAGGTCTTTAAGAAACCAAAGATTTATAAACACCATCAATGAACACTCCAGTTCTGATCCTCCCGAGTTACTACCATGATGGGTCATTATGAACAGCAAAATACACCTTCTACGTGGTACAATCTAACCATCTAGGCACTACTGCTAGCCCTCATGTTTCAGAATGTGTTTGTCCCATGCATACTGTGTGTGAATGAGTGCGTTCATCAAAAAAAAAAAAAAAAAGGGTGATAAAAATGGACCAAATAAGCTTGTTTCAAAAGGCTGACCATCTCCAATTCTTGCCAGAATGCCTTAATTACTGAGATAAGAACTGCCAGCCACGTATTTTACTATTCGTGATGATAAAATCATGGCTGTAAGGAACCTTAGGGGTCATCTAATGGAATGGCTGCACTTTCTACATAAAGGATCTGAGGTCTGGAGGTAGAAGTGATGGGCCCAAGATCAGACTTCAAGTTAAAAGCCAACTTACATGATGACTGAGAACGCTCAACTCTTACAATAGCTTTTACAACTCATACTTATTTTTCCTCAATAGGAACTTGGGAATCAAGAACCCAGGAACTATAGCTATAGTTAAGTAGTCCCATTTCCCAGGCCATAGTATCTTTACCCACAAACATATATGATCTTTGGTATCAATAACAAGAATGAATGTCCTAGAAAAGGAGCCAATAGAGCAGAATCAAGTGCCAGGCCTACACATTCAGGGCTTAGTAAGCAAATGGAGAAATGGATTTTAAAATGTCTTGCCTTAAGATGTTTTTCAAAAAGCACCTGAGCCAGGACTTTGGTGCTAAATGGTACTGTAAATAGTTTCATTCAACTTGTCCCTTTTACATGTAAAACCTTCAATAAGTACATAACTTTAATAGTAAGTATAAACTTCCTTTTGTAGAAATGTATAATAAATTATTAAAGAGAGAACATGAACTTTTTATTTTTTAAGTTTAGATTATTAGAAATGCAGAGTAAAAGAAAAATATTTTGGGGCTCCAGGGTGGCTCAGTCGGTGAGGCATCCAACTTTTGATCTCAGCTCAGGTCCTGATCTCAAGGTCATGAGTTCAAGCCCCACATTAAAAAAAAAAAAAAAAAAAAAAAAGGAAATATTTTACTTGAAGCCCAACTCCATAATCTTAATGAACCATGTGGACAAAGACATCTCAGATTATGGGAGGAATGTTAAAAAAAAACAACAATGCACATATCTAAAGGCTAGAATCAGAGAGCAAATCACATGATAATAAACATAAACAAACATCTATGATTTGTCCAGGACAACAGAATTGCTAAAAATCAGTACTCTATTCAAACTGGTAAATTTGGTTGTTGTGGGGTTATGGGTTATAATACATGTACAACATAGGTACATGTATACTGGGGTTGAATAAGTAAAGGAAGAGTGAAATGCTAGGAGCAAGATTTCATACTGTTGAAGGAGGATATCACAGATGAGCAAGAAAGGAAGGTATTCTAAAATGAACTCTGTGGTACTAGATTAAAGTCAGAGACATCAGCATCAACCCATGTTTCTCTTAATATATATACAGATGAAGAAACACAGAAACAATGACAGATACATCCGTTTACAGAGGTTGGTATGCATATACACATTACCCAGCTCTGCCTGCTGAGAAGGCCTAGTGGTTTCTGAATAGCATTCTCTAATTAAAAAAACCAGGGTTCCTCAGAGAAATGGCTGATTGTGGGGCTAAGACATGGAAAATATAAGATGAGCCTAGAATATCTTTTTAGTATCAGGAAGTAAGAAAGTGTTAAAAAGAAAAAAAATGGATAGGAATATGTCATAGGGACACAGGAGATACCTGAAATTCTATATATCCCCCAACCCATCCTGAGTGTGGGACAGACTTAGTGATTTACTTTCAAAGAACAGAGTAGGGAAAAAGAAAAACGGAAACTTTACAAGGGAGAAACTGGCAACCATACAACTTAATCAAGTGACCAGTGATGTTATGTATATATCAGGTAACCCTGGTAAGGCACTTTACTTCTCTGTATTCTTCCCAAAATCTAAAACATCAGTCTAAATTGAGGAAAACATCGGAAAAGCTCCAACTGGAGTACATTATAAAGGATACCTGCTGGTATTCCTGCAAATGGTCACAGGTCATGAGAAACAGAAAAGACTGAGAAACTGTCATAGATCAGAGAAGAATGAAAGACAAAACAACTACATGTAATATGGTACCAGAGACTGGATTCTGGGAATAGAAAGAAGTCATGAATGGAACAACTGATAAAATCTAAATAAAGTCTGTGCTCACTTCGGCAGCACACATATTAAAACTGGAACGATACAGAGATTAGCAGGCCCCTGAGCAAGGACGACACGCAAATCCATGAAGTGTTCCGTATTTAAAAAACANCAGGGCGCCTGGGTGGCTCAGTGGGTTAAAGCCTCTGCTTTCGGCTCAGGTCATGATCTCAGGGTCCTGGGATCGAGGCCCGCATCGGGCTCCCTGCTCAGCGGGGAGCCTGCTTCCCCCTCTCTCTCTCTGCCTGCCTCTCTGCCTCCTTGTGATCTCTCTCCCTCTGTGAAATAAATAAATAAATAAATCTTTAAAAAAAAAATAAAAAACAACCAAAAAAATCTAAACAAAGTCGAGTTCAGTTAACAGTAATGTGCCAATATTGAGGTCTTCATTCTAACAAGTCATCCATTCAAAACCAGACACGAGTTCACTCCTACATGCTCTCCTTTCCTGTGCGACTCCGTCTCAGTACTGCAGTGAGGGCCAGTTAATAGTCTTCAAACAGAGGGAACAGCAACAACTATACAAATGAGCCATCATCTTGATGTGCATGTTAGGCAGAAGCTGCCCAACGTCTTCCAGAGCAGGCATCTGGCCTACACAAGATACAGACAGAAGTCACTTAAAGAAAGCAGTAATCTGCCACATCAGTATGTTCCACCCAGGTCTGGGCTTCCCAAGGGAAAAGGCCAGGGGACTTGAGGAAGCACAAACTTTTACAAATTCAGTTAACAAAGACATCTCAAAGTGGTTCAAACTGTGGCTCGGACTGAAATCTTATAGGCTTCGGATCCCTAGAGCAAACGCCTTGCACGTGTCCCAAGGAGTGGTGAGACAAGAAGGCCACAACACCAGGAAACATAGCCTGGCTTTAGTCAGCATGCGCATGAAAGCCTACCATGGAGGTCACATCTAGGTTTGGAGGTGGTGGATTCAAATCCTTCCTAAAGCTCAATGCATCTTCAAAGCACAATAGGAACCTCACATTTGCCCTGAGGATTAGGAAACAGCTCGGATCTGGAGAGGTACACAAGCTCTAGTCAACTGCTGGGCTACAAACTATAGGTTCACATTTCATCTCCATAGGAGGGCTGAGTACGTACTGCCTACCTTCTGTGACAGAGGCTTGAAAGGAGAGTTTGAGCACTGCCAATCTATGCACTGAAACATTCCTAGACAGTAAGCCATGTAAAGATCAATATTATGAGCAAGTCTCAACATATCGGTGTCTGTCTCTTGGAACTACCAGGCAGGAGTGTGTGTGTACCACTGGGAAAAGGAGGCACTTCCAATTGTCAGCACTAATCTGCCTAGTCTCAACTTCCAGTCTACGTTTCCACGTTATTTACTCAACACAGAGCTGCCATGACAATGCCCAGGCACTCAGATACTTTCACTTTATCAACACACCACCTACCTCAGCATCTAAGTGGGGAAAGGGTAGAGGCAGCCTCCAGTTCATCAGCTGCTCCAAGTGACAGCTGAAGGACTGTCTCTGCTCAAATTCTGTTCCCTACCCATCCTCACTCCCCACCCAACCTTGCCACAAGTGTGTTAGAATCTTGTTCCTTGGTTTCAGTATTATTCTTAGGAATTTCCTTTTAAAATACAAATGACCCCCAAAGAAATATAATAACCTACCTTAAATTCATCAAATTAACCACTAGGCGCAAGTTCACAAAGGGAGAAGAAAAAGCCCAAGAAAGAGCAGTGAAAGCCTGGATGAGATGAGATGGTGAAGGGTCCCTGGGGCCCCCAATAGGGTGAGGGGCTCAGAAAGAAGAGTTGAAATGGCAACAAAAAAGAAACTATTCCTTCTTCACAATTTTCCTGAATCATGCCCTATTTAAAAATTATGAGCTTTTACCTTAATTTGGGGGTGGGGTGGGGGACTACAGTGATCATTTAACCACTTAATTACTTGCTTCAGCCTCAGGAAACAAGAATCTCTACTTCCCCAATCCAGAAAATCAGTGCCATGGAACTGAAAGAGTAAAAACATCTGAGATCAAAGACAAAAATCAGCTCAGAATGAAAAAGAAAAAAACCTTACCCTTAACTGGGCTGGAAGGCCAGACGCTTATAAAGGCAGGTAGGTGCAAAGGTTAAGAGAAAACATGGTTTCTCCCAAGGTCATGTAGCAGCTACAAAATGCTTTAACAACTCTCTGAGTGACGAATGCTTTCTTACCAATGATGCCCCCAGACCCATTTTGTTGTAGCATCGATTACTGAGGATTGTTAATTGTCAAACTGCCTGTCTCAAAACAGCAATCCTCCCTTCTAATCCTGCCTCAGAAATAGCAACCAATCCAAAATTGACCCCCACTTCCCTGAGAGCGTTCTCAGAATCCTTCAGCAGGAATCCAAACCTTATGAAGGCTGCTTCACTCCTCCCTCTTGTTGTGTGGCATTCCACAGTTCCCCTGGGGAGCCTGCCCTCACCGTATTACGCCAATAAATTCTGGTTGTGTCAGACTTCAGGCTCATTTCAGGTGACCTTTGAAACGAGAAGCCTTCCTCCCTTCCCCCTCCCAGCTTCAACTTCTAGATGCAGAGATCCACCCCTTCCTATTCCCTGCTTGTACAGACCACCCTCTCCTGAAGGGGGCCCAGGTGGCCCAGTCATCCCCTGATACCACACCAAGAGGAACGTATTCATTCAATGATAAGGGGGTCAGAAAAAAGAGAAAAGGAACAGCCTCACGAACAAAGAAAACCCAGGAGTATATGGTGTTCTAGAAGCCTAGTCACAAGTGTTTCAAGGATTGGGGTGCCTGGGTGGCTCAGTCGTTAAGCATCTGCCTTCGGCTCAGGTCATGATTCTAGGGTCCTGGGATCGAGCTCCACATCCAGCTCCCTGCTTAGCAGGAAGCCTGCTTCTCCCTCTCCCACTCCCCCTGCCTGTGTTCCCTCTCACATTGTCTCTCTCTCTGTCAAATAAATAAATAAAATCTTTTAAAAAAACAACAACAAAAAAAACCCAAGTGTTTCAAGGAGGACAGAGTCATCAGTTAGGTCCAGTGCAGCTAATAATTCAAGTAAGGTTGAGAAGTGAGAACAAAGCATTGGAGGTTAGCATCATGTACATCACTGGTGTTTGTATGTATGCATGTATGTATCTATGCATGTATTTATTTATTTTAAGATTTTATTTATTTATTTGACAGAAAGAGACACAGTGAGAGAGGGAACACAAGCAGGGGGAGTGGGAGAGGGAGAAGCAGGCTTCCCGCCAAGCAGAGAGCCCGATGTGGGGCTCGATCCGGGGACCCTGTGACCATGACGTGAGCAGAAGGCAGACGCTTAACGACTGAGACACCCAGGTGCCCTGGTCACTGGTGTTTTAAAAAGAGCAGTTTCAGTGGAGCAGTGGGGATGGAAGCCCAATGGAAAGGATTTAGGTGTCCAGAAATCAAGAGATGGAGATAGCCATTACTGTTTCAAAATTTTCCAAAGAGTTTTGCTATGAAGGAGAGCAGCGAAATGGGGAAGAAGTTGGAGGAGATAACATTATATGTAAGAGCAAGACATTTTTAGAAACCTGAATGTCCATCAATAGTGACTGGCTAGAAAAATGATAACACATCTACCTGAGGGGATACTCCACAGCCATAAAATGGAATGAAGATTTCTACAGTGATCTCTAGAATAAATTATTAAGTGGGGGGGGGGAATAAGATGCAGATCAGTATCTATATAGTTATGACACTTTTGTGTAAGAAAAGGATCAAAATTACATATATTGGCTAGTATTTGCAAGACCAAACAAAAACAACATTGTACAGATAAATCGTAAATGAATAAATAAAAATGGGTATCTGTCTGAAGGAGGCAGGAATGGGAGACTCCTTTAAATATATCATTCCTAAATTGTGACTTAGGAATAGTAGAAATGCCTTAGATACTGAAAAAAAAAAAACAACAACAAAAAGAAAACAAAAACAGGAGCCCCTGGGTGGCTCAGTCATTAAGCATCTGCCTTTGGCCGGGGTCATGATCCCGGGGTCCTGGGATCGAGCCCCACATCGGGCTCCCTGCTCCGCGGGAAACCTGCTTCTCCCTCTCCCACTCCCCCTGCTTGTGTTCCTTCTCTCACTGTCTCTCTCTCTAATAAATAAATAAAAATCTTAAAAAAATAAAATAAAATAAAAAAGAAAGAAAACAAACCTAGGTCAAAGGGAGACAGAGTAAGGACTGGAGATAAATTCTGTAGGATGGTGACTGGCATAGGATAGGTGCGCAGTAAACAGCAAAATATTTATGCACAACTACTTAGCACCATTTAAGTAGCATTAAAAAAACAAACAAAAAGGGACACCTGGGTGGCTCAGTTGGTTAAGCGTCTGCCTTCATCTCAGGTCATGGTCCCAAGGTCCTGGGATCAAGTCACGCATGGGGCTCCTTGCTCAGGGAGCCTGCTTCTCCCTCTGCCTGCTGCTCCCCTTGCTTGTGCCTTCTCTCTCTCTCTCTCTCTCTCTCTCTCTGACAAATAAATAAATCTTTCAAAAAAAGTGTTTACTGTGTTCCCCTGTTGGAAGTCAGTCAATGTTAAGATTAATGTCTAATGATTGGTTACGTCTAACTACAGTTGAAGGACTGTAACAGTAACAGTAAACAAAAAGCAGGGAAGACCTCCTTACTTAGGCAAGTTAACATTTAATGCTGTAATTTAAAAATGAATTACTTTGATAAGACTGGCCATTAACTTGTCAGTGAACACCACCTGTGGTATGGAAGACAACACAACAAAACAGTAACTGGTTTTCAATCAATCATACTGCTTCATAGCAGTCTGCTCTGCAGACCAACTATGTCAAGGTCACATGGCTTGCATGTGAAAAATACAGATTCCTGAGTCGCTAACTACAGTGAACTAAAATAGGTTTCATATATGAAATCTAAGAATTTAAGATACCTATAAGAAGGGTATATAATCTTTAACTTTCCCTCCTTTCTCATTAGTTTCACTGAAAGCAACTAGAGCATTAACTCCTTCCTCTAAAAATTGGCAATTAAAGGTAAAGAATAAAGCATTTAATCTAGCCTTATTATAAAACTAAATTTCAGAATGTCATTGTTGATGAAGAAAACTTTTTTTTTTTAATCCCAGAACTACTCCAGCTAAGGTATGTGGAAGAAATAATCACTTTGTAACCCCTAATGAAATGATTCAGGCAATAATCACCAATGAATGAAACCATCAGGCAAGAGGTTGGTTGACAGAGAGGACCTCTGCAATGGAGGGATCAGGCTCTCACCACTTGAACCCTTTGATTGCTCTTAGCATCACTAAAGCTCTAACAATTGTCAACAGCCAAAGCAATTTTGAAAAAGGAGGAAGCTAGAAGTCTCACAATTCTGGATTTCAAAATTATAGCACTACAGTAATCAAAACAATGTGATATTGTTAAAAAGATGTACAGACCAAAAGAAGAGAAGAGAGAGTTCAGAAGCAAGCCCTCACATACACGGTTAAATGATTTCTGACAAAACAGGCAAGGTCATTCAAAGGGAGAAAGAACAGTCTTTCCAACAAACAGTGATGGGAAAACTGTGTATCATATGCAAAATTATAATAGAGTTGGACATTTACCTCACACCATATACAAAAATTAACTCGAAATGGATCAAAGACCTTAACATCACAGCCTAAACTATAAAACTCTTAGAAGAAAACAGAGAGAGGAAGCTTCATGACACTGGATTTGGAAATCATTTCCTGGATATGACAAAAAAAAAAAGCACAGGCAACCAAAGAAAAAATAAATTGGACTACATCAAAATTAAAACTTTTGTGCATCAAAGGACACAATTAACAGAGTGAAGAGGCAACCCACAGAATAGAAAAAGTATACGCAAACTGTATATTTCATAAGGAGTTAATCCTCAGAATATACAAACAATTCCTACCGGAAAAAACCCAAAAACCTGGGGCACCCAGGGGGCTCAGTCAGTTAAGTGTCTGCCTTTGGCTCAGGTCATGATCCCAGGGTCCTGGGATGCAGCCCCACATCAGGCTCCCTGCTCAGTGGGGAGTCTGTTTCTCCCTCTTCTTCTGCCCCTCCACCCACTTGTGCTCGCTCTCAATTTCTCTCACAAATAAAATCTTTAAAAAAACAAAAACAAAAACCTGACTAAAAAATGACTTGAATTGGGCACCTGGGTGGCTCAGTGGTTGTCAAAGCCTCTGCCTTTGGCTCAGGTCATGATCTCAGGGTCCTGGAATCGAGCCCTGCATCGGGCTCCCTGCTCAGCAGGGAGCCTGCTTCCTCCTCTCTGCCTGCCTCTCTGCCTACTTGTGATCTCTGTCAAATAAATAAATAAAATCTTTAAAAAAAAATGACTTGAATAGACAAGCTAAATGGCCAACAAGCACATGAAAAGATGTTCAACATCATTAATCAATAGGGAAATGCAAATCAAAACTATAAGATACGACTTCACACCCATTAGGATGGCTACTATCAAAAAAAAGAAAATAACAAATGTTGGCAAGGATGCGGAGAAATTAGAACTCTTGTGCACTGTTGGTGGGAGGGTAAAATGGTACAGCCGCTATGGAAACAGTACGGCGGTTCTCAAAAAATTAAAAATACAACTGTCATATGGTCCAGCAATTCAACTTCTAGGTGGATCCCCAAAAGAACTAAAAATAGCCTCTCAGAGAAGTATTTCTATATACATGTTTGTAGAATTATTTATAACACAAAAGGTAGAAGCAATCCAAGTGTCCAATGATGTATGAATACATTCTAAAAGTGTGGTATATACATATAATTGAATATTATTCAACCTATAATTGAATATTATTCTGATTCATGCTACAACTTGGATGAACCTTCAGGATATTATGCTAGGCGAAATAAGCCAGTTACAAAAGGACAAATACTGTATACTATAGGATACCACTTACATGAGGTACCTAGAAGAGTCAAATTCATAGAGACAGAAAGTAGGATGGTGATGTCAGAGGACTGGAGAGAGAAATGAGAAGTTATTATTTCATGGGTACAGAGTTTCGGCTTTACAAGATAAAAAGAACACCAGAGGTAGATGGTGATGATGGTTGTATAACAATGTGAATGTATTTAATGCCACCAAATTGTATACTTAAAAATGGTTAAAATGGTAAATTCTGTTACATGTATTTCATCACAATTAAAAATAACAAGCATATATAAAATAAACAAGCAAAAAATACCCTGAGGCCCAGTAACTTTAAGTTAGTCGTTCAAGACCCATCAGTGATGTATTATGTGCAGAATCAAAAACACGAAGAGAAGTCAGCTCTTTTTAATCCTAATCTAGTGCTTATCTGTAACACCATGCAGCGCTCCCACCCCTGGTCAGTTCTGAGTGTTCCACCAACCAGGAAATAGATAATAGTTAATGGAGGCAACTATTCCTGGCAGAAAAGATGGAAATGTTAACATCCTCATTATTTAAACTTCTATAGACTACTAATAAAGCATAACCTGAGTGGGTAATAGCACAACTGCAGAATATTAAGAGAGATTCTAAGTACACTGAAGCAACTTAAAATACTAAAATTTAAGTACAATCAGGTTTAAGAATAATGCAGGGAATCAAAACTATAAATACAGCACACTAATAACCAAACTTATGCAACTGGCATAAAAATATACAGATTAAACTGACATTTTAACAATCATTTTGGCAGTTATGTTGAAAAGCAGTTAAATATAAGACTGGATAAAAGGACTTAATATTTAAATATTATCCATTTTATATGCAAATAGGTAGAAAGATGGCTGCTGTTCTTATCCTTTCACTATTACTGCTGAATTTCTCAACTAGTCTGGGACACACTTGGAATTTCTGGATATTTATAGTATTTATAGTATTTTTATCAAAGGATAATTTAAAATAGAATATTTGAGAAGTACTTCCAAGTCAGTACTTAGATCATCAGAAAGTCAAATTTTTAGACTACCAACTGGTTTACCTAATTCAAATTTAAATACCTTTTTCTAAAAAGGCCATTCCTCTTTGTACACATACTTTGTACAATTTAGGACTCTGATATCTTTCTATGGAGTTACTATGTATGTTTTGAATACTTAAAGGCATAACAACAAGACATAGGCCCCATCTGTCTTTTTTAGAAAGTCAAACCTTATCTTTGACATAATGTATGGACAAAAAGTACAAAACAGCATTACTGATGGTAATTAGTTATTCCTGGTGAAAGCTTTTCTGTCCCAGAGATCTGGTAATACACTACATTAACTCTGCTTTCCCTTCCCCCTCCTCCTCAAAGAGGACAGGCTTTGTTTCTGGCTTCAGAGAAACTGCTGCCAGTCAACATCACCATCCAAGCAGGGCCAAGGCAAGAACTAGCAAAACAAAACCCCTCCCCCACATCGTTCTCTCCAAAGAGAATTACATTACAGACATCACAGTCACTGACAAGTCAGAGTCAAAGACAGTGACAAAGCAGAACTTCCTAAATGTTTCTTTCACTCTCCTCCTCTGCACAGTTTTCATTTTCTCCTTCCTTTCTTTGGTCTGGCACAACTTGCATGAAGCACCCTGTGCTTTTCTTCATTTCCATCGCAGCCTCTTTAAAGCCCAAATTCTCTTCCTGGCGCAAATCTGGACACAGAGCTTTGGAGAAACGAACGAGTACTCCCATCCCTAAACTGAAGTAGGTCTAGCAACATCCACACACACGGGATCTTAGGGCTCATTCGTGACCATTTGGACTTCTCAATCCCACAGAAGAAAGTCAATCTCCCCACTCACTCACCTCTGAGGTACACAGCATATTGGGCTCCTAAACTCCTTAGTCTGGACTATGATAGCCAGCTACTCATCCCTCTTCCAGATGACTGGTGGTATAAATATTCCTCAGAGTACTATCACCTCCAATCCATTTCCCACTCTTCCCCACACAGAACCCTCATTCATGCACGCCAAACTGCACAAGTCACACTCAACCAGAGTTTATGCTTATTTACTGCAGTCTGGAAATATGGTGCCTTTCCCCTGTCACCAATCTGAATCTATTTAGTTAAAATACTGCAGATTAGGGAAAACCCTCCCAGACCATTTAACCTAGACAGTTATTTTTTAATGTTTATTATTGAGAAGTATTTTTAATAGACTTTATTATTTTTCAAGACTTTATTCTTGAAGCAGTTTTGAGATTCGCAGCAAAACCAAGAAGAGGCATGTATTACTCTGCCACGTATGTACAAGCTCCTCCTCTATCGACATCCCACACCAAAGTGATATTTGTTGTAATCAATGAACCCAGATAGGCACATCATTGTGACCCAAGTCCATTGTTTATAGTAGAGGTCATGCTTGGGGCTGTACATTCCATGGTTTTGATAAATGCATAATGATGTGGATCCACCACTATGGTATCATACAGAATAATTTCATGGCCCTAAAAGTCCTATATTCTGCCTTTTCATCCCGCCCTCCCCCAATTCCTGCCTATCACTGATCTTTTTATTATCTCCAGTTTGCCTTCTCCAGAATGTCATATATGAATCATACAGGATGTAGCCTTTTCAAACTGGCTTCTTTTACTTTGAGATAGGCATTTAAAAGTTTCTCCATGTTGGGATACCTGGGTGGCTCAGTCGGTTGAGCAGCTTTCTTCGGCTCAGGTCATGATCCCAGGCTCCTGGGATCAAGTCCCACATTGGGCTCCTTGCTCAGGAAGGAGCCTGCTTCTTTCTCCCTTTGCCTCTGCCTGCTTGTGCTCTCTCTCTGACAAACAGATAAAAATCTTTTTAAAAATAAAGTTTCTCCATGCCATTTCATGGACTGAAAGTTCATTTCTTTTTAGTGCTAGAAGTATTCCATTGTCTGGATGTACCTCAGTTTCTTTACCCATGTACCTACTGACAGACATCTTGGTTGCTTCCAAGTTTTTGCAATTATGAATAAAACAGTTATAAATACAGCAGGAGCACTTTAGTTTTATAAGAAACTGCCAAACTGTCTTCCAAAGTGACTGTACCATCCTGCATTCATGCCCACAATAAATGAGAGTTCCTGTGGCTCCACATCCTTGCCAGCACTTGGTATTGTCAATGTCTGGGACTTGGGGGATTCTAATAGGTGGATAGTAGTAACCTGCTTTGATTTAATTTGCAATTCTCTAATGACATGATAATGAACGTCTTTTCATATGCTTATTTGCTATCTGTGTATCTTTGGTGTGATGTCTATTCTACATTGAGGTTTATGATCCATTTGGAGTTAATTTTTGGGAAGAATATAAGGTCTGTGTCTAGATTCATTTCTTTTTTTTTTTCAAGATTTTATTTATTTGAGAGAGAGAGAGAGAGATCACGAGTAGGCAGAGAGGGAGGCAGAGGGAGAGGGGGAAGTAGGCTCCCTGCTGAGCAGAGAGCCCAATGCAGGGCTCGATCCCAAGACCCTAAGATCAGGACCTGAGCTGAAGGCAGAGGCTTAAACCACTGAGCCACCCAGGCGCCCCTAGATTCATTTCTTTGCATGCAGATATCTAGCTGATCCAGCACCATTTGTTGAAAAGACTATCTTTTCTCCACTGCCTTTGCTTCTTTATCAAAGATCAGCTGACTATATTTGTATCCATTTCTGGGCTTTCTATTCTGTTCTACTGAACTATTTCTTTATTTTTTCACCAATACCAAATGGTCCTGATCACTGTAGCTTTACACAGTAAGTCTTGAAGTTAGGGAGTGTCATTTATCCACCTCTCTCTTTCTCCAATATGAGTTGATTACTCAGGGTCTTTTGCATCTTCATATAAAATTTAGAATCAATCAGTCGATATCCACACAAAAACTTGCTAGAATTTTGACTGGGAATGTGCTGAATCTGTAGATCATGCTGGAAAGAAATAGCATCTTGAAAATATTGTCTTCCTACCCATGAACACAGAAAACCTCTCTACTTACTTAATTCTTTGATTTCTTTCATCAGAGCTGTTTCCCTCATGTAAATCTTGTTCATACTGTGATAGATTTATACTTATATATTTCATTTTGGGGGGATGCTAACATAAATACCAATGTGCTTTTAACGTCAAATTCAAGTTGTTCATTGCTAGTATGTTGGACAGTGGTTGACTTTTAAATATTAACTTTGTATCTTGTAACCTTGTCATAATTGCTTATTAGTTCCAGGAGTTTTTGTCATTTTTTTTCTGATTCTGTACATAGATAATCATGTCATTTGCAAAACAGTATAGTTTTAGCTCTTCCTTCCTAACCTATATACCTTCTTTCTTCTAATTGTTTTATCACATCAGTTAGAATTTCCAGCATGAAGTTCTGAACTTCTGAAAGTTCAGAACTTGCTGAAAAACAGTGGGCTTTTCCTTGCCTTATTTCTGATTTTAGAGGGAAAGTTTCTAATTTCTCACCATTATGATGTTAGCCGAAGGTTTTTACAGATATTCTTTATGAGGAAGAATGGGTGCTGGATTTTGACAAATGGTTTTCCTGCATCTATTGATGAGAACAGGTCATTTTTCTTCTTAGCCTATTGAGGTGATGGATTACATTCATTGATTTTTGAGTGGTGAACCAGTCTTGTGTATATGGTATAAATTCCTCTTATCATAGCACGTATAAATATTTTTATACATTGTTGGATTAGGTTTGCTACTATTTTGTTAAAAATATTAGCATTTAGGGGCACCTGGGTGGCTCAGTTGATTAAGCATCTGTCTTCTGCTCAGGTCACAATCTCAGGGTGCTGAGATTGAGCCCCGTGTCGGGCTCCCTGCTCAGCATGGAGTCTGCTTCTCTCTCTGCCCCTCCCCCTGCTCCTGCTCTCTCTCTGTCAAATAAATAAGTAAAACCTTAAAAAAAAAAAAGAATATTAGCATCTATGCTCATGAAAGATAATAGTCTGTGTTTTCTTTTCTTATAATACCTCTGTCTGGTTTTGGTATTAGAATAATGTTGATCTCAAAGAATGAGTTAGGAATTCTGTTTCTTTCTTCCCTCTGTTTCTGTATTCTGGAAGAGATTCCAGAAAAGTAGCATAATTTCTTTCTTAAGTGTTTGGTAGAATTCCCAGTAAACTCATCTGAGCCTGGTGTTTTCTGTTTTGTAAGGTTATTGTTGACTCGATTTCTTTATATATTCATATTTTCTATTTCTTCCTGTGCAAGCTTTGGCAGACTGTATCTTTTGAGGAACTAGTCCATTACATCTAGGTACAGAGTTGCTCATAATATGCCTTTATTATCCTTTTAATGTCTGTGGGATCTATAGTAATGTTCCTTCTTTCATTTCTTATTTTAGTAATTTGTGTCTTCTCCTTTTTTTTCTTAGTTAGCCAGTCTAGTGGCTTATTGATTTTTTAAGAAAAGATTTTACTTATTTGACAGAGAGAGAGCACAAGCAGGGGGAGTGGGAGAGGAAGAAGGAAGCTCCCCACTGAGCAGGGAGTCTGACATGGAGCTAGATCCCAGGACCCTGGGATCATGACCTGAGTTGAAGGCAGATGTTTAACCAACTGAGCCACCCAGGCGCCCCTAGAGGTTTATTGATTTAATTGATCTTTCAAAGAACCACTTTTTGGTTTTGCCAATTTTCTCTACTGATTCTCTGTTTGTAATTTCATTGATTTCTGCTCTAATTTTTATTATTTTTCTTCTTCTGCTTACTTTGGATTTAATTTGCTCTTCTTTTTCTAGTTTCTTAAGGTAGAAGCTTAGAGTATAAATTTTAGGCCTTCCTTCACATTAAGCTAAATATTCTTCTGCCTTGGGTACTTTACACAAATGTTCAACACCTTCCTGATTTTAGGACCTAGAATCTTTGACTCCACCATCAGGATCCCACTAGAACTTCAAAAAACAAACAAACAAACAAAAAACCAGATCACTAGGATATCTGAAGTGACAAAAGCCTTAAGGAAATTTACTAAGACGTTAATACAAAACTATATTGTGAAATCTTGTACAGTAATTACTCTTCAACTGTTTTCACAATATAGTCAGATCTTTTTAATAATAACAAAAATGCTAAAATAATAATAGCATCTAATACTTAACCAGCACTTATCATGCCAAATGCTATTCTATAAACTTTTATATACATTAACTTTTTTTTTTTTTTAAAGATTTTATTTATCTATTTGACACAGAGAGAGAGATTACAAGTAGGCAGAGAGACAGGGAGAGGAGGAAGCAGGCTCACCGCTGAGCAGAGAGCCCGATGCGGGCCTCGATCCCAGGACCCTGAGATCATGACCTGAGCCGAAGGCAGAGGCTTTAACCCACTGAGCCACCCAGGCGCCCCTATACATTAACTTCTTTAATTCCCTCAAAATGCTATGAAGTAGGTACTGTTTTCCTTATTTTATAGATAAAAAAAAACCCAACCCAAGTCACTGAAAGATAAAATAATTTCCTAAAGATCATATTGTTAATTAGTATTAACTAGAAGTCAACCCCAGATGATATGACTTCAGAGCTCATGCTACTTTATTGCCCTATTTTACTGAAAAAAAATTCATGCCCCTCCCCCTGCTCCTGCTCTCTCTCTCTCTCTCTCTCTCTGTCAAATAAGTAAAACCTTAAAAAAAAAAGAATATTAGCATCTATGCTCATGAAAGATAATAGTAGATCATGAATTTAACTATAAGTGAGCCAAATAAGTACAGTTTATTCATTCTTAGCAAGCAGCCCAGATTCTATTTTTCAGATGGCTAATACATTTATTATTTGATCACTATACACTTTGCCCCACCTCAGCAAAAAGAATTAACAACCCATAGAGATAGAAAGCACATTAGTGGTTGCCAGAGGCTATGACAATAGGAGGGACTATTTATTGGGTATGGAGTTTCCTTTTTGGGGTGATAAAAACAGCTGATGACTGCACAATACCGTGAATGCCACATTCACACTAAATATCACGAAGTTATATACTTTGCCATTTTACTGCAATTTTTTTTTTTTAAGAAATACCTAGGGGTGCCTGGGTAGCTCAGTTGGTTAAGTGCCTGACTCTTGATTTCAGCTCAGGTCATGATTTCTGGGTTGTGAGATCGAGCCCCATGTAGGGCTCCCAGCTGGGCGTGGAGCCTGCTTAAGATTCTCTCTCTCTGTCCCTTCCTGCCCGTCTCTGTCTCTCTCCCGCTCTTAAAAAAAAAATTATCTACAATATTTTCATTAATAGTAACCCAGTGAAATGGTATTCAACTACTAAAAATTGTGTTTTTGAAAGTATTTAATAATGGGGAAGATCCTAAAATATTAGTGAGTAGGATAAAAAGTAGTTTACACAACTATATGTAGCATAATGTCAAATTTAAAAAATAAAATTTTTTTGTTTTTAATATTGGATACATAAACAGTGTTTATATCAGTATAGAACAGTAAATGTTTTGTTTTGTTCTTTATATTTTTTGTATTCTCTAAGTTCTATATTTCTTTTATTATCAGAAAAAATACACTTATTTATTTATTTGAGAGAGAGAGAGAGAGAACAGGCTGGAAGAACAGCAGAGGGAGATGGAGAAGGAGAAGCAGGCTCTCTGCTGAGCAGGGAGCCTGATGCGGGACTGGATCCCAGGACCCAGAGATCATGACCTGAGCTGAAGGCAGATGCTTAACTGACTGAGTCACCCAGGTGAACCAGAAAAAAATACACTTTTAAAAGAATTTAACTGTAAATAACTAGTAAGTTTAGCAATACAACAGACTTAAAAGTCCCTCGAATAAGAGAACAAACAGAAAACAAATAAAATGGTTGAATTAAATTTAAATATACGAATAATTATATTAAATGTGAGTAGTCTATATATACCAATTAGAAGACAGAGATAATCAGACTGGAGGAAAAAATGGCTCAACCATTGTGCTGTCTCTAAGAAACTCCAATTATAAGACGCAGGTAGGCTGAAAGTAAAAGGCTGGAAAAGGATATATCATGCAAACACTAATCAAAGAAAGTTAGAATGGCTATATTAATATCAGACAAAGTAGACTTCAAAGAGAAAAAAATTACCAAGGGAAAGGGGGACATTACACAATAATAAATGGGTCATTGACTTAGAAGACATCATTTTAAATGTGTATTTACCTAACAACTGAGCTTAAAATATATGGACCAACCACTGACAGAACTGAAAGAAAAAATACACAAATCCAAAGCTATAGTGGGAGACTTCAACACTTCAAGCAAGCAAATTATAAAGACACAGAGAAATTGAATGTCCTCAACCAAGTGGATCTAACTGACATTTATACAACACTCCACTCGCAGTAGCAAAATAAACATTCTTTTGAAGTATGCATGAAATATTCACCAAGAAGACAGACTATATCTCCCGGATCAAAAACATCTTAAATTTAAAAGAACTGAAATCATATAAACTGTGTCCCCTGACCATAATGGAATGAAACTAGAAATGATTAAACAAGATAACAGAAAAACCACCATTTGGAAATTTAAAAGACGCTCCTATATAACCCATGGCTCAACAGAGAATCTCAAGGGAAATTAGAAAATATTTTCAACTGAGTGAAAATAAAAGTACAATGTTTCAAAATTTGTGCTACGTAGCTAAAAGTAGTGCTTAGAGGGAAATTTACAATTGCTATAAAGCAAGTGCTTGTACCCTCCTCTGCCCCAAATTCTTACCTTGAGACCTAATCTCTGGTGTGACTGTATTTGGAGGTGAGGGGTCCTAGGGAGATGATGAGGTTAGAAGGGTAGAGCCCTCAAGAATGGGATTACTGCCCTTATAATAACAAAAACAAAACCACCCAGAGAGCTCCCTTACCCTTTCTGCCATATGAGAATACAGAAGACAGCCTTCTGTGAACTAGGAAGCAGTCCCTCACCAGACACTAAATCTGCTGGAGTTTTGATCTTAGATTTCCCAGGCTCTACAATTCTGTGGGAAATGAACTGCTGTTGTTTACCACCCACCTAATCCATAACATTTTGTTTTAGCAGCCCAAACAGGCTAAGAAAATAGTATTAAACATGTTTTCTTAATTTAACTCACTTTATAAGAGCCTGCATGAAGGTGGAGATTTTTGTCTAGTTTTCGCTCTCTGTTGTAACTGTGATGCCCAAAATTATATCTACCACGTGGTAGATGCTCTACAAATATTTGTTGAATAAATAAAAGAAATTAATAAACAATATTTTAATAGGAAAAAAAAGAAAATAGTATTAAACATCTACATTATAAAAGAAAGGTCTCAAGTCAACATTAGCTTCCATCTTAAGAAACCTGAAAAAGAATAAAATAAACCCAGGGGCGCCTGGGTGGCTCAGTCACTTAAGCATCTGCCTTTGGCTCAGGTCATGATCCCAGGGTTCTGGGATTGACCCCTATCCACATCAGGCTCCCTGCTCAGCAGGGAGTCTGCTTCTCCCTCTCCCTTGCTGCTTACCCTACTTGTGCTATCTCGTTCTGTCAAATAAATACATAAAATCTTAAAAAAAAAAAAGAATAAAATAAGCCCATATCAAGCAGAAGGATGAATAAAATTAAAAGCAGAAATCTATGTAACTGAAAACAGGAAAAGAAAGAAAAGTCAATGAAACTAAAGGCTGTTTGGGCGCCTGGGTAGCTCAGTGGGTTAAAGCCTCTGCTTTCGGCTCAGGTCATGATCTCAGGGTCCTGGGATCGAGGCCCGCATCGGGCTCTCTGCTCAGCAGGGAGCCTGCTTCCCCCTCTCTCTCTGCCTGCCTCTCTGCCTCCTTGTGATCTCTCTCCCTCTGTGAAATAAATAAATAAAATCTTTAAAAAACAAAAAAACAAAAAAACTAAAGGCTGTTTTTCTGAAAAGACCAATAAAATTAAGAAATCTATCAAGAAAAAAGGAGGAAACACAAAACATCAAGAATGAGAGAAGTGGGATGCCTGGGTGGCTCAGCTGGTAAGCATCTGACTCTTGATTTTGGCTCCAGTCATGATCTCAGGGTTGTGGGATCGATCCCCACACTGGGCTCTGTGCTCAGTGTGGAGTCCGCTTATCCTTCTCCCTCTGCTCCTCCCCCCAAGCGCATGCTCTTGTGTGCTCTCTCTCTCTCTCTCTTTCAAATAAATAAATAAATAAATAAATAAATAAATAAATAAATAAATAAATAAATAAAATCTTAAAAAAAAAAAAGAATGAGAGATTATCCCCACAGAGAAAACTCTACATGCAAAAATTTGACAATTTAGTGAAAATGACCAATTCCTTGAAATTACCCAAAGTCACCCCAAGATGAAATAGATAATGTGAACAGATCTTTAACTGAATTAGTAATTTTAAATTTTCCAAAAAAGAACCCTCCCAGATGGTTTTACTGACAAATTCCTTAAAAGGACACTACCAATCCTATACAATTTCTTAAAAGAAAAAAACAATAGTACAACATGTTAGAGTTTATAGAGCTGCACTGTCCAATGAGGCAAGCTATTGGCCACATGTAGCTACTGATTACCCAAAATGTGGCTACGGCTTCATGTTGAAATGATTCTATTTTGGCTATACTGACTAACATAAAATGTATTATTAAACATTAAACAAATTTATTTATTTATTTCAGAGGGGGAGAGAGAGAGCGAGAGCAAGAGTACAAGAGCAGGGGGAGGGAGAAGCAGACTCCCTGCTGAGCAGGGATGCTGGGACCATGACCGGAGCTGAAGGCAGATGCTCAACCAACTGAGCCACTCAGATGCCCCTATTATTAAACATTTTTAAAAGTCCTCAAATAAGACTTAGGTCAGAAATAGGGTCTGCTTTTTTAATCACTTCTGATTTCTAAACATAAAAGAGAAACTAAAACTAAAAAGGAAAAATGACTTTGAAGTGGCTACTAAGCCACAGCCTAACTTGCTTTAGAATTCAATTGCTCTCAAAACCATCTCAAAACAAAGTAAAAGCAAAACTCTTAGAAATCAAGAAGCAGGGCGCCCGGGTGCACAGTCAGTTGAGTGTCTGACTCTTCATTTCAGCTTGGGTCCTGATCTCAGGGTTGTGGGACTGAGCCCTGTGTTGGGTTCCGAGCTCAATGCACAGTCTGCTTGGGATTCTCTCTCCCTCTCCCTCTGCCCCTCCTGCTCCTGTTCTCTTTCTCACAAATAAATAAACCTTAAAAAAAAGAAAGGGAAATCAAGAGGTCACTGGAAGGACACTGATCACTACAAAGCAAAATCCAGAGGTTAAGAGGTACACACAGCATTCCTTTCTAGAGCCCAAATGTCCAATATTGACATTCTCTTTGTAAAGAAAAGGAAGCATAAGCTCTTCAAAGATAAAAGGAGAAAAACAAAGAGAGCTTTAAAAAAAGTATTTTTTTCAAGATAAAGATTATAGAATGAACTTATTTCTAAGTGATAAATATCTTTGCCATTTCAAGGAAAAACCCCTTTGAGTTTTACGGACAGGGCTAGTGTCAAAGCATCATTACAGGAACAGAATGCATTTGCTTTTCAGTAAGACACATCCTCTTCAAAGATTCCCACCTTAACTATAAGACTAATGGGAGGTTTCTAAAAATAAAGTAATGGCCACATTCTGAGCAATAACTAAGGACTGCATTTGAAACACTAAGATATCAGACAAAGCTTAAGAGACCAATACATTGATCATTTTAGACACTAATCATCAGGCTGTTACACACAATTTTCAAGTTTATAGCACATACTGATAAATTAGGTATTCACCATGATTTGAATGGAAAGCAATTATGCTTGCTTCCTTACTTTTATAAAAGATATGATCTAGCCTGCTTCAGTAGAAACTACACTGTACTGCACTTACTAAAACTTCTCATCACACAATAATTCAGTAAAACCTTTAGAATTTCTCAGGTGAAGCAATTCAGCACATATGTGCACATTTTTTTGTGGAGGGGAAAGGTACATATCCTTCCATTGTTCTTTTTCCTCATTTTTATTATTTCTGAAGTTAAAAGAATCATATAACCAAATGTGTTTACTTAATATAATGGCTCTACCTCTCTCCCTATAAGAAAGGTAATAATTAAACCAATCATGCATATCAAAATTACTCTCTCCTAAGAATCAAAGAAATGCAGTTTTTATGTTTTACTAAGTAAACACTTTTTAAGTAGATCCAGCTCCAGCTATAGCCCTGACCAATGCATATGCACAAAAAGTTAAGGATTCTAGGGCGCCTGGGTGGCTCAGTGGGTTAAAGCCTCTGCTTTCAGCTCGGGTCATGATCCCAGGGTCCTGGGACTGAGTCCTGTGTTGGGCTCCCTGCTTGGTGGGGAGCCTGCTTCTCCCTCTGCCTCTCTCTCTCTGTCTTCATGAATAAATAAATTTTAAAAATCTTTTTAAAAAAATCTTAAAGAATTATATTTTGTTAAAAATATTTTAGGAACTATCTCCAAATTCTGAATCTTTGAAACCTAACATTTCAGATCAGAGAAGTTTCTGTTAACAAAAGGACTTTTGCTACCATAAGAAAAAAAGATGCTGCTTTCAAATTATATTGTCTCTTCTATCAAATAATAAAACTAATTATGAAGCAAACTTCTAGCACTAACACCACACATTAAAACTACTCAAAGTTGAATTTCAAAGTAGTTACAACATTTGATGCTTCATACTCGGTCACGCAAATATTTTATTTACTACCTTTTACAGACTGATCACTGTTCCATCTGATTTCTTGATTTTCTATGCTGCAAACAGGTTCATGACACATATACATGCACTTTAGAGGTTAATCTGAATAGTACAGCCATTTCACATTGCCTTTGACTCATGTGGAACTACCTAGACACAACCACCAAATAATTACCACCATCTGGTGGCACTACTACCAACAGCAGGCTTCCTTCTCTGAAGCTGAAATAGCACATCACCTTATAGACTTAATATAAACCTTACAACATAAAGATATTTAAGGATTTCAAATTCATTTACATTTGAAATGTCCCTTCTAAAAATAATAACATTTCCCACACAAGTCACAATCAGCTTAGGCTAGCATTTCTTCATCAAAAAAGAAATCTGTTGTTCTCAAAGGCTACTTATATTTCTGGTATTACAGAATTCTACAGACCAGAATTAAAACACAGAGTGCCTTATTGAAGATCTTCTAGAAGGAAAAGAGGCAACCTTTTGAGTCCAACATATAAAAGAGAGAAGTTCTAATGTAAGGTCAACTAAATAGACATTTTTCCAAAGAAGACATCCAGATGGCCAACAGACACATGAAAAGATGCTCAGTATCACCAATCATCAGGAAAATCCTAATCAAAACCACAATGTAATACCATCACACACCTGTCAGAATGGCTGCCAGTATCAAAAAGACAAGAAATATCAAGGTGTTTTTTTTTTTTTAAAGATTTTATTTATTTATTTCACAGAGGGAGAGAGATCACAAGGAGGCAGAGAGGCAGGCAGAGAGAGAGAGGGAAGCAGGCTCCCTGCTGAGCAGGGAGGCCCATGCGGGCCTCGATCCCAGGACTCTGAGATCATGACCTGAGCCGAAAGCAGAGGCTTTAACCCACTGAGCCACTCAGGCGCCCTTGTTTGTTTTTTTAAGTGGGCTCCATGGCCAATATGGAGTTCAAACTCAGGACCCCAAGATGAAGAGTCACATGGTCTACCAACTAAGCCAGCCAGGTACCACAAGAAATATCAAGTTTTAGGGGCGCCTGGGTAGCTCAGTGGGTTAAAGCCTCTGCCTTCGGCTCAGGTCATGATCTCAGGGTCCTGGGATCAAGCCCCACATCGTGCTCCCTGCTCAGTGGGGAGCCTGCTTCCTCCTCTCTCTCTGCCTGCCTCTCTGCCTACTTGTGCTCTCTCTGTCAAACAAATAAATAAAATCTTAAAAAAAAAAAGAAATATCAAGTTTTGATGAAGATGTGGAGAAAAGGGAACCTTTATACACTGCTGGGAATGTAAATTGGTGCAGCCACTAAGGAAAACAATATGGAGATGCTTCACAAAATTAAAAATAGAACTCCCATACCATCCAGCAGGTATTCATTAAAAAAAAAAAAAAAAAAAACCTAACTCGAAAAGACATAAATACCCCTATGTTCACTGCAATATTACTTATAATAGCCAAGTTGATCAACAGATGAATGGGTAAAGAAGATGCATTGTGTGTGTGTATACACACACTAGATGAACAATGTGTAAGTATTTAACGTACAGGTGCAATGTCCCTAGTGACCCATGTGAACTATTAACAAGAAGAGCTACTTCAAGTGGGAGAAACCTTCATCAGCACGTGATGACCATGCTATCACTTCATCTTAGCTGACTTCACAACCAGAAGGCCTCTGACTTAGAAGGAACCATCACAGTGCAGGGGTACATCTCTCCTACGAAATTCTGGAAGAGGATACTCTATTATCGGAAGGAGGCATGTCACTGTTGGTAACTAAAGACTAAATGGTGATACTCATGCTGCTTACTGCTTCCCAAGAGTCAAGTGTCCTTAGTGTTCTTAAGAAGTATGCATCTCCTAGACAAACCATAAGAGACTCCTAATCTCACAAAACAAACTGAGGGTTACTGGGGGGTGGGAGGGTAGGGATAGGGTAGATGGGTTATGGACATTGGGGAGGGTTTGTGCTTTGGTGAATGCTGTGAAAGGTGTAAGCCTAATGATTCACAGACCTGTACCCCTGGGGCAAATAAAAATAAAAAATAATAATAAAAAAAAAGAAGTATGCATCTCCTAGCAGGCAGGAACTCCTTGAGGAATACCAATATTTACCCAACTACCTAAGAGTCGCCTCACCAAGATTAACCCCACTTCATTGCTCACTTACTCTGGAAATGTGGAGAAGACCTGGGGACTATATACCACATCCTCCCTAAGCCCTGACAAGTATCCATACCCTGGAGCCAAAGTTTCCATGTGAACCCCATGTAGCAATGAGGGCCAAATTAATCATAAAGGTCATAAAACTACTTTTCTGAATTTATAATAATAATTTATAACTAATTTACAACTTTACAACTTTTACTGAACCCTAGACAAATTATTACTTATCTCTGGTCTTTAGTTTCCTCATCCAAAAAACATAGCCAATACCTCCTTTATAAAAGGTAATGTATAAAGTACAAAGCCCAATACAGTGCCTGACATACAGCAGGTATTATGTAACAGGTTGCTTTTACCTAAGAAGCAAAAGTCTGTAAAAAAAAAAAAAAGATAACAGAAAATGTTTGGACTTGAAAAATAAATCTGGCAGGAATTAGATACTAAGTGGTATTCAACCAAGGGGTTAGAAACATGTGTGGTCCAAGAAGAGGGTTGCCAGGAAAGATAAATATGTGAAGCTAAAGTATTTAGTAAGAGAGAGGGCCAAGGGTCATATACACATGCCCCACATAATGAAGAACTGTACACACAAGATGCCAAGAGCACCTCTCTTGAGAGACTCTGAAAGAGCACAACTAATTTAAAATGGGGGGAGGTGACCCACTTTATAAATTATTAAATATAGCAAAAATTACTTTTGAGAAAGAGAAATGAACTGAAATGTAAGTGTTATAAAAATAAAGAAAATGATTCTTTCTGGAGAAGACCATCTAAAGACTGTAGAGGAGACAACCCACCAAAAACAAAACAAACAAGCTTTGTTGTTAAGACAGAAAGATGAGATACAGATAGTTACCTAACTTGTCCAAGTTTGTGCCCAGGCAACCTAAGCTGACTTTCCAACCTCTTCCCACTACACCACTTCAGGAGCTTGCAAGGTGAGACTTCACAGAAAAACTGAGAAGAGCCAATCACAGTTAACAAGGCAGTTTATTTTCTTTTAGGTGTTCACAGTTGTGGTTTTATGTATGCTATATTCACATTCTGCCAGCAATTTACCATCTCTGCTATCAGGATGTGTTATAATCGAGAGTAATCTGGATTCAATGAAATTAGTAGTTTGTACAATGAAATTAAATTCTTTACTAGAGAAGATGAACCAATTGCAAACTACACCACACAGCACTAGAGGTCATCCGAGCAGGCAGCACAGGTAAAGGAGGCTCCCAATTCAACAAAACCAGTTTTACTTTTAGATTTACCCCCACTTTTTTTAAAAGATTTTATTTATTTATTTGACAGAGAGAGAGATCACAAGTAGGCAGAGAGGCAGGGGGTGAGGGAAGCAGGCTCTCTGCTGAGCAGAGAGGCCGATGCAGGGCTTGATCCCAGGACCAAGATCATGACCTGAGTTGAAGGCAGAGGCTTAACCCACTGAGCCACCCATGCACCCCTACCCTTTTTTTTTTTTGAGGGGGCATTCATATATGCTCTTATAAAGGAAAGGGTTCTACTGATTTTTAAAAAATGCTTTGAAAATCATGGAACCAGATCAGTTATTAAGATCTCTTGAAAGTATTAGATTTCACAAAATCCTGAGAAATAACTCACAGATTATATGACCAAGAAAGGCTTTAAATTCTTTATTGCCTCCAAAGCTAGTATATTTTATATTCTACCTACTTCTAGAATTGGAGAGGAACGTCACAAGTATAAATTTTAACGGCCCACAGTGATAATTATTTTTATCTTAACATTGATACACACACACACACACACACACACACACACATACACACACAACCAGAGCTCTCAAACACTAGAGAACAGTAAGAAGCAGTATTTTTGCATCAAAGGGATTTTTTTTATGTCATGTATGTGGTCACACTCCTCCCTTAAAAACACTGACATTCATTTAAAAGAATTGCTACTCTGCATTGGGCTCAGCTTTTTGAAGTTACATAGGTAAATAAGACATGTATCACCTTAAGTTTTAAAGGTATACAGGACACTCATCAAATAACTGGGTAGAAAGAGGTAAAAGGTAGCTTGCCAAAGAGAAGCAAGGGGAGTGAGAGATGCTGAGAAAATGCAAGGGGGGGTGGGGGAATAGTAAAAAGAAGAAAATGCAACGGGAGCTCAACAGTGGAAGAAACTAGTTGACCCTTGAACAATGCGAGTTTAACTTCACAAGTCCACTTACATGTGGATTTTTCTTTCCTTTCTTATTTTTTTTTTGATAAATACGAGACAGTACTGTAAATGTATTTTCTTGCTCAATTTTCTGAATAACATTTTTTCTCTAGCTTACTTTATTGTAAGAACACACTATATAATACATATAACTACAAAATATGTGTTAATTAACTCTTAATGTTATTGGTAAGGTTTCTGGTCAACAAGGCTATTAGTAAAGTTTTTGGGGAGTCAAAGTTTTCAACTGTGTAGGGGTGTCAGCACCCCTAACCTCCCATGTTATTCAAGGGTCAACTGTACTTCCAACTGTGTAGGTACAAAGGTTATTAGAAGGAGTGGCCTGTTCTGGAAAACTGTGTGGAGGTTCCTCAAAAAGTTGAAAATAGAGCTACCCTACGACCCAGCAATTGCACTACTCGGTATTTACCCCAAAGATACAAATGCAGTGATCCAAAGGGGCACCTGCACCCCAATGTTTATAGCAGCAATGTCCACAACAGCCAAACTATAGAAAGAGCCCAGATCTCCATCGACTGATCAATGGATAAAGAAGATGTGGTATATCTAGACAATGGAATATTCCTCAGCCATCAGAAAGGATGAAATATTGCCATTTGCAATGACGTGGTTGGAACTAGAGGGTTTATGCTAAGCGAAATAAGTCAATCAGAGAAAGACAATTATCATATGATCTCACTGACATGTGGAATTTAAGAAACAAGGCAGAGGATCATAGGGGAAGACAGGAAAAAAATGAAAGACAAAACCAGAGAGGGAGACAAACCATAAGAGACTCTTAATCTTAGGAAAGAAACTGAGGGTTGCTGGAGGGCAAGGGGGTGGAGGGATGGGGTAACTGGGTGATGGACATTAGGGAGGGTATGTGTTGTAATAAGCAGTGGGTGTTATATAAGACTGATGAATCAAAGACCTGTACTCCTGAAACAAACAATACATTATATGTTTAAAAAAAAAAAAAGTGGCCTGAAAAGAGAGTCCAGAAGGGAAGGGACAAATAATTTCTGCATTCTGATACATGATTGCACATTCAACAAATAGTTCACAGTCTAGTAGGAGAGAAGGGTAAGTAAACAAACACCTAAAACACAACGTGAAAGTATAATAACAAATCCGTGCATAGTATTAATGAAAAAAGGAGGGATAAATTTCCATGGGGTCGTGAGGAGAGTAAGTAAAGAGGGAAAGGGGAAGGAGGAATGGTGATTTCATCAGGGCCCTGAGGATGAGCAGGCGTTTACTGGAAAGAAGACAAAAGATATTTCTGGCAATAGGAACAACATAAGCAAGGGCATGGTGAAGTGAAAGCAAGTGGTGTCTTTGGGGACTGGCTGTGGGGGAGTAAAGAGGAGACTGATGATGAAAGTGAAAACGAGGCCAGATCGTGAGGAGCTTTAAGCCCCACGCCAAGGAACTGGGCTTCAGTACAGTAGGCACCAAGGTTTTAGGCAAAGAATGACATCATATAAGCACTATGAGACACCCTTTCTAACATTAAAATTTTTCAAGGCTATAAAAATATATAAAGTTTCAGGCACCTGGGTGGCTCAGTCATTAAGCGTCTGCCTTCGGCTCAGGTCATGATCCCAGGGTCCTGGGATGGAGCCCCGCATCTGGCTCCCTGCTCAGTGGGAAAGCCTGCTTCTCTCTCTCCCGCTCCCCCTGATTATGTTCCCTCTCTCACTGTCTCTCTGTCAAATAAATACATAAAATCTTTAAAAAAAATATGTAAAGTTTCCACTGGCTACAAAAACATATAGAAGAACATTAATTCCAGGACCCCTTGAAATCACGCCAAAGGCCCCACTGGCCTTGAGTTCAGTTAAGGGTTCCCAGAAGGCAGGAACTATTTACTATTTATTTTTCTTTGGATTACCAGGATATGGAATATAGTAGAACCAAAAGGAACTGGTTTGTGATGAAGAACAGTTTTAAGACTGAACAAAAGATGACTCTGAGGTTCTTGCCTGATCACCTCAGTGGGGTGCTAGTGGGAAGAATGTTAAGTTTTGCCTGGGAGACATTAAGATTCAGAAATCTGCAAGAGGTCCAAGTGTTCTGTCTGTCCATAAGCAGTTAAAACACAGGTCTGGAGCTCTGAAAAGAGTTTGCAGCCCCAGATGCCAATTTGAACACTGCCATGTACTACAGTGGTGAGAGCCAAACCCATGTGGATGGGTGAGGTCACTGAGCATGGAGAGGACCCAGCTCAGAATCTAACAATCCTGGGGCAAAGGGGAGACTAGACAGAGACAGAGGAAGATCATTCAGAGGAGAAACAAGACAGCTATCCCGTGAGCTTAGGAAGGTACACAGTTCAGAAAACATTTGGAGTATGGTGCCAAATGACAGAGGGTCAGTTAGTATGAAGACTAAACGGCTGCTAGATTTGGAAACTGGGTAGTCTCTGATTTTCATTTCTCTGGAGTGGGTAAAGAATAGATTGGGTTGAAGAACAAATTCAAAAAGGGAAGAAGAGGCAGTGTAGCTCATTGTGCCCAATGAGTATGGGAACAAAGAGGAAATAGATGTTGACGGGTCCTCTGGTTGGGAGGAGTAGGCACACTTTGTGCATTATCTTTTTTTAGAGGACTTACATCTTCTGAGAACAGGACTGCTTTCAGTATTCTTATAGCACCTACCAGATTATATAATAAAAAGAGCAGCACTACTACAGATACACAAGATATAGATCTCTCACGCACTTCACTGTATTTTACCTAAATTGCCAGTGTAAAAGGGAGAGCACTAGACTGACCCAATTAGGTGGTCATTAAATTTAAGTCATTTACCTGCACGGAGTGATAGATTCAAAGAGGCCACGCCTTGTTATGTAATTTCAGGCTCTGTGAGCAACACTGGGAATGCTGTAAGATGTTACCTTAATTCCTTCACCCTGGGCTGCACAAGGACATACTCACCTCCATAGTAGAGTCCTGTAGCAGTGCACATCCGCCACTGTCCCTGATACATTCCTGCTCTGCTGGGGCTGCACATCTGGACGCTGACATCTGCAATCTCTTGGGGCTCTAGCGATCTCACCATCACCATGTTCACATGTCCAAATTGGTCTCCCCCGACATATTTAAGACAAACCCCTGGAGGCCAGGCCTCTGCCCCTGAGTTCAAGCAAAAGAAAAAAATGTTAGGCAATTAGTGGACCTAGGCTGGGTGCAGTTCATTACAAAACTGTAGAAGAGGCCTCTTCCTCTGTCTTTCGCACATACGTGAACCTAGCCACATATCCTTGAGCTACATAATGTCACAAGACAGACTAGAAGGAATTATCAGAGTTAACAACCTCTGACCAACAGTCTAACCCTAAGATAAGGCACATATGACCAAAGCAAGGCAGTTCCTCAAGAAGATGTATTTCAGGGGACCCCAGGGGAGGCCACACATCACACTGAATCCATGGAATCTAAGAATGACGTCCACAAAGAGCCGTGGAAATGAAGCACAGACCCACATCTTTGGAGGCCTGCTTTCTTCACTAAGAGGTAACACATGCCCATTTTCACCGGAACTTTTTAAGCTCACATTCTAAGTAAAAATACATCTGACTGTCCCCAGTTTTTCTATCAAGGCAATCAGATGAAACATGTGAGGAATAATTTCTATATTCCTTTCATTTTAAAACTTTTTCCCTGATGTACGACTTTCCTTTCTGGAGTCCTTAACTATGAAAAGACCAAGGTGCAAGAGATTCTGCAAATACGAGACAGAGGAGTCAAGTGACAGTTTCATCTTCAGGTTCACACAGTAGTGGGGAAAACAGGAACAGTGGGGTAAACTCCCCTGGTAACAACACACTGCACTGTGGTCTCAGAGGTGATGACACCAGCCGGAGGTATGGGTATAAATGACAGGAATGGCAATACAGTGAAGGCATTGGCAGGAGTGTCTTTCCTCCTTGGGAAGTGATAAAGATCTTATTTGGGTACCTCCTCCTGTGTACCTATTTTCATGCAAACTAATTCAAAATGAGCAATCCACATATTGGCTTGTTCTGACAAGTCATAAGGCCACATGGTGACTACAGGTTATCTTCCCGGTGAAGTCTCTCCAATATACTCCTTTTTTACTGTAGACAGAAACCTCTGTATCTTTGGGGGGTATATACACATCCATTATAAAAATAAATCAGGGTGAAAAGGTGGACATGGCAGGACTCTCAGGACAAAGCACACTTGAAATGATCTCTGGAGAGTATTCTAGGATGCCTTAGTACCTTGTTCTCAAAGTGCCAGACTGGTTTTGATGTATCTGAGGACTTACTATTGAGAAGGGAACCACAGAGAAAGGCAGCTACAGCTCCACAGCTGAGCTCGCAGCCCTGTAGTGAGCAGCACACTCTGTGGTTCTTACATCCTAAGGGGTGGTATAGGAAGCAGTGGGCACGATGTTTTGTCAGACCCTCTTAAAAACACCCCTGCCAGCAAAATGCCCTCTTAAGTTAACACCATAAAGGGCAACTGCTGCTGGTGGGAAGCTTGTGGATGATACCCTGGCCAGACATGCAAACTGTTTTGCATTTCTGGGGCCTATGGTCTTGGCAAAAGCATATTTGTCTGAGGTCAAGAATAGTAGCAGCTGGCATGGAGCACCTTGGAAAATGTCAGTCTCTTTAAAGACCAAGACCCAGGAGGAAAATTAAATTCTGTGTTAAGGGGTGAATTTACAATTATTCTTTCAAATGCACACACACACATACGCATAACACCTGTAACAAGACAACATCTGTTTGTATGAAGACCCGAGAATGTGTCTGGTTTTGAACTTCTACGAAAGTAAGGAAAACCAAGACTGTCTGGGTGTGGGAAATACTCGGCTGTCCTGGGCAGACAACCACAAGCAGCTGAGGCGGTCAGAGCTCTCGGCTATGCAAAGAGGGAGTGCTGCTGTGCTCCAGGGAGACTGAGTTAGTTGGTAAACATTAAGTGATTAACAAATTATGCAGCTAGGGCCCTGATCTTTTTTTTAGTACACCAGACACACTATTCACGTGGTGCCTGAGGAACCTGCTGGAGAAAAAACTGGATGAGTTATCCACCATCAACTCTAAAGTGTTAACTTGCTATAAAGAGAAGAACCAATCATTTACCCTCTAGGAGTTACCAAGCGTTCACTAAAGCATTTAGTCCTTACAGCCTACTAAGTCAGGTAACCCTAAAAAGGTTAAAGATACCAGTTCTTAATACAGAAGGAAGGGAAATACTGCTGAGCTGTATGGATCATCAGCATATCTAAAACCTGGATTTGAGAAGTGTAATACAACAGGGCTTCAAATTAAGTCTCAGTTACAAATTGGCTTAATGGAGGACAGATGCATCTAGAAGAAAAGACTAATCTGTGTTTATGACTTTCCAAGTATCACAAACACACATATGATCAAGGCTATGATTCTCCAGTTATCATGGAATATAACTTAAAAAAAAAAAAAGTAAAAACAGGGGTGCCTGGGTGGCTCAGTGGGTTAAAATCTCTGCCTTCAGCTCAGGTCATGATCTCAGGGTCCTGGGATCGAGCCCCACATCAGGCTCTCTGCTCAGCAGGGAGTCAGCTTCCTCCTCTCTCTCTGCCTGCCTCTCTGCCTACTTGTAATCTCTCTCTCTCTGTGTCAAATAAATAAATAAAATCTTAAAAAAAAAAAACCTAAAACCAGAACAAAAAAACCCTAACATATGGCAATTTTGAGATGACGGAGAACATGGCAAAAATGAAATAAAGGTCCATCAGTTCCAGAAAACGTGGACTTACTAGGGATAAATGATTACAGAAATAGTTGGGAGATAGTAACGAACATCCAAAGATTGATGAGGAAGAAGACAAACCTTAATGAAGATCCCCTAATTTTTAATCCCTAGAGTTTGGAGATTGCATTTCAAATTCAGCTGCAGGCAAAAAAGGGAACTTCATTGATCTTGTCACCATTTTCTTCCCATACCTGATGAAAAGTGACTGGAATATAATAAAATTTGCTGAATGGATGAAGAATTACCTTCTCTACAGTCGTGCTGAAGAGAAAAGCAGAACTTAACTATTTTAAGGAGCCAAAAGAAAAATGGAGGAAACAGTTGTTCTTTTTCAAGTTTTCTCAACTCTTGCTTCATGTTCACAAAAAATAAAGTTGACTGTGAAGCCACTGTCTCAAATGGCAATCACAACCACTTCGTCAAAGTCCAAGAAATACCAGCATTACCATAACCTACTCGGCTTAGCATTCACGATGATGGGACAACAGAGCATGGTTGTAACAACTGAGAAGCTAAAATGTTGGCGAGGGAAATTGTTCCTTTTCACCTTGGAGAGGCAGTTTCAAATTTTTACTCTCAATTTTAATTGTAAGCTTTCCTGTTCAAGATTCCCAAGCTTCTAAAACTTATATAGTGCCAAAAGTCTGGATCCTGAAGCATCTATGTCATTAAATGTCTGACTTCTATTTTTCCATGGTCTTAAAAGTTGAATTTTAAACAATGTGTGACATTTATCTTCTTTGGGGAAACTGCGGGGACAGCTATATGCAGTTCCTGCCAATCTCATCTGTTGTATATTCAAATGCCTGGCATGCCTAAAACATGACAGCAGAGAGACACCATGAAAATTATTTATGAAACTATTTCAGTGAGCACTTACATCTTAAGAGAAGGTTATGAATGAGAGTAAGAGAGCCAGAGGAGAAATAGCTAAGGCCTGCCATATTTCTGTATTACTCTACTTCCAGAAAGAACTCAGGCCAGATTAGAATGATGCTGAAGAACCAGTACATGTGCATGCTTTCCCTCTTTCTCATTAGTAACATACCTATTACTTAGCCATGGAAGGCCAGGTTCTCCTTAATCAAATGGTAAGCATGTAGCTGACAGATACAAAACTATTTGAAAATGGATGAACAATTTCCAAAAGGATAAAAAACCTATGTGTTCAAAGTAACCTGAAGGGTAAAATCTCCAGCCAATTGTTGCCCAACTCTTTTCAAGACGTGTTCAGGCACAAGAATGGCCTTTCACAGAGAGACTGCAGATCCAGAGGCTGTTTTAAGCTGGAGTGACCACACAAAACAAAGTGGAAAAAGCAGCCAGCCCCACCAATACAGCTTTTCTCCAACGTGAAACAAAGGTAGGTTTTTTGGTGTTCTGATTTGACATTCAGCCATTTTATATCAATCCTCTCCCAATCCCCCATTAACTCAAGAACTGTCTGGTGAGTAAGTGGATGCATCAAGAAGATTTCTGATATACAAAATGGTTTCTGCACAAAAGAGTATCTCAAATATTTCAGCAGTACTCCAAGAACTTTTAATATTTAAAAACACTATGAAGAATTCCCAGAAAGCCAGACCGTTTTCAGTATTTTCAGTATAAATACGCAAAGTCTTAATTTTTTAACATTTAATTTTTTAAAATTGAATTCATGTGTAAGTTTCAAAAGCAGTTTTGATCAGCAACTTAGCATGTTTTAGTAATTCAGAGAAAAAAACATGATGAACAGAAGCTGAACTAAAGAGACTGTTTTAGGGGCACCTGGGTGGCTCAGTCAGTTAGGCATCTGACTCCTGACTTTGACTCAGGTCATGATCTCGGATCTGGGTTCGAGTCCCATGTCAATCTGGGATGGGCTCTGCTGAGTGCAGAGTCTGCTTGGGATCCTCTCTCCCTCTCTCTCTGTCCCCCCACCCCAATGTGCACTCGCTCTCAAGCACTCTCTCAAATAAATAAATAAAATCTTAAAAAGAGATTATTTTAATATTTTTAAAAGCCCGCAACATTAAGAAAAGTGAGAAAGAAATCAGACCCCCAAAAAAGTAATGAAATTAGGCAAAAATAATTAAGCTTTGAAAAAAAGAATTTCAAGAAAAACAGAAAACATGGCTATTTGCTCATATTACCAAGTGTCTCTCAAACTAACAATGCCTCACACCGTTACAACCAAAAGGGAAAAGAAGGTAATGAAAATTTTATAAAGCCACGAATGTCTCCAGTCATCTACAACATTGGGTCAATCCAGATTATATGTGTTTCCTCGGTGACAGGGAGAGTTACTTTTAAATAAGTCAGAAAAACTAAGAATAACAATTTGGAACATTAATTACTATATAAAAGGCTAGCTTAGCCAGTCTTTCCCCATCATAAAAAAGTTAAAGTACAAAGAACTAAAAAGTAAACAGTCAATAAAAGGTCACTCTTACAGGCTTATTACATCAACTCACATCAGATCACCTTGCTAGACAGGGATCCCCCACACGCATAGATTTTTAGCTAAATATGCCTTCTGCCTAGTTTTCCATCTCTGAGAATTTCTCTGTTAAGTCCTCGGTAACAAGGAAATTAAAGCATCCTGATCTGATCAGCAGCATGAATAATTACTGCATGAGACTAGCAATACTAAACCCACTCAAATTAAAAAAGTCATTACAAAAGAATTTAACAAGCAAAAGGTAATAACTATTACCAGACACATATTCAGATCCTTTTCTCAAAGAACTATTGCTAACTTATTTTTAATTTTTCTTAAAGTCAGCAGTACATTACAACAATGCTTCAAAAAAAATTTCTCAATCTTTCCATCTTTCCCATTCTGAGCAAATCCCACATTTCTTACCCTATTTTTCAAAGTGGTATTAACATTTCAGAGTGGTATATCAATGAAATTTCATAATCATCCTTGTAGCTACAAAGAAAAGAGCTTTCAAAAGAGCAGATGCTCACAGCTCTTTCTAACCACCTTGTTCTATTCAAGGATGTACCTCCTCTAGCCTGCTGGAAAGAACTGGAAGATTAATTAGAGCAGAATTAAATTGATGGAGTAGAACTGTACAGGTGGAGATAATACCACCACCACACACAGGCCTAGTTCCTGGTATCAAATGAACATTGAATAGTAGAGACCATCAAGACCTAATTCAAAAAAAAAAAAAAAGATCTAAATTATTTTTCCTGATCTAGGGCAGGGGACATTTCACTGATGTTTGGTCATCACACCAGTACAATAAAGTATTACATCAGGGCGCCTGGGTGGCTCAGTCACTTAAGCGGCTGCCTTTGGCTCAGGTCATGATCCCAGGGTCCTGGGATAGAGCCCCACATCAGGCTCCCTGCTCAGTGGGGAGTCTGCTTCTCCCTCTGACCCTCCCCCCTCCGCCCGCTCCTGCTTTCTCTCTCTCTCAAATGAATAAAATCTTAAAAAAAAAAATAGTACTATATCATATATAAGAAAAAGCTCAGAGTTACAAAAGCATATAACTTAAGCTAAAACATTTCCTTGTTTCTTTTAACTACTAAAAAAGAAAACTGGACAATGAAGAATTCCCCATTATCCATTTACCAGAATTCTGGATCCGCCATGTCTTTATAAATTGAGTATCAGGAGGTATTGACTCCCCTTCTCCTATGGTGACATCTTCAACAAACGACATAGACGGCACACTGATGTTTGGGCTCTCAAAGTCGTAATAGGCGCCAATTGCTGCTTGTAGGTTCCTAAAAACAAAAAGAAAAGGCAAAAGATTTTACTTTAGTCCTGTCCAGAGTATATTACCTTGATTGTCAATACAAATGGAAAAAGCCTGTTTCTTAGGGTTTGGTATAGAACCAAAGGTTCCTGGTATATAAATCTTTAGAGCCACTGATTCTGTCTGAGGAAAAACACCGAGACCAACAAACTTGAGCATCACTTTCCTCCCAAGTGCCCACATAAAAAGTAAGACACATTAGCACATTCAGCAACAGTATATGGAAATGCCCCTCTTACCCACAGGGATAGCAAGTATGGGTAAGGAAGTCAATTAAGAGAGTGCTCCTCTACAACCGTGACTGGAATTCAAAAAAACTCTATTTTAAAAGACATTCTAATTATTTAATTGTTTGAAAAAGCAACACATGCAGATGGTTCAAAAAGTTTTGTACAGTGAAAAATAGCCATCTTTTCCTTCCTACACACACACACACACCCGTAACTGCTTATACTACTTTCTTCAATCTTTCCAGAACTTCCTTATGCACATACAAGCAAACACATATTCTTATTTCTCCCCCTTTTACACAATTAGTGGCATATTATACATTGCCCTTTGCTTTATTGCCATGAAGATAATCCTATGTCAGTACATAATGAATATCCTGTTTTTTATAGCTGTTATCTATTGTATAGAAACATCATTGTTTATGCAACCAGTCCACTTCTGAGCTTGTTTCCAATCTCTAATTCTTCCATAAATAAGCTTAAGTAAACACTGTTTCTATATACATGCAAGTGTGTCTGTAGGATAAATTCCTTTAAGTGATACTACTGCTGGGTCAAAGGGTATAGATTTGTGGTTTTAACAGATATATTCTAAGCGTCCCTCAAAAAAGTTGTACACTTACTGCTCCCACCAAGAATATATGAGAGTGTCTATTTCCCCATTTGCTCATCAACAGTGCTCTTCCAAAGTTTTGGATTTGTGTCAATCTGACAGGTTAAAAATAAGATCTCAGTGAGACCTTAAAATGGTTTTCTCTCGTTACACAAAAGGTTAAATATCTTTTACATGTTTATGAGCCATTTGTAGTTTCTGTTCTGGAAGCACCATTTTGTAAATGATGGTGTTCGCTTTAATTACTCATAAACCCCCTTATGTCAGAAGGAACTACCAAGCACACAAACCAGAGTCCCTAATTGAACTGAAACACATGACTGACAGTGCGTTCATCCACGCCAGAAACCAAATGCCACTAAGGGGTTTAAGCAAGCTGTGTTCATTAGAGAGATCAAAGAAATTGCTAGTAATTATATTAACTGCTCCTCTTAAGGTCTTACTTAAACTAGTGACATCATCTCCAGTCCCCACAGTAGACAACAACACAAATTGCATTTTTCTAAACATAACCCAACCATAAGCCAATGGATCTAGTGGGTTGTTTTTAATTATGCATAAACATAGCATGAAATAAGCTCTGACAGTATACAACTGTTCAACAGACATACTATTAACAGCAAATACTTTTCTGCTGGGGGCCTGCCTGCTCCTCCAGGTGTTTGCAGCTGCCAGAAAGGAAGGCTATATTTAGAGCAGCTGCCTCAGGTCAAGCCTCACGCAATGGTGGCCTGTCATATTAGTCAGTAATGACTGGAATTACACCAACAACAACTGTCTGCCTGTCGTGTGCGTACGAGATAAAATTTACATGGAGCAGAGCTGGAGCCAGGGGCCAAAGTGCCTGTTTGCCTGACCATTCAATAGGAAGGCTTAGACTGCAGTCTTCCCATCAACTTCCTTCTCTAGCTGACTGTGATCCAAAATGAATGTGACTGGTCAAATCTGGGGACGCCCAGACTCTACCACCCACAAACAGTCCCTAGGAATGTATCTGAAATCAGCCTTATACTTAGGAATTAGGGCAAAATGAGGAAAAGAAAAGTGAGCCTAGTTTGCATTTTGTTCTTCTGAAAACTTTTTGTAAAAGCTATGTGTCCACCCTTTCATAAAGATAATTCTTCTGCTGCAGGAACTCCAGCAAGTAGCCTGAATTGTTTTCTGTTCACTTGGCTGTAAAATATGCTTGGGAGAGAAGAAACTATTTGTGCACTCAGGACAATTGCCAATTCTCATCCCCAGCATGTGTCATATTTCACCACTTGGCTCTGCCTGATATCAGAAAGGACTCAAGACCACTGCAGTAGAAAGATGAACACGTTCAGCTATCCTACTCAGACAGATCTGGCCACCTCAAATCTTGTTTCACACAGCCCAACTCATTCCACGGCCAAGCCAACAAAATTATTTATTTGTACCTGTACTGTATAGGTAATTCAGTCAGAGAAAGATTAAGAAACACTTTTAAAGCCCAAAGTGAAACCGAAAGTAGTGAACTGAACTCCTGGCAGGAAGCAGGAGTGGAGGATGACAAAGCAAATTAATTTCCCAAGTACAAGGCCAAGTGTGGACTTTAGCCCAGTGGTGCTCTAACCCGTTCGACAGGTACACAACTTAAAATGTGGGTACACAATTTGTTGGCACTTAGACCACTTAGACCACTGCCTTACAGGGCCAGCCAATGGCAGAAATAAACTAAACAGCTCCAATTCAGTGTGAAAACAAGCAGATATGAGAGCATGTATTCCCGTTCAAATCAACATACTCAGCTATTATTAGCCAACAAGAAGTTCTAAATGAAATAGAACTGGCTGAGGAAATGGGAAAAGGAAGAACACGGACTCCATATTCAGCCCAGTCTGAAAGTTTAAACTTCCAGGTTCCTCCAGTGTTTTTGCTCAAAAAAGTTTTTAATCTGATTTCAGATTAAACCAAAAAGGCCCTGAAGAACAAAAGCAGGCAGTGTAACTGAGGAAAAAGGCACGGGCCAAGACGATGGTGACAGCTATGAATATGCTTAATGCCTCAGAACTGTTCACTGCAAAATGGTTAAAATGGTAAAATTTACAATGGCTTTGTTTGGAGGCAGCTCCTATGCCTGGCTGAGTGGCTTTGAACAAGTGGCTATGCATCTATGTCAGCTTACTCATCTACAAAACTGAATTTTTTGTATCAGAAGGCTGGCTTTTATTTTATATTACAAAGTTGGCAATGATAAGGTTGGCTGTGAAGACTGTACGAGGCAATGTGTGTAAATGCCCTAGGGTTGGCATTCAACCAATATTTAACTAATAATGAGCACTTATCCTTATGCCACGCACTCAACCTGAGACTAGGGATAGAACAAAGAGCAAGATGCACAAGACTCCTACCTTTACACAGCCTACAGTCCAGCAGACTTCAGCAAGGTAGGGACATTCAAAAAGAGTAACTCCAGAGGTCTCTCATGCTGAGGTTATCAGCCCAAGGCAGCTTTTCCTACTTGAGTGAAAAATGGGCTTGGTGCACAACAGTTCCAAATGCACTGATAATTAGGTTAACCTGATTCCGAGTAGAAGAATTTGGATGTTGATATGTGTTCCCTGATGAAATGCAATTTTGTAACTCAGAAGCAATATTGTCCAACATTAATTTTATAGAGGAAGCCACAAATGCCCTGACAGGTAAATAACTTGCCCCATGCTAGACCATCAGTTAGGAGGATTTATTCAAAGGCATAAAACTTTCAGCTTATCCAGAACTTTCCAATTATCTAATAACATTCTGAACACCTGATTTTCTTAAGAACGTAATAATTACCATCATGAATTCCTTTTTTAAAGATTTTATTTACTTATTTGAGACAGAGCCAGAGCAACAGAGTGTGTGAGCACACACGCACCTACGGGGGTGGAGGGCCAGGGGGAGGAGAGGATCTCAAGCAGACTACTCTCTGAGTATGGGGCCAGGCTCAGGGCTCAATCTCACAATCCTGAGATCATGACCTAAGTCGAAATCAAGAGTTGGACATTTTTTTTTAAAGATTTTATTTATTTATTTGAGAGAGGGAGAGTAAGCAAGAGCATGAGAGGGGAGAAGGTCAGAAGGAGAAGCAGACTCCCCATGGAGCTGGGAGCCCGATGTGGGACTCGATTCCGGGACTCAAGGATCATGACCTGAGTCGAAGGCAGTCGCTTAACCAACTGAGCCACCCAGGTGCCCCAAGAATTGAACACTTAACCAACTGAGCCACCCGGGCACCACCACCATCACAAATTCTATAAACAAGTTAGTTGTAACCCTCCCCCCTTCAGCTAAATTATTGAAAATGGCCAAGTATCTAATCTTGCAAAAATTCACAAACACAGAACATTTATTTTTTGCACTGTGTATACATATACAGGTCAGATTACCAATCTTATGAAGAAAAATATTCTATCTGCTGAATATACAGTCAGGAACATCACCCAAAAATATGGGGGTAGAAAAGAGTTAAGAAAATCAGGAAATCAGAATTAAAGAGGGGATGTCAGAAGACTAAGAACTAGCTCAGATTCTCAGGAAAATAAGATTAGATACCTTCTCTTTCCATCCTCTAAACAAGAAACTCAAAAAGATCCAAATTATTTATGAAAAAAAGAAAACTATCCAAATTTTGGACACAAATTAAAATGGGAAATCAGAACAATGAACTGATCAAGTTAAGCACAAACATCATCTTTGGGCTGTGAGCAATATTTATTCCAAACCACAAGAAGCTTCTCTCACCTCTGGAGTGCCAATGATACTGCTGCTCAGGCCACAAGCCCACCGGGAATGTCTAACGTGACTGAAATTTCCTCTGAATGACTGGAAAACCAGACTAGAAAAAGGATCAGTGAAGTCGAAAAGGTTCTTAATAGGGCTTTCCAACATCAACTCGATGGGAATCAAATGTGGAAGACGAGAAAGAGGGGTCAAAAAGTAAGTACTTGTGACTACCATGAAGAAACTGAGAATATCATGAAACCACAAAGAGGACAGCAGGTGGGCAATAGGAATTGGGCTGAAGAAGGCTCAGCATTTTCTAACCTAAAAATTAACTCATGGATGATACTATTTAATATATGAAGACTGTGAGAAAAAAGAACTTGTAAAAAATTTCATTAAGTTCACGCTAGCATTTACCCACTTCTTAGAGCCCTAGCAGTCCAAGATCATTTCTTCTCTCTTCTTTTCCTGTCTATTTGATGATCTATTAATTTTCTTACTTTTTAGAACTGATCCTTCTAAATACCATCAGCAGTTATCTTTTACAAATAGAAAGTAAAGAATAAGCATTCTGCCATGAAAAGGCAAGAAGATGGTGGCACTGTTCTAGATTTAAAGAGACGTAACCACCAACCCGATACATAGTCCTTGAAGTTTGTGACTGGATTCTGATTCCTTAAAAACATAAAAGAGGGTTATAAAAGATACATTTGGGGACAACTGAGGAAATTTAAACATAGGCTAGATATCTTTTACTAATAAAAAATTTTTGTAAATTATCTTCCTATCTTAGTATGTGGTTATTTAAGAGAATGCCTATTTTTAGGAGAAGCATGCTGAAATATTTAAGGATGAAGAGTTGTGATGTCTACAACTTTCAAATGATTCAAAAAATGTTTATACAGAGAAAACAAATTATGACAAAAATGTTTACCACTATTGAATCTAGGTGGTAAGCATAAGGGTAAACACTATAATTCTTCAAAATTTTCTGTAGGTTTGAAAAAGTTTATAATAAAAAGGCAAATGGAAAAAAAGAGAAAGAGAGAAGGTATCCTTTTTTCCTACCCCTGGAAGTCAAGAAAATTCAGTGAAGATAATTACTGCAACCATCTTGGGAACACGAAGAGACCTAGCAGAAACCTCAGGGGACCTAATGAGGATGTGCCTGATAGGCTAAGGATGATCAATCAGAAAAAGGGAAAAACTGTTGCGTCCTTGATGATATAAACCACTAAATTAAATCTGGCAATCCCAGAGCCATCTTACATCAGGCATTCTTGTCATCTGAGATAATAAAATTGGCTTAGTGTTTGCTTCTTGAAAGAAAGAGAAAGGAAATGAAAAGAAAAGGGAGGAGAGGGAGAAAAGGGAGGGAGGGAAAGAAAGAAAGAAAGAAAAGAAAGAAAGAAAGAAAGAAAGAAAGAAAGAAAGAAAGAAAGAAAGAAAGAAAGAAAGAGAAAGAAAGAAAGAAAGAAAAAAGGAAGGAAGGAAGGAAGGAAGGAAGAAAGAAAGAAAGAAAAAGGAAAAAAGAAAAGAAAAGAAAGAGAAAGAAGATGCTAAGTACTGAGCAAATTCAACACTGGCAGTGCAGAAGTTTAGTTTCCAAGTGTCTTTGGCTAATAGGTCATGATCAAACTATTTTTCCTTTTTTTAAAAAAAATTGAGGTGAGATCCATATAACATACAATTAACTACTTTAAAGTATCTAATTCAGTGGCATTTAGTATTTTCACAATGTTGTGCAACCACCTCTCAAGCTCCAAAACTTTTTCATCACTCATACCCATTAAGAACACCCCATCCATACCCATTAAGTAATCATTACTCATTCCTCCTTCTCCCTATTCTCCGCCCCCCCCATTCCCTGGCAACTACCAATCTTCTGTCTCTACGAATCTGCCTATTATGGACAACTTACATAAAGAGAATCATACAATATATGACCTTCTGTGTCTGGCTTCTTTCACTTAGCATAACGTTTTCCAGATTCATCCCAAATTACAGCACGTTAATCAGTATTTCACTCCTTTTTATGGCTAATATTCCATACTATGTACACATAAAACATAAGCAAGGACTGTGAAAGTACAGAGGAGGAAATACCTAATTCATACAAGTATCAAGGGAAAGCTTCATTGAGGGAAAAGTTTAATATCAAAACTGATGGCCTCGTTAACCACCTAGAGGAGGAGTGAAGGAGCAGTTAGAGAGAGAGAGAATGTGCAAAGGCACACAGATGAAGGAGAGCTGTGTGCCTCTTTTCTCTGGGAACCGCCTTCCTTGTCCCCAGGAGAACAGATATAAAATAAGAACATAACATGTTAGTAAATGACTCTGCTCCAAACCACAAAGGATTAGTCCAGGAATGAACACCTGACCCAAAGCTGAATCAATCTCAATGCTTCCCTGAGAATTTTGGGACTGGAGCCAAAAGACAGAGCAGTCTCTCCCTGAGTACCTGGAGCTTTTAGTGTCATATTTTGTCCCCTGGAAAAGGCACAGAAAAGCAGTCTTCAGAGAAAAAAAGACCATAAACTCACAAACAACCATAAGAGAGAGACCTGACACCATTTAAGTCCCCGGTTCTGGTTGTTTCTGAAACCCAAGTGAATTTCTAACTTAGGTTCTAAGATATCCACCCAGTATCTTATTAATTCTCATTTTTACTTGAGCTGATGTGACAGGGTTCTGTTCACCACCTCCAATAAAGTCCTGATAAAAGACTGAAGTATTGCAAAAGTGACAAACCCAAAATGTGTAACAAAGTTCAAGTGAAATGAGGCCTCCCCCATCTCAGGCTGGGAAGCCCAGCAGTCTTGTGTGTAGCAAACCAGTTGGTTACACTCCACACGCACTCCAAAGCTACATGGAGCTTTCTGAGCTTTGGACAAGAAAAAGAAACTGCTCACAGAAGACTGTGCTAACTTCAGTAAGGTTACGCAAAACAATCCAATCTGCAAAACACAATCCAGCCCAATCCAGCCTCCTAGAGAGGAGATGTGACACATAAGACAACAATATAATGATTAAGCAAAGCCCTTTCTGCCTGTAAAGCCAAAGATCCAAAACCTCTAATGGTCAGATAATCACTTTGCTGAATTTCAGCAACTGAATGATTTGTGTCACTAAGAAACTGTGAGACTCTGGATGAATATAATGTAGACAGCCCCTTTCAAAACACTTCTTACAGGGTTCCCCCAAACTGCCACCCTCTCCCTTCACTATAAAGTATTATCTGACAGAAATGCAGCTGGGGAGGGGGGCAATATCCAGGGGTGACATTCCATAGAAAATGTGAGAAAGCTCTAAATCCAGAATTTTCCACCCAGACCCCGAGGTAGAAAGATAAGCAAAACTAAGGAGAATTAAACCCGGTCCCAGCTATCCTCTTCAGCAATCTCAGAGACTAAAATGCCTAAATATTACTGGAGTTGATGGTTATCAACGGGAATGAACCAGGATGAAACGGATGATGAGCAGTGAACTGCAGTTTTAGAAGAGTTCTATCAGCAGGAGGCTGTAATTATTATACTCCCTAGTCAAACCCTAGGTCCAGAAAGTGGCATCTTACTGGAAGGAGAAAGCTACAGCAGCGTGGCCCTCATAAAAGGAACTCTCTCCCACCCTGCCTCTATAGCCCCTGTGCTCCTCTCAAGGATGGTCCTAAAGAATATTAGACATGGGGAATGTTTTGGGGGCAAGCCAGGCTAAAGCCTTCAATCCTTTGCCAGTGAAATGAGTTAAGAGGGGACCATGAGACTTGCTGACTGTATTATACTGCTCCTGCCTTTAGAAGACAGTATATGCTCTGTATTCTTCTGCTTATATCCCCCAGGCTGAGAATAATGCCTGGCACATAGAATGGAATAAACGGAATAAACTAGTAACCAAAATACAGGATTTTTCCCCTCTCCTTTTTATCTGATTTTCTTCTCATGATCATATACTAGGACTATAAGACAGAGGGCAGAGGAATGACAACAACAAAAAAATCTATCAGTGAGCCCACAGGCTGCAGGATCATGCAACTGTTTATCTGGACCAATCAAGACCAAATTAGGGAAAGCACAGCTATCATCCCAAGACCTTCAGCTGGTGGGGTGGGGCACCTTTGACAGTAAGTCACAGTACAATAGCTGGACTGACTGGATAGGGGTCATCTCCCATTGGGGAGGGAGATGAGAGCATATGTAGTTGTTACTTGTTTAGGCAATGCCCTCACTGCCACATACGACTTCTTAGGACAGAATGAGGTCATTCCACAGTTAACATGAGGGTGGGGGAATCCCAGAATTTGGAACTGAGAGTTTTTCCCACAGTATCTGGGCTATAAACTACAAGTTTGGGAGCTTTTGACAGCCATGATTTTCTTCACCAGAGATAGACCACCACAAACACCTACATAGAACATACATAAAAAAAGAAACCTGATGGGGTGCCTGGCTGGCTCAATCATTACAGCATATGATCCCTGATCTCAGGGATGTGAGTTCGAGACCCATGTTGGATGTGGAGCCTAGGAGAGACAGAGAAGGAAGGAAGGAAGGGAGGGAGGGAGGGAGGGAGGGAAAGGAAAGAAATGAGAGGAAAGGAAAGGAAAGGAAAGGAAAGGAAAGGAAAGGAAAGGAAAGGAAAGGAAAAAAAGAAAAGAAAAGAAAAGAAAAAAGAAAAAGAAACCTGAGATATTTTAAAGTCCAGTTTTTCCTAAAGCCCAAACATATTCAGGTCTTTAGCAACATCCTTAAAATACCTCCCCCTACTCCAGCACAATATCTTTAGCATTATTTAGTTTGAAGTGAGTTTGTTAACCACAACATAATAGGCCCAAATTAATTCAAAATTACATAGTGTGTCCATGGATAGAGCATGTACGTGTGGTGCAAAGTCAGTTACAAGAGGCAGAAGAGGAACTGGAAAGATAAATTAAAACTTAACTCAGATCCAGTAATCCCACATTTGGGTATATATCCAAAAGAACTGAAAGCAGAGTCAAAGAGATAATGTGCACATCAATGTTCAGAGCATTACTTGTAACAGCCAAAAGGAAGAAGCAACCCAAGTGTCCATCAAAAGGTGAGTGGGTGAATAAAAATGGTATATGCATACAATGAAATATTATTCAGTCTTAAAAAGGAACATCTGTTACATGCTAAAACATGGATGAACTTTGAAGATATTATGCTAAGTGAAATAAGCCATTACAAAAAAAAAAAAACCAAGTACTGTATCATTGCACTTATATGAGGTATCTAGAGAAGTCAGATTCATAGAAACAGAAAGTAGAAGGATGACTAACAGGGGCCGAGGGAAGGGGGAAATGGAGAGTTATTGTTGAATGAGTACAGTTTCAGTTTTGCAAGATGAAAAAGTTCTGAAGATTTGTTGTACAACATGCTTAACACTACTGAACTGTATACTTAAAATGATTACTATGGTATGTTTTATGTGTACTTTACCACAATTAAAAAAAATTTAATTGGGATGGAAACAATATGTTTCATTAAGAAATCTGAACTTCTAAAAGCAAAAGAGAGCGTCTAGGAGTGCCTGGGTGGCTCAGTCGGTTAAACATCTGCCTTAGGCTCAGGTCATGACCTCAGCGTCCTGGGATCGACCCCCCAAATCGGTTCCCTGCTCAGCAGGGAGCCTGCTTCCTCCTCTCCCTCTGCCTGCTGCTCCCCCGGCTTATGTGTTCTTTCTCTCTTTCCATCACATAAATAAATAAAATCTTTAAAAAAAGAGAGAGAGCACCTAAAGGTTAAAAAGTAACTTTACTGAAATATAATTTACATGATATAAAATTCACCCATTTCAACTGTACAATGTAATGACTTTTGTAAAACCATCACCATGTTTTAGAACACTTTCATCAGCCCCATGATGCCCTACTCCTCCATAATAATGTAAATGTTAGGGTACATAAATTAAGGCTGCTAATCAGCTGACCTGAAAATGGGGAAATTAACCTGGATTATCCAGGGGAACTCGATGTAATCAGTTCTCTAAGAGTGGTCTGAAGAACTGGAAGAGAGAACAGGAAGATCACCACGTGAGGACTCACACAGCATGCTGGCTTTGAAGATGGAAAAACGAGCCCATAAACCTAAGAATGCACGTGGCCTCTAGAAGTGGGAAAAGGCAACAAAATGGATTCTCCAGCAAGAACACAGCCCTGTTAACACTTTGATTTTAAACCAGTAAGACCCATTTTGGACTTCTGAACTTCATAACTGTAAAATAATAAGTTGGTACTTTTTTAAACCACTAAGTTTGTGTTAATTTATTACAGCAGCAAAAAACTATGAATGGCTGGCTATTTGTTGTATTATTCTTTCTCCTTTACTACATATTTGAAAATATTCATCATAAAAGGAAAAAACTATGAATATGAAAGCAAACTAAAGAAAGATCACAATTAAAAAGGTACTGAGTCATTTCCTTCATCACAACTCTGGTTTCAAGAACTCAATTACCTATTAGAGATGCATATTTAGAAATAACTCCCATTTTTCTGGTCCCCCATTTAACAGTCATGAATAGTTCCCATTCATGAAAAGGTAAACAACAACTAGGTTCAGTGCTAACTGAAATTTTTGAAGACACTAACTAGAACAACGGCCCAGAGGAGACATGAAAATGTACGATACTGAAAATGTCCCAGAATACCAAACAGAAAATGTGATTCAAACAAAGTTATCTTCATAAACATAACATCTGTGGTTTATTGTTATTCACGAAACTTTCTTTGGGACATAATTTTAAGTAGCAGTTATGAAGTGATCAGGTAAATCTATAAGTAAGTATGGTTTTCAAAAGTACGTTTACCTAACAGGAAACTTACACAAGCCAGCAGTGGTCAAATATGTCTTATCCTGCAGCCTAGTCAGAGAACTAATACTAGAAACTTTGGGGGTTTTTTATTTTTAAAAAAGGACAAAGTGCCTAAAGGCTAAATTGTAGACAAGCACTCCATTCTCAAATATAGCTATCGTTTCCACAGAGGAAAATGCATGGACTTTGAAAAGAAACACCACACACCTTTTATATACACAGTTGATTAAAATGCTCTTGCCTTTGAGATTTCTTGACGGCACACTACTGGGGGCAGCTTCAAAGCCTCTTCAGTTTCATCTCCTCTAAAGAACAATGCTGACCATACCATCTTTGGAGATAATACAAAAGAAGACCTCAGTATACCTCATCTCCAAAAATACATACTAGGGCACACGCCAAAGAGAGAATTTAAAGCCCTTATGTTATCGATCTTATTTTCTCCTATAAGAACAAAAAGGTAAATAAACCTTGACTAAGTTCTATGTAATATGATAAACAAAGCCAATGCAATGTTATCATCACCACCAAATAATGCTACATGGCATTAATGCCAATTCTACTCTTTCTTCAGTCAACCCGTTTCCAAATACTCTATGGCTATATTTGGCTACATATGAGCTAGGTACCTCTAAAAAGCTTACTTACATACTTACAGCTAGGAGACTAAATTAAATTAGATGGAACCTGGAGAAAAGTGATAAAGGCAGATTTTATGATAGCTCACAAATCTGAGAAGACCAAGCCCCCCTTATTTTTTACACAATAATAAAATGACAGTATAAATATGTAAGAGATTGCTGCTATAATCAGTAACTAATCACTGAGAACAAACAAGGAAGACAACATTTAAAGACAATTTCCTTTAAAACTCCTAGGACACTCAATCTCCCAAATTCTGTTAATGTCTTCATGCTCTGGGCAACTAGCTACAGATAACAAGTGGTCAGGCCTAGACAGCTCATCCAACAACGGCATTTCTTATACATTACAAAAGAAAAGGATTTTTAAAAATAGCTACTTAGGGCACCTGGGTGGCTTAGTCCATTAAGCGTTTGCCTCCCACTAGGGTCAAGAGCCCAGGACACTGGGATCAAGTCTTGCATTGGGCTCCCTACTCAGTGGGGAGTCTGCTTCTCCCTCTACCTCTCCCCACTGCTTGTGATCTCGCTCTACCTCTCAGATAAATAAAATCTTTTAAAAAAATAAAAGTTACCTACATGACACTGAATACTTGCCACCAGTTAGATTACTACCAAAAAAAAAATCACAAAACCATCTGAAAAACCCCAAAAAACAAAAAACTGGAAAAAAAATCTACTTGATTTGGTTTACAAAGAAAAACTAATAAAAACCCAAGGAAAAAAATTTCTGTAGCTTTTTCTGATTCTTTCTAAAAAAGAGTGGTCTCTCAAAGAGAGAAAAGCAAGCAAACACACCAAAATAATGGAAGCACAGTGAAGGAACTTATATATTTCTGGCTTTACAAACGTCAAGGAGATCTCTCTCTCCAGCACCTTTTCTTTGGATCTTCTGTGGCTGAGAGTAAAGCAAATATACTTCATTCCACACTATTAAGATATACTTAAAAATAACCAAAAAGTTTCTTCATTCAGCATAAAATCCTTCATGACTCTAATCCGGTAAATTCCACTTAAAAATCAGCAATATCTTGGGCACCTGGGTGGCTCAGTGGGTTAAAGCCTCTGCTTTCGGCTCAGGTCATGATCTCAGGGTCCTGGGATCGAGGCCCGCATCGGGCTCTCTGCTCAGCGAGGAGCCTGCTTCCTCCTCTCTCTCTCTGCCTGCCTCTCTGCCTACTTGTGATCTCTCCTCTGTGTCAAATAAATAAATAAAATCTTTAAAAAAAATAAATAAAAATAAAAATCAGCAATATCTTTACAAAAGACTTGCCAACTAATAAATGAAGGAACAAAAGAATTAGAAAATTACCTTTTTGCAACCAAACAACTCAGGGCAAGGACCATCTATGGATACTAACACAGCTGGAAGAAAGAGTGTTGAGGGAAAGGATATTCTCAGTCTCTCACAGATTACTTATTAATTATGAAGGAAAAAAAGAGGTAAACACTATCATAACCAAATACTCAAATTTAGCATAATAATGTGACAAACTAACAGCATATGCCTCCGGATGTGATACAACAGAACACACAGAATCATCCATGTATTATTTCTAACAAAAACAACAAAAATATTTAACCTAAACCTAACTGTGAAGAAGCAATCAGACTAATCAACAATCAGACTAATCAACAGGACAATCTAGAGGACAGATGCTCTTTAAAAATGTCCATAAAATGTCATAAAACATCCAAATGACAAAGGTGAGGGAAACTTGTTCTAGATTGAAGGCAACTAAAGAGACATGACAACCAAATGTAATATGAGATGTCTGAGAAGATCCTGGATTTAAAAACAAAAACAAAACAAAAAGACACACAACAACAACAACAACAACCCACATTATGAAGAGCATTTGGAGAACAAATAGGAAAATCTAGATATGGAATATATATTGAATAATACTATTGTTTCCATGCTAAATTCCTACAGATTGACAATAATACTGCAGTGATGTAGGATGACGCCGTTGTTCTTTGGAGATATTTGCTGAAGGGCCAAGGGGTAAAATGTCATGCTGTCTGCATTTTATCTCAAATGATTCAAGAAGAAAAAAAAAGTGTGTAAGTCCATAGAGAATTCTCATATATTGCTGGTGGAAATGCAAATGGTAGTTACTCTGGAAAAGAGTTTGGCAGTTTCATAAAAAGTTAAATACAAAATAGCAATCCATTCCTAAGTATCTACTCAAAAGAATTTAAAACACACATCCACACAGTCTTCCTGGAGAATGTTCACAGCATTTTTATTCATAGTAGCCAAAAAGTAGAAACAACCCAAATGTTCACCTACTAGTAAAAAAATGTATAAACAAAATGCTACATATCTATACAATGGAATACTACTCAGCAACAAAAATGAAGGAAATACTGATACATAAAAAGATGCCTCACAAACATTATACTAAGTAAAAAAAAGCCAGATACAAAAGACCACATATATGATTCTGTTGATACAAAAAGTAGAGAAAAACAACTACTTAGAGACAAAAAAAAAAAAAAAGATCAGTGGCTGCATGAGGTTGGGGGGTAGTAATGGGGATTAACAGTACACAGGAAGGGGCACCTGGCTGGCTCAGTTGGTGAAGCTTATGACTCTTGATCTCAGCATTGTGGGTTTGAGTCCCACATTGAGTATAGAGATTACTTAAAAGTAAAATCTTAAAAAAAAAAAAAAAAGAAAAAAGAAAAAAGAAAGAAAAACAACAACCCAGTAAACATACAGAAGAAATCTTACTGGAGTGATGAAAACATTATACACCTGGATTATAGTGATGGTTGCTCAACTCTTACTAAAAATCAATTACCCATTTTAAGTGGGCTAATTTATAATATGTAAATTATGCTTCAGTAAAGGTGCTTTAAAAAAGCAAATGTGGTAAAATGGCAATTATATAGGTATATTCATTGTGCTAGTCTTTTTTTTTTCTTTTTTTTCTTTAAAGATTTTATTTATTTATTTGATACAGAGAGAGATTAGATCACAAGTAGGCAGAGAGGCAGGCAGAGAGAGAGAGGAGGAAGCAGGCTCCTCGCTGAGCAGAGAGCCCGATGCGGGACTCGATCCCAGGACCCTGAGACCATGACCTGAGCCGAAGGCAGAGGCTTTAACCCACTGAGCCACCCAGGCGCCCCATTGTGCTAGTCTTTCAACTCTTCTATAGTTTTGAAATTCTTCAAAATAAAAAGTTGGGGGATAGATCAGAATGAACTCTGCAAAACACACATGCCAAATTTAGTGTAACTGCAGATTACCTAAAAGAGGTAGAGGATACTGTAACACAAATGTGAAAGATTTAGGATTAAATAAAAGAAGAGTACAACACACTAGAATCTGGGGCCAATTTTTATCCAAGCATTTGACTAACAATTTTTCTCAACTTAGGTGTTATTTTTTCCTAATTACACAAGCAATGCATATTAACTGTAGAAAATTTAGGAATTACAGTGAAAAGGAAAGATTAAGAATTAAAGTGTAAAAAAGAAAATAAAAACCAACAATGAGAACAAGAACAACCAAAGATAACCATTAATAATTTGTTCTACATCATTCAGGTAAAACAGTTCCATTTCAGCAAAGGAAAGCTATCCATATATAACATCATCGCAACTTGATCAATTGGCAGGCTGGAATTTTATATCATACCCAAACAATCCCATAAATCATACTAAGAATGAAAAGGCAAAATAAAAAATTTTAGATGTAAATCCAATGCTTCCTTTCACCTTTCAATTAAAAAATGCATGCACTAGCCTCAGGTCTCCCCCGAAACCCTCCTAAAACACAGGTATGATGCTATAGATTGAAAGGATGTTTGTGCATCCCAAAATTCAGGTGTTGAAACCTAACCCCCACTGTGATGGTATTAGGAGATGGAGACTTTGGAGGTGATCAGGTCGTAAGAGTAGAACCCTCATGAATGCGATTAGAGAGATCCCTCTCCCCCCTTCCACCATGTGGGGTTTCAATGAGAAGTCAGCCATCTATGAATCAGGATCAGGCCCTTACTAGACATCAAATCTGCTGGCACCCTGATCTGGGACTTCCCAGCCTCTAGATCTTGTGAGAAATAAATTTCTGGTGTTTATAAACCGCACAGTCTATGACAAACTAAGACAAATGGGGGGGAGAGAGTCATAAATTCACAAAGATAAAGTGATCGAGTGAGGAAGCAACATTTGGGGCCCTGGAAGGTAGACAGACAAGTGGTAAATGACTGAGCCAACCTGAGAAAGCTGAATCTTCCTCAGCCAGCAGTGGGGAAAAGTAGAGAAGCAACCTGACTGAAAATGAGGATTCACCAAAGGTTCAGGAATTAACAGCAATGGGTTCCCTACACGTGAAGGTGAATATACAGATAAAAACAAGAGAGTTTACGCATCTGTCTACACCCAATAGTTAGAACTGTCTAAACACTGCATATGAAGCCTGGTAAATGCCTCACCCTGGAGGAAACGGGTGGGGCATTTTTAAGCTCTCACTTAACAAAAACTACAGTCAGGTCCACAGCCTCCAATCCACTTTCTGTGTCCTACTTTTAAATAGGAGTAGACAGCCAAGAACAACCAAATACTAAAGGTAAAGTGTCGAATATAAAAGAAAAAGACTACAGCAAGAAATGGAAACTTGAAGAAAACAACACTGAGATCTCCCAGAAAGCCGACCAAAAGAAATTGTCAAAAGCTGAAACGAGAAAAGATAGAGGACCAGACCAGAAGGTCCACTATCTAAAAAATAGGAGATAGGGCGCCTGGGTGGCTCAATGGGTTAAAGCCTCTGCTTTCGGCTCAGGTCATGATCTCAGGGTCCTGGGATGGAGGCCCGCATCGGGCTCCCTGCTCAACGGGGAGCCTGCTTCCCCCCCTCTCTCTCTGCCTGCCTCTCTGTCTCCTTGTGATCTCTCTCCCTCTGTGAAATAAATAAATAAATAAATCTTTAAAAAAATAAATAAAATAAAAAATAGGAGATCTAAGAAAAGAGAACACAGACAATGGAGGGGAGGCAACCAAAGGATTAATTCAAGAAATCTCCCAAGAACAACAGGGCAGTTTACAGACGGAAAGGGCTCCCCAAAATTAAGCACAAGGTAAGAAAATACATGCTGAAATGTCTCACCATCAAACTTCAGGACACCAAGGATCCAGGAAAGTTACCAAAAGCTTCCAGAGAGGGAAAAGACTAGATTCAGACAAAGAACAAAGAATGAGAGCGTTCCTACTGAGAAACAGAAGACTTAAGGAGGCAGTGCCTTCAAAATTCCGAGAAAAATATTTGCAACCTTAAAACTGCTACCTAACCAAAACTGGGATATCAATGAAGCGTCAGAGTAAAATATAGTTTCAGAATACAAAAGTCTCCTCTGCACTCTCAGGAAGTTTAAAAAAATGGGGTCCAGGAAACAAGGTTTCCAACAAAGGGTGGGGAGTAGGAGGAGTGTGAAAGAAATCCCCAGGGTCCCCAGGGTGGTAAGAGCTGTGCAGCACAACCAGAGCCCAACCAGTCCAGATCAGAGGAAGTCAAATGCTCTGCAAGAAACTTCTTCAAAAAGGTAAAACTGATATGACACTGTCTGAACTTACCAAGAAGGGATTCATAGTTGGTAAGGATTTTGAGGGTAATTTAGGAAAAAAGTATCTAAGAGACCGAGCAAACTAAAAGTTAACACAATTATTGCCCTTGGGGCACCAAAAGATTGTACAGAAAAGGAAAATGAATCTAAATATACTAACAGCTCAAGTGTCAATAAGCATTTAAACAGTTAAAAAACGATATAAACACTAAAAACTAACTTAGAGGTGCCTGGGTGGCTCAGGGGGTTAAGCCTCTGCCTTCGGCTCAGGTTATGATCTCAGGCTCCTGGGATCGAGGCCCGCATCTGGCTCTCTTGCTCAGCAGGGAGCCTGCTTCCCCCTCCCCTCTGCCTGACTCTGCCTACTTGCGATCTCTTTCTCTCTGTCAAATAAATAAATAAAATCTTTTTTAAAAAACTGACTTAAATTACGAATGATTAAAGTGGGAGAATGGGAGAAAGGGTAAGTGAAATCAACAATTTCCATGTGCCAGGCACAGCTCTAAACCTTTCACACATTAATTTACCTAATCATCAGATAAAAACAGATATTGTCCTTATATATGAGAAAACCAAGGCACACAGAGGGTAATAATTTGCCAAAAGCCATACAAACAGTAAGGAGAAGAGCTTTGAACTTTTTTGATCTTCACCACCAACTGGCTATCAAAGAATGAAATCCTCATCTCCCTGTGGGGAATCAACAGGTAATGGTTAAAACTGTGGGGGGGGGGGAGAGAAAAAAAAGGAAGAAAATAAATCAGTAGAGAGACAAAACCTCAAAATCAGCTGAAAGAATTGAAAAAGACTGATTCTGGAGAATGAAAGAAGGAAAAAGGAGTCTAGAATCCCTGTTCTTTATCCCTTAGAACTACTTCACTTGTGTATACCATGTGTATTTATAAATGGGGTAAAATGAAAATTAAATTATAAAAAGAAAATGTACTTGCCTTTAAAAATACCTTTTAAGTAAACTTTAAAACTCTTATTCAACCCTAGAAAGCTGGACATAAATACCAATACACAGAGGAAAAAGTGCAAAAACAAGCCCAAATACACACACACACACACACACACACACACACACACACACATACGTGTGTGTGTGTGTGTGTGTGTGTGTGTGTGTGTATAAAATATATATATAAAAGCACTTAATACCTGATAAAGGTAGCATTTCAAATCTTGGGGGGGGTATGAATTTCTCAAAAAATGGGAAAAAACAATCATCTGAAAAACCTGTTAGATATTGACTTCTTACCACACTGCCAAATGTATTTCAACTATATAAAAGACTTATATGAAATTTTGCAATGATAAAGAAAATAGAGGTAAATAATAATTATGTAACAGTTACGTGAGGAAAAGATTTCTAATGAAATCAAAAAAGACTGCTGGTTTCAACTTCATAAAAATTCATAAAGTAAAAAAATGTTCTAAACCAAGTTAAAAGACAAACTAGAGAAAAGGTAAGTATTTAGCAAGATGCTCAATTCCTTAATATGCAAACAACTCAAATCAATGAGAAAAAGAATAATAATTCAATTGAGGTAGACAGAAAAACACTAGTGAGTCATAAAAAAGTACAAAAGGCCTCAATAAAGCTGGGAGAAAACACAAATAGTCAATAAAGATATGGAAAGATGTCCTACCTCATTAATAATTAAAGCAATATAAATTAAAATGACTGTCGGTTTTAATAAATTAAAATTGATTTTTTGCTTTAATTTTTAATTTTAATAGACCAAAGATAAAATGAATAAAAACTATGAAAATGCAGTTTCAAACTGATTTTTTTAAGCTATTCTCCCATTCTTCCCTCACCTTAAAAGTTTTGATTATACATTATTTTGTTTGCTAGCATAACAATCTGACCTTTAGAGTAAAACACGTTTCATCTCCAAGCAGTTTCAGAGTGTTTTTTTAAATTTTTTTTCTGTCCCAATTTTATCTTTATTTTTTTATTTTTAATTAACATATAATGTATTATTTGCCCCAGGGGTACAGGTCTGTGAATCATCAGTCTTACACAATTCACAGCACTCACCATAGCACATACCCTCCCCAGTGTCCATAACCCTGCCACCCTCTCCTTCCCCGCCCGCCCAACAGCCCTTAGTTTGTTTCCTGAGATTAAGAGTCTCTTATGGTTTGTCTCCCTCCCCAGTCCCATCTTGTTTCATTTTTCCCTCTCTTTACCCCATAAGCCCCTGCCCTGCCTCTCAAATTCCTCATATCAGAGAGATCATATCCTTTTAACCCACCAGACCAGCATCAATGCCACATCAGTGTGTGGCAAAACAAGCACTCTTGTACACTGATAGTAAAAATGAAATTTGTTACAATGTTTTTGAAGTGAATTTGATATTACCCATCAAAATTTAAATTGCCCATACACCCAATCCCAGCAATTCCACTTCTAGAACTATACCTAAAAGTATATAAACATACCTGTACCACAGCAGCTTTATAAAAGCAAATACCTGGAAACTAGCTGTCCATCAACAAGGATATATTTAAATAAAATATGGTCAGCCACAATGAAATACCAGGCACCCATTAAAAGAAATGATGTCCACAGCGTACTGTGACATTAAACAAACTAATCTGAGAACAGTATGTATAGTATGACTCCATTTGCATCTGTATGCATATGGGGGAGGAGATGAGACTCCTATACAAGTGATCTACCTCATGCTCTCCCAGTTAGAAAGACCCTTGACAACCAAAGTAGATGATTGATCTGAAATGACCTGGCCTAAAGTCCATATCTGACAATGTATCAAAGTTTGTTTTAAAGCACTGTGGAGAAAATTTCCCAGCAAGACCTAACATTTAATAACCTAAAGACATCTATCAAGAACTACTTTCATTGACTTTTAACTATCTATACAAAAGACAGTTCTTTTTCAGGAAAAAAAAAAAACTGTAGGAGGAAGGATTTAAATCTGCATGTAGAATGGAGAAAAGTATAGCAATAACTTCTCATTAGCATACATATAGACTCTGTGACCACTCATCAAACACAGGCCTACAAAGGTACACAGTATCTCTGAAAAAAACAGAGTAACGGCCACTTCTGGAGAATGAGTTGAAGAGAGGAAAAACACACGGATTTATATACTATCTAAACTTTTCACAAGAAACCTGTATTAGGGGCGCCTGGGTGGCTCAGTGGGTTAAAGCCTCTGCTTTCGGCTCAGGTCATGATCTCAGGGTCCTGGGATCGAGGCCCGCATCGGGCTCCCTGCTCGGCGGGGAGCCTACTTCCCCCTCTCTCTCTCTCTGCCTGCCTCTCTGCCTCCTTGTGATCTCTCTCCCTCTGTGAAATAAATAAATAAAATCTTTAATTAAAAAAAAAAAAAGAAACCTGTATTAGTTTTAAAATTATGTATCTAAAATTTTAAGAAGTTAAAAAACAGAAAACTGAAAAAACATGTGCAAGATATAACGTACACATATCAATTTTTAAAATGACGAAGACACCAAGAAGCAAGGACATTTACAGGTATTAAAACTATGTTTTAACATCTGGGAAGGTACACGGGAGACTGACAGTAGGTACCATCTCTGACAAAGAGACACAAAACCTAGAATCAAAAAAAGACTTACCTTTCATTGAAAAATCTTTGGTACTGTTTGAATAATTACGTTTTTCATAATAATGGTTATTTTTTAAAGTATGCAGAAGATTCAGCAATAAAACAGAACAGAATGAATTTCCATAAATGATCCCTGCTACATTGTGGCTAAACCTTGAGAACAGTATGCTCAGGAAAAGAAGCCGGCCACAAAGGCCACATGCTGCACGTTTACAGTTACATGCAATATCCAGAAAATGCAAATTCAGGAGAGAGAGACAGTAGAATGGTGGTTGCCTGATGCTGTGGGGTGAGGGGACTAACCACAAACTGGCATAAACCTTACTGGAGGGGTGGCCTGGGTGGCTCAGTAGGTTAAGAGAATGACTCTTGATTTCTGCTCAGGTCAGGATCTCAGGGTTGTGCGATGGAGCCCCACCTCAGCCTCTGTGCTGGGAGTGGAGCCTGCTGAAGATTCTCTCTCTCCGTCCACAATACCCCACCCCACCCCCGACCTCCAGCACGCTTTCTCTCTCTCTCTCTCTCTCAAAAAAAAAAACCCCAAAAACATAAAATACTGTTCTTCTGGTGAGAAAAAAAGATGAGAAAAAAAAAAAGCCAAGGGGGGGCCTGGGTGGCTCAGTCGTTAAGTGTCTGCCTTCGGCTCAGGTCATGACCCCAGGGTCCTGGGATCAAGCCCCACATCAGGCTCCCTGCTCCGTGGGAAACCTGCTTCTCCCTCTCCCACTCCCCCTGCTTGGGGGGTTCCCTCTCTCTCACTCTCTCTCTCTCTCTCTCTGTCAAATAAGTAAATAAATAAGACAAAAAATTAATGACTGTGAGATCAGCATGATGGGTATACAGGATTCATTGTACTTTTTCTTTTCAAAATAAAAATATAAGTCTATTAAAAAATAGCCAATGCGCACACATAAAACTTAAGGTTTCACCAAGCAATCAAAGAACTGCAAACTAAAACATGTAATGCCTTTTTTCTGACAGATAAATCTACCCAGCAAAAATTAAAGATTATCATTCCCAGAAAGCAAGCTTTCTAATGCCTAACTGTTCAGATTAATTGTTATATACTTCAAGAAGGCAGTCTGTCAATGTTCAAGAACCTTCAAAAGGGTGTACCTTTGACCTGGCAATTTCACTTCTAAGGACTTCTCCAAAATAAATATATAAGCCATACATCACAATTTCTTAAAAACATTAAGAGAGAAGAAAATAATTAGGCAAGCGAACAGATATAATAGTGAAAAATAACACCAACAAAATCAATAAATGGCTTCTTAACTAAGTTACAAAATAAGTAATGGAATACCAGCAGCCATGAAAACCAGACAAGGCAAGATAACTATGCTCAGTGAAAAAGCTGGCTGTAAAACACTACGTGTTATGTTTTAACTTGAAATATTTATCATATATATAAATATCGATATATACATATACGTGAACACAAACTGACAGCTGAGTAGTATTACAAGTGGCTTTATCTCTTCATTGTCTTCCCTCAACATTTCTGAATTTACTGGTTTTCTGTGTTCAGTATTACTACCTTAAGTCAGGAAAAAAAAAATTTCCTTTCCAAAAAGCACACTTCCTGACCAAAAAAAAAAGGACAAAGGGCACGTTCAGCCAATTCATAAAAGAAATACAAATGGACAGTTAGGACATACAAGTAGTCATTAGAAATGACAAAATATTAATTAAAACAAGTCACTTTTTTAATCTACAAAACTGAAAAAAATTTCATTGTAATATGCTGCATTGATGAGGTATTAAAGGAACAGTTACTCACACAGTAGTGGCGGAAACACAAAGTAGTCTGACCTTTACGAGAGAGACAATTTGGCAATTAAATATTAAGAGCATTAAAAGCCACGTTTATCTTTAGCCTAGCAATCTAATTCTAGGAAAAAATTCTAAGGAAATAAGGATACAAACCAAAGATTTCCCTGCAAGGATATTCAATACTGAGTTTAGAGTGATAAAAATTAAATACAACTCTGATATCCAACAAAAAGGATTATTAAATTATTCTATATCCGTGCAACAGAATACTAGGAAGCCTTTAAAACTAAAAGTGTAGAATCATATTAAAAATACAATAGTCATAAGAGATTTTAAGTGAAAGCAGATTACGAATAGTGTGTATAATAGCTGAGGAGTATCCATCAAAATTCACATCAAAATTCACATTCACCCAGAACCTCAGAAAGTGATCTCATTTGGAAATAGTCTTTGCAGATGCAATTAAAAGAAGTCAGATTAGACTGGGCTGGAAATCCAACTGACTGGTGTCCTCCTGGGGAGGGGGAAATCTGGAGACACACACACAAGGGAGAAGGCCATGTGACTACTGAGGCAGAGGTTGGAGTGAAACAACTACAAGCCCAGGAACCCCAAGAAATGCCACTGGAAGCTAAGAAGAGGTAAGGGAGGGTTCTTCTCTAGAAACCATCAGAGGGACCACAGCCCAACTGATGCCTTGACTTCAACTTCTAGCCTCCAGAACTCTAAGAGAATAATAACTTTTTGTTTTAAACTGCCCAGTTGGTGATAAATTTGTTATGGCAGCCCTCGCAACCTACATAGTGTATAAAACACAGCAATCAGGAGCACAGTCTCTGGTCCCAAACTGTTTACATCTGAATCCTATTTCTACCACTTATTACCCATGTAATTTTAGGCAAGTTATTTAACCTTACTGAGACTCTTTTCCTTTACTGTAAAATGAGGATAACAATATTTATTTCCTAAAATTATTGTGAACATTAAATTATAAACAATCACCTGAAACAGTACCTGGAATACAGTAAATACTCCACTTTCGTAAAGCAAACAGGTACACATACTACAGTATGTATTAGAAAAATAAGAGATGAAAAGGTTAAAATTATTTATCTCTGGCTCCTGTGAGTATGGCTTGTTTTTATTTTCTTTTTGCTGACTGGCACTTTCTAGCTTATCTGCAATGATTTATGTCACAATAAAACTTTATATCATAATAAAATAGCTTTTATTTTTAAATTTTAAGAAATTCAAAGGCAGATGGTTCCCAGTTGTAGCTGTATGCAAAACCCCATCCCTCAGCCAGTGATTTCTATTCTCCCAAAGCCTATTATCGAAGTATTTTTTTAAAAAGTAAAAAGCAAATTTTACTTTAGAAAACAAATGCTGGGGTGCGGGTGGCTCAGTCTGTTAAGTGTCTGCCTTCAGCTCAGGTCATGATCCCAGGGCCCTGGGATGGAGCCCCACATCAGGCACACTGCTCAGCGGGGAGTATGCTTCTCCCTCTCCCTCTGCCTGCTGCTCCCCTACCCTCTCTCTCCATCAAATAAATAAAATCTTAAAAAAAGAAAGAAAGAAAAGAACTGCCGACCAGGAAGCACTTTAGAAGCACCCTGTGTATCATTCAATCAATTGAGTAGTAGGCTCTTGCTCCATAACAGGCTATGAATCACTGACCTCAAGCACAATAATACAAGTGTGAACCCTTGGAAACACTTCACAGAGCCAAGGCTCAAACACAAGAAAACACAACTGTTCATTTTTTAAAAGACTTTTTTATCTACTTATTTGACAGAGAGAGAGAGAACACATGCGCGCACACAAGCAGGTGGAGTGGCATGCAGAGGGGAAGGGAGAAGCAGGCTTCCCACTGAGCAAAGAGCCTGATGTGGGACTCGATCACAGGACTCCGGGATCATAACCTGAACCAAAGGCAGATGCTTAACCAGATGAGCCAGCCAGATGCACCACAACTGTTCATTTTTTAAAGTGAGTCTTTTAAAATCCAGTACACAGTAAATTCAGTGGGGCTAAGTTCCATTTTTGGAAGAAACTGCTCCCCTCCCAAGATAGACATTAATTTTGACAAATCATTAGAAAACCACTCACGAAATCAATTACCCTTACAAGTAAAAAGTGTATTAGTTTCATCTGCACAAGGTGATTTAATGATAACAATTAAACCTCTTCCATGAGTTTCAGTCTTGTGTTTGGGGTCCCTAAAAAGTTGAACTTATAATATATGTTCCCTGACAATATCTCATAAGCAAATTCATATGAACTCACTATACAGACATTTTGCTCTTAACACAGCAAAATAAAGTTTTAATAATTACATGTAATTAATGGATGAGAATCTGTTGCTCAATACAGTGAAGGAATTCTGTATTTGAAGAGATCAAATCTACCACTGCACTTTTAGAAAACTATATACCTATTTGATGATCCTATCCAAGTATCTTGACAACTAACTCAGTACAAGGGTTGTGGTATCCATTATATCCGTTAGGAAGAACAATTATTCAAATTATAATACCACTGTTGTTAAAAAATACACACACACACACACGGGTGCACACAGAAAATTCTCTAAGTAATTGTGCATATACATGTGCATGCAAAATTCTATAGGCATGGAAATTTTCTAAAAGGCACAGAAGAAACAGGCTCCCAGCTCAGCCTGGAGTTGGCTTCTCCCACTCCCTCTGCCCCTCCCCCCACTGTGTGCACACAGTCTCTTACTCTCTGTCTTCAATAAATAAATAAAATCTTAAAAAAAAAAAGATATGCTAGAAAGGTAGAGGCAGATAAACAGAATCAATCTTTGGAGGGTCCTGAATGTCAAGCTAAAGCTCTATTCTTTATCTGGTCTGCAAAAGGGGCATTTTTAAAGGTTTTTAAGAAAAAAAACAGCCCAGATCAAAACTGCAATTTAGAAAGATTAATCTGGCAGTGGTATGTCCACAAAAGGGATTGGAAGGAAGAGAGCCTGATGTAGAAGGCCAATTTGGAGAGTATTCCTGTTAAGGTGGTGGCAAGGGGAATGGAAAAAAGGGCTGGGAAGTGCACTGTAGAGTGGAAATGAATGGGGTTTGGCAAATGATTTGAGGTGTCCAGGAACAAGAGGGCACTGGATAGAATTCAGCTCAAACCTAACACATAAAAGACCAATGAAGGGCGCCTGGGTGGCTCAGTGGGTTAAAGCCTCTGCTTTCGGCTCAGGTCATGATCTCAAGGTCCTGGGATCGAGCATCAGGCTCCCTGCTCAGTGGGGAGCCTGCTTCCCCCCCCACTCTCTCTCTGCCTGCCTCTCTGTCTCCTTGTGATCTCTCTCCCTCTGTGAGATAAATAAATAAAATCTTTAAAAAAAAAAAAAAAGACCAATGAAGCTATTAACAGAAAAGGGAAAAATCAGAATGAAAATCTGGCTGGTAGGCTGGGAAAAAAGGATAAAATGACCTTCTAAAAACACAATTAGTTTTGGGCACCAATAAAACATCCACAATACTTTCGCCCATCAGAAAACCCTGCACACTTTTCTGGCCCAATTTTTAGGTTTAGCCAAAGACAGTATTTAATACAAATAAAGGATATATTTAATGCAGAGTCAATGAGAAGCCAGTCCCAGAGCATATTACATAATCAAAATTAAGCTACACAGGATTAAGCTGGACTCCTACCTCACACCCTACACAAAAATTAGCTCAAAATAGGTCAGTGACCCAAATATAAATGAAACTGTAAAACTCTCAGAAAACATAGAAAAATCTTCACAACCTTGGATTAGCAATGAATTATTAGATATAATGCCGAAAGCACAAGCAACAACAATAAGTTACATAAACTGGACTGCATCAAAATAAAAATGCATTGAAGGACATTATCAAGAAAAATGAAAAGATAATCTACAGAATGGGAGATAATATTTGCAAATCACATATCTGATAAGGGTCTAGTATCCAGAATATATAAAGAACTCTTATAATTGAACAGAAAAAGACAGACAGACAGACAGACAGACAGACACACACACACACACACACACACAAACAATCCAACTAAAATAAGCAAAGGACTTGAATAAACACTTCTCCAAGAAAGTATACAAATGGCTAAAAAGCATATTAAAAGACATTCAATATCATTAGTAATTATAGAAATATAACTCAAAATCGTAATGAGGTACCACTTCATAGCCAAAAGAATGTAATTTTAAAAAAGAAAAATCAGAATTAAGCAATTGAAATGTATGAATGTCTCCTTAATATACTGATTACAAAGCAAAAAAAAAAAAAGAAAATAAAGATGATTAGCAAGGGAAAGAGAAATTGGGATAGACCTTTGTTCATTGTTAGGGGGGCTATAAAATAATTCAACCGCTGTGGAAAATAGTTTGGTGGTTCCTCAAAAGGTTTAACATAGACCATAGTTATATTTATAGATTTATATGTATAACATATATAATATTTATGTTTATATAATGTATATTTATATAGAAGATCCAGCAATTCGACTCCTAGATATATAACCAAAAGAAGTAAAAACAGGTACTCAAACAAATACATGGACACGCATTTTCATAGCAGCACTATTCACAATAGCCAGAACCTGGAAATGGGTTGGATGCCCATCAACAGATGAATGGATAAACTGTGGTATCAACATACACTGAAATATTATTTAGCCATAAAAAAGAATGAAATACTGATACCTGCTATATAACGTGGATGAACCTTGAAAAACACTGGACACAAAAGGACTAATACTGTATGACTCCCTTCATATGAAATATCCAGAATAGGAACATGCATAGGGAAGAATTCAGATTGGTGGTTGTCAAGGCACAGGGGAGAAAATGGACCTGGGTGGTTGCCAGGGCTTGGGTTTCCAAGGAATGATGAGCAACTGCTTTAACAGGTGTAGGGTTTCTTTTGGAGTGATGAAAATGTTTCACTAGACCTAGGTGGTAGCTACTAACTACACTGTGAATACATTAAATGCCACTGAATTGTTCAATTTGTCATGGTTTAATTTTATGTTACATCGATTTCATTTCAATTTTTAAAAAATAAACGATATTCCAAATGAAAAGTAAAAATAAGCTCCATGTCTTGTCTTTCCTGATTCCATTTGTCACATTCTAGCCACGCCAAGATCCTAGATGGCTCTGCTCCACTTGCTCCTTCCTGGTTTCACTCAGGAAACATCCTCCACCTACAATACAATGCTTTTCCATCAATTCAAATCCCCTAATTATTTCAAAACTACTAAGAACACAACTTGCCCACAGCAGTCATTCAATCTTTGTGAATCACTGGTTCTATTTGATTCAATCCATTCCTATGTGTTCTGAAATTTTATTCAGTTAATTTAGTATTGATATATGAATGTTTCCCCATTATTCCAAAACTTTGATCATTTCAGACATGTTCTCTTCCTATCAGAGCACAAATTATAATACTGGCTGTCGTCTGCTTTTTGTATTGCACTGTCCGCTAAGGATCTATCCAAAATACATTGATTTAAATACTGTCTGGCTCATAGTTTTTGCTGATGTGCTACACAAATTTTCTGTGGAAGGAGTGGGAAGGTAAGAGATGGTGAAGAAACCACCTCCACCCACCCTCACTATAACAGAGATTAGTTTTGACTTCATCTGTGATCAGAAATACAAGTCCCAAAGCAATACTGTTTGTAAAGACTTGCTATAGGACAACAATGTACTTTTTACTGTGTTCCTTTTAAAACTAAAATGAATCTAGATGCTCTACTTGTAAATTATTTCATACAATACCCGGAGTCCAACTTCTATGTGCCATTCAAAAAAAGAACAAAGTGGAAAAGAAGAACTCCAAAGCAAGAACTCTCAACCTTCTTAAAAATGTCACAGAGCGTGGGACACCAGGGTGGCTCAGTAGGTTGAGCATCCGTGTGCTCAGCAGGAAGTCCACTTGAGATTCTCTCCCTCTTCCCCCATGCTCTTCCTGTCCTTCTCCATCTTCCCCCCCCACTCTTGCCCTCTAAATCAATCAAATATTTTTTAAAAAGTCATAGAGTGCACAACAATCTGTCATTAAGTGTTATGCAGTCCTTCCCTACTCTCTTCCTATAACTGCTACTTGGCACACATTATTTTCCAAAAACCCAGTATTAATATCATGGTTTATCTGTTATAAAGGGACTTTTCCTAGACTCATGCATATAAACCAAAGAGTGGATCAGAAACTCATTTACCATGCAGATGACTGAGAAATGGATTAAGATTAGGCAGGAGAGGTACAGTGAAATAAGAGATACAACTGATTTTCACATCCAGATTCTGATTTTGTTTCATTGTGTCAGTTATACCTTTATTTTATCCAGTCCACTGCTTCTGACAATGTTGACAAAGTCAACAGGACATGGTTGTATAAAAATGTTTTTCCCTACTTACTTTTCTAGAAAACATCTGTTCCACCCATGATGGGCACATGTAATGTTCCAAAAAACACACACTACTTCCTGAAGACACCTGCAGGTAACTAGTATGTTGCAACACCACAACTGCAAAGCACCAAGCCAAATGAACAGTCAACGCTGGCTATATGCTAGTCAAAATTACTATATTTATACCAAAATATATTAAATATATTTTTGTACCAAAAATAAGGCCAGTATTAATTCCAAAATTAATGTCCTCTAAAAACCTAGAAGTACTAAAAAATAAAATAAAATCTAGGGGCATCTGGTTGGCTCAGTTGCTAGAGCATGCAACTCTCCATCCTGAGGTCTTGAGTTCAAGCCCCATGTTAGGCATGGAGCCTACTTTAACAAAATAAATAAAATAAAATCTAAAAGTGTTACTTGCTTCTTGTCACAAATGGTAAAGAACAACTCATTTTAAAAACATGAGACAAATGATTTCAGGGGCCAGAAGTGAACTTAAAATCTTATGTAACACTAAACTGTACACTTAAAATTGGTTAAAATGGTTTTATGTTAAATTTTTTAAAAATCATATGGAAGTTCTCCTCTGAATCATGGTAGTTTCCTTTTAAAACAAATAAATCTATTAAGCCATATTAAAGGATGAGAAACCACTAAACTGAATGTGCCTAAATTATAAGTGGTTAAAAAGCTTCAGTGATTTGAATTAACAGAAACTTTCTGACCTCTTAAGAAAGGTGTATAATAGATAGTCTCCATCTCCAAGGAGGGTATAAGCAATGAAAAAGTTTTAAATTGTAGTAAGAGAGATTTAGTTTTGACAAAATTCTTTTTTTTTTTTTAAGATTTTATTTACTTATTTGACAGAGAGAGACACAGCAAGAGAGGGAACACAAGCAGGGGGAGTAGGAGAGGGAGAAGGAGGCTTCCTGCAGAGCAGGAAGCCCAATGTGGGGCTCCATCCCAGGACCCTGGGATCATGACCTGAGCGGAAGGTAGCCGCTTAACAAATGAGTCACCCAAGCGCCCCAGTTCTGACAAAATTCTAACTAGAAAGGTAATTAAACACTATAACAAGGTTTCATGCAAACCCCTGCCCTCAGGGATGCAAGAATAAGCTATCTTGGAAGGATTATACACAATTCTTCAGGAAAAACTGGAATGAACTAGAGAATCTCTTAAGCCAGCTTCCAGTTTTAGAATTCCAGGTTCTATACTCACAGCCCAATAGTGTGTCTGCAAGACATTCCACCTACAGAAAGTGATAGTAATCTACACAAGTCATTTCAGTTGGCTTCAGATACTAGGTCTTTTCACCACACCAATTATTCACTTTATGCACTCACTTAGGAACTGAAAATTGACTACTTTTGTTAGGAGGCAGTTCCATCAATCTCCAGCAGCATGGCTGCCAGTTCAGGTATAAACATTACAAAAATGCTTAAACTGAAACATACTTCATCCCAAATTACACAAATAGAAATATCTACATATGCACAACAAGCTAAAGACTAGGGGGAAAAATCCTCTATAGATAATTTACAAGGCCAAACATTCAATTCAGTCAGTTCTTCAACAGCTTCTTAAAAAGTTGTTACTGACAACAAAAAATACTTTTGAAAACAAAAGCATAGTCTTTCCAATGCAAGTTTCTTTTTAGAAAACGTATGGCCTTCATTTTAAAATAATTTTTAATTTACCACATTATTTTCTAACAGTTATCAAACAACTGAATGGTGGTTATTTATTAAAACCCACAGGAGTGGGGGGGGGGTGCCTGGGTGGCTCAGTGGGTTAAAGCCTCTGCCTTCGGCTCAGGTCATGATCTCTGGGTCCTGGGATCAAGTCCCGCATTGGGTTCCCTGCTCAGCAGGGAGCTTGAGCCCTCCTCTCTCTCTCTACCTGCCTCTCTGCCTACTTGTAATCTCTCTGTCAAATAAATAAATAAAATCTTTAAAAAAAAAAAAACCCACAGCAGGCACTTATGAAGTCACAGTTAAGTTAATCATCTCAAATTCAACAGGTTAATGACAGCAATTTGAGATTTTGCCAACCTGTATTAGGACGATCTCAACAGTTTACAAAATTGGACATTTAAATGACACTTAAAAGCAATACATTTCTAGACTACTTCTTAACACAAATGTTTTGACAAGTACACATGCATGACTATTTATTTTAACTAGATTTTACTAAACAAAAATCTAACAAGACAAAGCATAGCCAGGTCAAAATAGGAATCAAAATACAATACTGGAGCTAACTGCTTCCATTAGAAAGAAAAGAACACCAAACCTCACTCCCTTCAGTTCAAAAATGATTTTTCATTTTATAATCAAAAACAAAGAATATGATTTCTATACCCCCAAAATAAGGTAATATGACTTAAAGCTTAGTTATCACTTAATTGCCTGGATTCCTAAGAAGCTACTAACTTTTAACTGCTTTAAAACCTGAACCCATCTTTTAATGGCTCACTGCTTTGCTTAGAAATGTATCACACCTTGTTTCATACAAAGATGCCCCCTCATTAGAATACATGCTGCTCCGTTAATAATTTTTTATTAAGAAATACAAATAAGGGCGCCTGGGTGGCTCAGTGGGTTAAAGCCTCTGCCTTCAGCTCAGGTCATGATCTCAGGGTCCTGGGATCGAGGCCCGCATCGGGCTCTCTGCTCAGCGGAGAGCCTGCTTCCTCCTCTCTGCCTGCCTCTCAGCCTACTTGTGATCTCTCTCTCCCTCTCTCTCTCTCTCTCTCTGTTAAATAAATAAATAAAATCTTTAAAAAAAAATACAAATAAAATTTTTATAATGCAACTGTAATTTTTAAGTTATTTTTTTTCTTATCCACACTGGGCCTCACCTTTCACAACACCTAAAAACAAACAATCTTAGATGTTAAACACACACACCTCAAACATATAAAATTCAGTACACTGGTTTTTGTAGCCATAATAATTATACTAATAAGTACTGACTCTAAAGAACTAAAAACTTATAGGGGCAGGGTTTAAATGGTACGACTCACAAGGGAGTGGGGAGAAATAATGATCCTCCCCTACCAAACTGGCAGCAACAATATGCCAAGTTTCCTATGCTGAATTAGTGTAAACAAGGAAGAAAAAGAGCTGGTGGTAGGAAGTAGGCAGCCAAGAGAACCCTTGTCAAGATACAGCTTTACTTCTAAATTTCATCAGAGGAATACCTGTTCTCAGTGTTTTCAATAACCCCTACCAAGGACTATTTAAACACCATAGGTTGGTGTTCAGAAAACTACTGTAGGCTGTAGTCCCTCTCTTAGATAATCCCAGACATAAAAGATAGAAGTGGAGATCACGAATGCTTCTTCAATTATAAAGACTATCTCCTGCATTAAATTGAATGCCTCAAAAGTTTTCTAAATATCTAGAAATTCAATCCTACTCTTACTATAACAATCAAGTTTAGAGATAAAATAATAGGACCTACAAATGATGCCTCCCCCCCAAAAAAATCACACACCACCTTTGGGTGTGACCACAGCTACAAGTAAGATGAGCATCATTCCAGACAGGACTAGAAGAGGAATGGGATAAAGACTAGGCTTACAGCCTCTTTTTTCTGGCATTGCCTGAGGCATTCAGTGGACGTAGAATAAAGGGGAAGTTGACTGTATAAGTGATGCCAAGAGAAACAAGATTCCACATGTCAAGGGACTGAATGCCCAAACACAGAGAGCAAAGGGCACTCATTCCCCCTTGGCTTTCTGACCAAAGAAAAATGAGTTGTTTCACCTGAAATCCTTTCAAAGGAAGTCTAATGGTCTCCAGTTTATCACTCACCCTAAGTGAACTCAACAGCCCTCCTAAGAGAACAAGCCCTGATATCAAAAATGGCAAGTGCTACACATTCAAAGCCAAGAAACACTCCTTTAGTCTAAGTGCCATGGTCTTCTGCCCCAATTCTAGAAGAAGACTCCAAGCCAAAAAACTTGGTTCCCAGTCTAAGCCAAGTTCTCCATTTTCCCAAACATCCCAAACAACCGAGTTTTACTTCAGATAAGCCCCTCTCCATTCTGGCCTTCTGGAGTCCAGGGCTTCCAGGCCCCTGAGAAAGTTCCCTCCTCCAAGATAATCCCCTTTCCTTCACTTTTCCTAAAGGTTTTCCAGACCCTGCCCCAGGTCTAGCACTCCCAGTCCTCCGTTAGTGGATCTACTAGTAGATCCCACTCCTCCCTGGCACAACTCCGGAAAGTCATCTCTTACCATACTCACTTGTCCTCCCCGTAATATTTTTTCCTTTTTCCCTATTTGTCCTCGAATGGAGAAACACACACACACACACACACACACACACACACACACACACACACACACA